>JAAKBD010000082.1:0-17035 GCA_012656105.1 Phytophthora syringae
CTCTCACCCAAGACGAAGCAGCAAGTCCCGTTCGCGTTCGTCATCGCCAAGAAACCCATTCTGGCGGGCAGAAAGTGGTTGGAGAATAGTTGCTGAATCAAAGGGGTTAATCCTCTTGATGCACTGCTAAGCAGCAAAACACGCTGCTCCATTGGATGTTACATGTTGAAGTTGCCTTGTGTTGGGTACGCAATATTACGTCACGAAGGAGTGGTGTACATGAAATTATGTGCACCAAGAGTAGAAACAATACCTTTAAAAACGACTGGTCGCGGGCAAAACGGTTGCCGACATGCCACTTCCAAGCTCATTTCCAGTTTCGCTTCATAGGCATTAAGAGCCTTTTCCAGCAACATCGAGTCGCCTTTGGTGGGAATGCAGTGATGATCCAACTTTTCATTTTCAGACTAGAGTTTCTGAATCCAGGGGTAGTAGCCCTGGTTGACGATAAACTTTCTCTGAGCATTCCCCATTTTTGATACATTTAGTTAGTTGTGCACATTTGAGGACTGGAGTGATGATTCTCATTTTAATTAACCATCTTTCGGGGCTGATATTCCAAGTATTTGATGCATAAACAATGAATTCTGACCTTTCCTCCATCAACCATCCAAATTCACGTGCTAAAGTCTATTCATGTGACCTTTAAAGGGTTAATGTACACCTTACTCGGGGAGGTCTACGGCCTTCTGCACGTTCACGCGGTCGAGACGACAGCATCCGAGCACTTGTTCGGGTAGCTCGTCGTCCGTCTCGCCTTGAACCACAAACGCCACGTCGATCACGAGACGCGACGTCTTGTCGATCAGCGAGTGGATGCCACGCCGAGCGATGTACGAGAACGCGTGAACGTCCACCACGATCTCCGTGCTGCCGTCGTGGAAGTGGTAGATGCGATGCTGTGGTCGAGTGAGCACTGGCGTGGCGTTGTGGCTCACCAACAGCTTCTTGCCCATGCCCGTGATGCCGCACTCGTCCTGGTTGGTCACTTGAGCAATGACCTTGAACCGGTCGGTCAGCGACGTATCGTTACCAGCTTCCAAGAACCTTTTCAGCAGCTTGAGCGTCGTGGTCGTGGGGTTCTTCAACTCCTGAAAAACACACAAGACGAGTTAGTGTCGTGACGTAGGTACTGATGGTGCTGACTGACGAACCTCGAAAATATCGTCTGGGATCTTCCAATAGAGAGCCAAACTGTAGCCTGGACCATCGTAGGAGCCATCGCCCCACACACTCGGCCCGTAGGAGGGAAGCTGAGCGTTGATGATGAAGAGTCGACTGTTCTCCAGCTCGTGCGGGAACTCGACGCGCTCGGAGATCAAATCGAGTTTGCTGTCGGTTCGAACCAAGTCGGCGCCAACAAACTCGAAGAGTGCTGGTCCGGAAGCCTTACGAAGCAGCAGATTAGCAACAATAAAGAGAGATAGGAGCCTTCGTAGAACGCACCTCTTTCTTGCGGGACTTCTTGTACTCGGCGCTTCTCACTGCAAAAGTCTCGGCACGTGTTGTCGTCCATGCATGCTCCACATTGCTGGAGCGCCCGCTAGTGTGCATTTCGCATTGAGTCATGGTGCTACCCATGGGAAATTTGACAACGCGTCCATTTCCAGCACCACTTGGTCGTCGACGTGCTGAGTCTGAGCCTTCAGTATGATTCCCTTCGTTTTGACCTGGCTCGGTGCCCGCCGGACTTGACACCTTATGCAAGCAGCAGTTCGCGGGGTCACTGCACTGCGCGACGTCTGTGCCAAGTAGGGCAGTATCGATACTGCCGTTTGACATCGAGTCCCCATAGCCTCCTTGATGTGGACGATGCAATGGCCTTGGGTTGTACACGCTAAACACAAACACACACGTGACAGCGATGCAGATAGCAACTTTCCACAGCACATGCTCACTTGCCAGGCAACGGATCGCCACGATGTTGAGCATGAAGCCGACAATGAGGCACTGCTTGGTTCCGTCCACGTGTATGTGAAGATGGCAGCTTGAAGCAGCCACGGGGTCAGAATCCATCGAAAACTGCGTCACGATGCGTGGGGAATCCTTCGCTTCGCCGGCAGCATTTGCTCGCCCTGAACGTCTTCAGTTTGATGACTAGGAGACGTTCGAATGAGAATTGGAGGTGGCGAGTCCTGGCCGCTGTCAGTTCCTCCGTCCGGTCCTTCCGGGTCTTGTATCTTCGCTGCTTGGTCCTCCATTTGCTTTTGCAGTAGTCGTTGTCGATAAAGCTGCTGATGCGAAAGTACCGGTGCTCCGCTTTGAGTTTTGTCATTTCGCGAGTCTTTCCGGTTGATGGCCTCAGCTATCGCAGACGTCCACAGATCAAAATCCTCTTCCGTGTCCGCGCACAGCTAGCAAAGGCGCATGTCACATTAGCTGTCAGGACACTGAGCACCCATGGTAAAAAAATCTCCTAATCGCACCTTGTACTGGACACCTCGCTTCGAGTCGATATCGTGGAGAGATAGCGTGGACACTTGAAAAAATACTTCGTCGGTGCATTCCTGGCCAGAGCCTTCTCAAACAGCAATGACACGTTGTCGATATTGAGGTCCAGTGCACCGCGATACCACGGGTGCGCTTCGTTCAGGTACAACAGAGTCTGCTGCTCATGGTCTTTTCCTGTTTCTCTTGTTGTTGCTTGCTTGGTTCGGCTGATTCCTCGAGCGTAGTGGCACTACGGATGGCCGACTCAGGAGCTTCTTTCGCTTCGACGCTTAATCCACTGAGCCGTTCAGCGTTGTCATTGCTAACGTCGTTGTCTCCAGTAGCGCTGGGAGCCGATGGGACTTGCGTAGGTGGCCCGAATGAGTGCCGTTTAGTCTCCAGAGGTTGACCGGAGACACCAGCATTTTTCCATATAGGGACAGGGAGTCCGCCATGTGAACGATGTTTCCTTGAGATGAGGAATTCGGAATATGGTTAGCGGGGTTGTGTCTGTAGTATGAAAGCAGCCCACGCTGGCGGTCCAGCACAAACCATCGTCGGTGCCACGAGCGCTTCTTACTCCACTTGCTGTCACTGATCTTGTGAAGATATCCGCACACATACTTTTTGTGCTCTGGGACTCAGACGAGAACCAATAGCCTGCCGATAGCAGCCCTGCTGCTGCAGGATCATCGTTGTGCTCAGCTCCACCGGCTGCATGTTGCGGAGTGTGTCCCTGCAACTTGCCGACATGCAGAATACTTCGACCGACATTGCCAACTCTCGAAATGCCTCCACCAACAGCTTTGCCCATGTATCTGCCCATCTTTTGAACACCTCGCGAGCGTGAGGCCCCTGAGCGACCTTGACCTCGACGTTGTTGCGTTGTTGATTCGTCTGGCGGGTAGAATGGATCTCGAACCGGGGGCGAAGCAGCATCCGTTTGATCTTGGGCGCTTAAGTCACTCGATCGCCCGTTCCCATCGTCTTGGACCACTGCACCAGCCTCCTTCAATATACTCGTGAGTTCATCGTGCCCATTTGACGATATGTTGCTCCCCCGAAAGGAGCTTTGGGACATCTCCATCTCTGTGAGTTGGTCTGAATCGTAACAACCGTCGGAATCTTCATCGCCACTGTCTTCACCTCCAATGAAGTCAAAGGAGCGAAATGGGTTCCTGTTGGGATCATTTCGGCACGACGGGCTGTTGTTCAAGGGATCCCTGCAAGAAGAACACGGCCCCATTAGACGTTTCGACAAGACAAGTCCAAACTCCTATAAATGCACTCACGAGGGGGATAAAAACTCATCACTAGCGTGGCGCGAAATGAGTGGACTTCCTGGTACTGGCGATGGTGGAAGGTGAATAGTGAGGAACTACAACACAGATGCAAAATGTGAGACCAACTACAGCAGCCAATGGATCACCAAAACTCACCTCCATGACGTCCGGGTATTGACGCACCCACGTCACAAACTGCGAGTTTGACAGCAGTCCCGCCATCGGGATCATGCACTCCTCGAACGCGGCGTAGAGCTGCTTCGGTAGCGGCATATACTCCTCCAGATAGTTGAGCAGGTACAAATAGTCCTTCTCGGCGATGAACCCCTCTCCATTATTGCTACACCCAACCACCACATTAGTGAACAAAAAACATTAACCCAAAATCTACGGTCACGTACTTCTCCCCGGTGAAAATGATGTTGTACATGGTGAAGATGTAGCTGATCCGGTCCTCCGTATTGCCTCTGCTCCCAATAACCCACCAAAAGCATTAACTAATCCGGATCTTTTACTCCATAGACAAGAAAAAGCTCCACGTACTCGTAGAACAAGGCGAGGATGCACACGAACGCCTCCTTGGGAATGGAATCACCCGGCACCTCCTGGAAACAGCGCATGGTGCCATCTGTACCAATCAACCCATTAAAAACTCCATTGCAACGGTCTTCTGCACGTCTCAGCAGCGTTCTCACCCCCAAAAGCCCTCGCAGCAGCTTGGACGACAAAAGCCCCTCCTTCTTGGCCACGTAGCGTTGCTCCTCGTCCTCCACTGCATCGCCCTGATGCACAATATAATGAATTAACCTTTATAATTAACCTATACTGCGTTGCAATTACCTTGAACGTGAGCCACGCGACTGTGAACTCCCCGGCGTCGACTACACACGCACATGATAAGGTTAAATGAAGGTATTAACCCTCTCAGTTAGAAACGCCCTTATAACTCTTCACTATCGCCCTACAGCGCCACGTACACGGGCGGCGGAGCTTCCGCTGGGTCGAAGCCGATGCGCCCATTAACGCCGACTGGAATTAGAAACTGAGCTCAAATTAAAAAAACCATTGTAGCGAATATTAAAGAGAAAAACTATGCGGCCCGGTAGAAACCGCAGAAAACGCGGACTCTTGCGGCATCGGCGTGACACCTTCGGCCGTATAACCTCTCGAAGCAGAAGCGGTCGGAATAACAAGTCAGGTTTGTTAGTGTTGAGACGCAGCGTCACAGAGAACTCGGAGCACGACTTGAAGTTCGCCGGTTTAACCATGTTGTGGCGTTACTGACTGATAGCATTTTGATACTGCTGTTCGATTTCTTGGATTTCAGCATGAAATTCCCTTGTGTGCTGCTCGCAGTATTGAGCGCCAGGTTCCCTCCTTTCTGTGCACGGTGGTGACCATGTACATCGTTGCCTGAGTTGCTCTGCCTCAGAAAAAGCTTCTCGGTGTACCCGACAGAACCATTTGTCTCCTGCTACCCGTTGATCGGTACAGGAAGGTTTCCTACACGTACCGGTACCGCAATTCCTTCTTCTTATCGCCCTATGTCGAGCGCAGAAATCGTCGTTCAGTGCGCGTGGGGTCGTACACGAACCCATCATGCAATGCTCCCCGGGCTCTGGAGCCCGCGCTGCAACAGAGCATTCAGCCGACCTGGGCCTCACGAGGAACGTGTTTTTTCTGCGTTTCTTGGGTCCGATGGCAACGCCAAGCGGGCCATTTCCCAGTGTACTTCAAAATTTTCAGCTAGTCGCCACCATTTCTCAAATGTGGCTTTGTACTTTAGAACTAACAACAACAAAAAGTTAGAGAAGAACAAACACAAATTAGTGAAGAACAACAACAATAAAGACCCACCTATTTTGCCGCGCACCACCCATATGTCCTCTACGTTGGTCCCGTCCAGTCCAGGTTTGGACGGGTTGGCGGAACCAAATTGCAGTAGGCTCCCTAAGATAGCCCACTTACAGCGCAGCAAACCGCCTTCAAGCGGCCATATCTTGTATGCTATGCCCGCCGCGTCTAAAAATCTGATGGCGGACGTTGACGCCGAGAGCATCTTCTGGTCACAGCTAATTAGGACTCTCACGTCCGCCTCGCAATCTTTTGCCGCGCGGAGCTGGTCCAGAATGTGTTTGCTCGTAAGGTTGAAACACACCATCCAGAGCGGCTCATTTTTCCGTACGTTTGCGTATTTTTCAGAAAGTTCCTCGTGCGGAACAGAATCAGATTCTGAGTCGATTACAGTGACCAACTCAACCAGCTGGTTCGCCTTGGTCACTCGAACCACCTCTGCTGCTTCAGTGACCAAGGCACGCATGTGGTCGGCCACGTCTTGGTTGCTGGACGCGGAGGCCTGAGCGAGTGCATCGCATGCCCGGAGATGGCTGGCTGCCATCTCCTGCAGCTCCATCAAGTGTGCCACCGCCTCCACCGGTGAGTCGCCGCCGGTGCTACCGTCGAAGTGAGCGACCTCCCCGGGAGATTCTGCACGCTGTCCTCGCTCCCATCCACAACTCCGTAGTCCCAGTCATCGCCCGGCTCTTGCGACGACGAGATGTCTGGAAGCCTAGTCTCTGCAGGATCTCGGGAGATCTCGTCTCTTCGGGAAGTGCCTCTGCACGCCCCGTCTCTGCTGGAAGCGCACCAGGCTCACTGGTGGCAAGGGGAAGAGAGCGCGGCAAACTTTCTTGACGGTTCTTGTATCCAGGTCGAACTCGCGAGCAACCCTGGCCAAGTTCACTGCCCCCCGCCCCTTGCGCGACTCGCGATCGTGCAGCACGAACTTGAGAATGGCAGCGCGTTTCTTGGGATCCAGGCGGCGGCCCATTTTGTTTTGTGTGGCCCCCATTTTTGTTTGTGTAGCTATTTTGTGGCAGACAAAAAGAAGCACGATAAAAAGCTAAAAACATGAAAAAAGAAGCACGATAAAAAGGAACACAAAAAAGGAACACCATTATCTGTACTGTACGCAGACGATTTTGTACTGGCCACAATTTGTACTGTACGCAGAAGAGTTTGTACTGTACGAACTAGAGTGCGACGCGGGCCAGCGACCGAGTTTCCACGTGCACTTTCGGCTGGAAGCTGCTGCAAAGCCACTTCGCTCAATTGCACGTTGCAATTCGAGCCGACAGCGAGCTTGAAGGTGTTTTTGGAGATGCAAATTGGTGGCAATTTGTCGATGCTCGTTGAAGCTCAGCAGCAGATGCTGGGGCGTCGAGAACTCGTGCAGCGCGATTTCCAGCTGAGATGTCCTGCTATCGTTACATGCAGCCAGGTGACGACCACGTCAGAGAGAGCACCGGATCACCAGCTGAACTACAAGAGATACAGTACCGGTACTTGACTTACCTGAGACTTGTACGCACCAGTACGAGCGGACACAGTGCGAGGCAGTTTTCCTGTACGCTCCACCCGTCGGCATCGGTTCCGTCAGCCAACATGTCGTACACGCACGGGTAGCACAGTAAAATGCCTGCCAATGCAGTCGCATGGAGTGTCACCGGTCGCTTCCACTGCAACACGCAGCAACTTTCGGCTTCCAATAGTTGTTTGCACGCGTCAAGCGTCCAATTCGAAAAGCTTTGCAGACGTG
Source organism: Phytophthora syringae (assembly GCA_012656105.1). Lineage (NCBI taxonomy): Eukaryota > Oomycota > Peronosporomycetes > Peronosporales > Peronosporaceae > Phytophthora > Phytophthora syringae. The sequence continues at coordinate 7,312 of JAAKBD010000082.1, forward strand.
AAGAGCTGCAAATGACTTGGGGCTGAGCGAGGTTGGCGGTCACGTCCACGAACATTTGCAACGTCGCCATTTTCTCGCGTACGAACGCGTCCGCATTGACGAAGAAGACGTTGCCGTCCAGCAGCACTGCACGCACCTGATCCAGTGCAAAACGCTGCAAACTTTCTCTCTCGAAGCTCTGCAGAAGCAGTTGCGTCTGCTCCTTGGTCAACGCGCAACAGTCGACAAGACACGACGGTCTCAGACCCGACGCCACGAGCAGCAGGTTGCGGAGCAGCACCCGCACTTGGTCCACCTTCAGCCTCTTGCGACCACCAGTTGTCAACCGCTGGTGCAGACGCTTCGTCAGTGCGTTGAGCTCGTCCTCTGTTGGCCACTGGGCGTCCTCACGGACACGAGAGCTTGCAGCCGAATGGAACAGCCACCAGGACGCAGCAGACAGTTGGCGCTGGTCCGACACCGACACGAACGCCCGAATCTCGCGCTGGAACGCCACCAACACACCCAGCGCCCTCGAGTCGTTAGGGCAGCAGCTCCCCATCGCACGGAGACCAATGAGCAGTTCCGCAGACGTCAAAGGATGTACAAGTGCGTGGCAGTCCCGTTTTTGACGCGGTCTACCAACAGCGAGAAGTTCGTGGATCGGTCACCTTTGCGGTTTGGGGCGAGACTCTTGCTGTTTCCAGCTCACTACATGTGTGACGGCAGTTCAGGGAGACCCATCATCAACGACTCCTTGAAAGTGCCGACCCCCGTCATTAAAAGTGTCTTCACTGCTCTCCAGCATCCGCCACGCTCGGACCAGCAAGGCTTGGTCTACCCCTTCAAGAACAACCTGAGCTACGCGCGAAAAGGGTGCTTTCAACAGCACTCGGTGGCGTTGAGTGAGAGCTTCAAGGTTACTCTCACTATAAGCGTCCTCTTTTTCGGGAGCCGGCGGCTGGAGATGAAACATGTCGCCGTAACTACTCGATGCTGCACAAGTACGAGGACGATGTACTCGCCCAAATCGAACCCCTCCTGCATTTCATTTTAATAAGCATTCAACTCGTGCTCTCGTTTGCCACCTGCTTTCTCCTCTGTTTCTTGTGCTAGTTGTCCATGATGCCACGCAGGTGCAGCTTTCGATCGGAGTGACCGGGGCCGTAAAGTGGTCCCGCCAAGTCATCATTTGGGCCTGTCAGCTTCAGAGCTTCAGCATCGGTCGCGAAGTATTTCTTGGGATTCCATCCGACTGGGCCGTGTAGGCCGTGAAAGAGAATTGGCATTCCGCCGACGTGTTGACCCCTTGCTTCGCGACCACCGCCGTGGCCGATTGTTGAGCCGGGTAGGTAGAACGACTGGACTTTGGACGTCTGGAGTGCGGCCAACAGGATGGCGGTCGCTAGTGCGTTCGGAAAGAGTCTCATTTTGGAGTCGAAAGTCGTTGTGAAGTATTCGAACAGTGAATTTCCCGGGATCATGTCAACACTACAGTGGTCTCGTGAAAGTCGGTGGATATAACTATAGGAAGTGAGGACGAAGAAGGCACTCTCAACTGAACTTCGTTGTCTTATGATATGCCTGTCATAGAAAGATATGGCGCTTCCGTTCCTAGGATTGAGGATGAATTGTCCGGTCAGAACTCAGACGTCGAGGACGAGAGGTACTAAACGGCAGCTCCGATCCACCATGCTCACAACTGAAAGTGCCAACAACCAACTAACCAAGCATCCAGCCTTCCTTGCAACACCTGAGCATTATGAAGCTCATCCGCCACCTTCTTGCAGGCTCCATCTGTGTGGCAGTCGTAGTGGCCTCCCCTGCTATTCCCCCTTCTGGTCAAGCAGTAAACGTGGGTCACGATGACTTCACGTTCCTCCGAGGCCCTGAGAAGGAGTTTCCGGTCCCCGACCACAAGTTTGACAAGGCTGATGACTTTCCGAGTCCCGACGAACGCGAAATCGAACCTGTCCCCGATGCTGGTGACAAATCCAAACTCGTTCGGGAGGAAGATCAACAGGAGTTTGACATGGAGGACATGTTGGACGGTGAAGGTGAGCTCGTTTTCCCTGGTGAGGAGTTTGAGGACGAGGCGGATACGGAGCACGACTTTCGTAAACTGAGCGAAGAAAACGTTGCCAAGGAGACCCTCGTGCCGCCACCGCCACTACTGGAGACGGTGACAAAGTCTCGTGGCGTCCCGGGGTTTGCACTGAATGACCCGAAGTTGAACCTGAGGACTGGTAAAGGAAAACTTGAACTCTAGGCAACATGGGGGCAAATGGTATTAGGATAATAAAGCCCGACATCCATTCTGTACAGTTGTGTAAGCTCTGATGTTGAGTGTTGTGCACATTTGAACGAGTTGTCCATACGGTTGACGGACAATCAATTCCAGCTTCGTCTCAATTCAGCGATGGGAGCTCCCTGGCCACGAATGGAAAGCGTTGGCGGCACAAAACAGCGAACGACCACGTGATCTTAAGACAAAGTAATCATTTGCCGAGAGTACGTAACATGCATGTATTTCTCGCCGCTGTCTTTACAAAGCAGATCATGCAATGACTCCTTGAGTTCGCCAAGCAAAAGTTTTCTCCTGCAGTCTCACTTCCAAAAACCCACCTCAAGACCCAAGACGCCACTACTACAAAACTCGCAATGACAGTCGCTGAGACTGCCCACCTTCGACAAGTAAAGCTCCGAGGCTTTGAGCGGATGGTCACAACCTCCGACGGTGTGTCCATGAAAATTGTGCACTCGATGCTGGTCGCTGGAGACGCAGAAACTCTTCTGCGATATTTGGCCGAAGCTCTCACGCGGACGTTCAACATCCACCCAAGAATGAGAGCACTTCAAAGTACGGAAGACAGGTTCACAGCCGAAATCCAAGGTCCTATCACTGTCAACGACATCAACGACAAAACCTCCTGCGGATACGTCGGTTCTCCGAGGATTCCAAAGCTTTTGAGGTCTGGCAACAGTGCGCTGAAGAGGAGTGCAATGTCGGCTTCAATCGGTACACCGAATTCCCCTTCTTCTTGACGGTGTGGGTGAATGAGGAAGCCAAGCAAGCCCGCCTCATGCTCTTCTCGGACCACTACATGTCCGATGGGTATTCGGGAATGACAGTGTTGAACTGCATTCTCGAACAGGTTGTTTTGCTCGCCACCAGCCAAGCTGAAGACAACGAACCTTCGGAGTTCTCGTTGCGACCTTCGTTTTACGATATGTGGCTGTCGAAGAAACCTTTCTCCAAAAGTTTGATGAAGGGGTCATATCTCTACTTGGAAAGGCAATTTACCGCAGTGAGATGAAGAGGTTTAACCCTGTGCTACCAGCTCGAGCCGACCAACATGACTTTGTGGTTCCACCCGTCTCGAATCCGACCTCGGCGTCTTTCGCGCAAGGTGATCCAGGCTGTATGAACAAGGCACTCACCAAGTGTAAAGATGAAAGTGTCACTTTTGGTGGAGCTCTGGTGGCCGCTACGCTACTAGCGTTCTACCATTCAGCCAAAACCCTCCCCAACTTCGACGCTGATGAACCATTCAAGTTCCTGGCAGACTTGGACTACAACATGCGGAAACGCGTACCAAATCCTCCCGATGAAACACCGGTCGGAGCTTATTTAGCGTTTGGTGACCTCGGATGGCTGGCAAGTGAAGGTGTCGACCTGGAAACTACGCGGTTCTGGGATCTTGCTCGTCGAGCGAAGCTTGAGATCGATGGAAAGCTCCGCCAACCGATGATGTTGGCAGCAGTGCCCATTATTATGGACCAGAAGATCAACGCCAAGATCCAGCCATCGTTCGCCAAAGCTCTTAACATCCGTCACTCCCAGACTTTGGACGCCAATATCTCCAACGTCGGACGCTATCCGTACGCAAAAACTCATTCATTTGGAGACGATGAGAAGAGCAGACTCGAAGTGAAGAGTCTGCATGTGTACAATCCTATTCCTCACCTAGGACCATCAGCAGTTCTCTACCTTTCGTCAGTGGATTCGTTCTGCTACGCTATGGGACACAAGTGCGAGGACGACCCAGCCAAATTGCTTTTCACTGCGTGGGTTGCGATCTGTGAGAATGTGGGCAACATCGGAGCTGATGACACACTCGTCAACGTACTGGAACAGCTTCATTTGTAGTGTTGTGGTGGTAAAACCCTAGTAACCCTAGAAGCTGATGCATCAAAGGGTGATTCATCGCGCCACTTGGTTTAACTATTGTACCCATAGAAAGGTCTTATTTCGTACTTAAACGAAAATAAAAGGTGCTATGTGTGTCTCGGTCGATTCGCTATAATGACTTGAATTTGAAAGTGAGCGATTGGGTGAACCGCCCGAGATATCTGCAAAATTTGCCCTAAGTTATTCAGAGAGCGACAACTATTATCCGTTAGATCCAGGTTCCGGGACAGCAACATTTCGTGCTGCTTTTCGTCCACTTAAACACGTCGTGTTACTTCAAACGACAGCTCGTTTTATAGCCAATTACAAGAGCTTTCGAATGACACGCTTCTTGCGCGCAGGGGGAAAGAATCCACTGAGAATTGCGCCAAAATCTTCACGTGTCCCCTCAATTTTGCCTTCGTCGACATGAAAAATGACCCGCCGGACGTGCATGCTGCCCTACAAGCAGCAGTGGAGGCAGTACAATCAAAGCAGATGTCCCTGTGGTATAGTGAACCCAAGTTTCGGCCCGGACCTCAACTAGGCCATCCTATGTTAGGCCGGAATCAGGAACGACCCAACTGGTGTGGCACACTTCGAACTTAAGCCGACCAATGGACGATAGACGACCGGAATGTTGGTAATCCGGCCGTTTAGAGGTAGAGGCAGTTGACTCAGCCAACCGTCGGCGAGCACCGTCAACCGCCGAGATCTGGTTCGAAGAGTCGGGTTGCTCGTTGAGGATGGTAAAACGCCCTGCCAAGACTCTGGTTGCCCGATTAGAGCACACGCCGACCATTCAAGCCCAAAACGACTCGGCGAAGAGGCAATCAACTCGACGGGAGAGGCGTTTCGATCTGAAACGATCACATTTCACTTGATATTTGTATAGAGAACTAGGAAACACTAGAAAAGAGCTCCACAGAGCTCTAGAAACAATACAGAGCAGAATCTTCCAAGTTCTAACCAAGTGCACACTCCGGTAAGTCCCTGCGCGGGCTGGATTATGTCTGCCGTCGGTCCCGAGAGGCATAGCTTGTAGGGACTCGACCAAAGGGCAGCGCCAAGAAGACAAGTCGACCCGGGATAGGGTGAACCTCGCTTTGCGCGCTCAACTAAATCTTGCTCAACTAAGCAAGTCGGTACGCCGGATAGCCCGGGTGCCGTGACACTTCAAGTCGAGCAGCCTTTGCTCTCGACGCCCTGTAAAGCGCTCGCCCCCCTATGGGTGGCTGGCACAGGTTTTACCGGGGATAGTTGGCTCGATTATACCTCGACAACCAAATTTGACTGGCTTAGTCGACTGGTTTCTGCGCAAACGAGACACCGCTGTCCTGGAAAGGCCGAACCGCTGGGTCAACTCAGCACCGGCTTTGTTCGCCGACTTGTCGGCGATTGTTGTGTGCTAATTGAGATCATTACTAACGGATTTCTGTATATTGCAATACCACAACTGGTGCCGCGACCCGGGAACAGGGTGCGCTTGTTTCGCAGGTACTAAGTAACCAAGTTTCGAGTAATCAAGAAGAGCAAGATGGTCAAGGGATCATCATCGCCGAGTGAAGGAGGTCCAGCGACCGACGCTGGACTGTTCGCCGAGGGATCGGACTCAACTGGCCAGCTGATCACTGACTCGGCCGAGTCGGGAGACCGCGGCGTTCACTTCGAGGATGATGAAGATCGTGACTACGGAGAGAAAGAAGATGAGGAGAAGGATGAAGTCGACTACGATGAGTCGACTGGAGAGCTACTCGACGATGACGACGAGCTGGCGCTTCACGTGGGTCGCATAGGAATGTCCGACCAGTGGAACGCAGCCTCGATGCCGAGTTAGCTGAGGATACGGACGATGAAACTGAAGACCAAGGGGTTGCCCAAGAGGAACGTCCGCCTCTTATCCCAAAGGCAACCCGTAACGCTGATACCCCAAGTGCAAACAAGGTATTGGCGAGATTTGGCGAAGAAACGATGAAGAGCGAGTGGCTGAAGCTGTTCCAACCACGCGTGGCGGCTCAAGCGACGTGACCCGAGCTGGGTCCCGAGCTGACTCAACCAGTCAAAGGCTCGACGGTTTTTGAAGTAGCCCAAGAAACCGCTCAACTACTGAGAGCAACTGGGTATCGGTGCACCAGACCGTCGCAACGAGTGATGCAAGACTGGAGGTTCAGTACCGTCAGCCTGGAGTTGATGCAGTGGAAACGCAAGCTGAAGAACGAGTTCGGGGTGCGTTTGGTGCTGGAAGAAAAGAAGGCCGCTGCTCGAGCAGCGGACGCTAAGCCGTCTGCTAGCGAAACCGCCAGGCTTAGGCTTGCCAAAAGAATCGAGAGTTGACTCGACTGTACGCACTCGGCGACGATTCGTTCAAGTCGGCTGAACCAAGTCGACTAGATGAAGACCCGAGCAAGGTACCGTTACCACCGACACCGGACCGTGGATAGACGATGTAGAGTGGCTGGTCAGTGACCTTGGAGCACCGTTCAACGATACATGCAACGTTACTAAGGTATGACATTCTCCCATATAATACTGGTAGCTTATCTAACTTATGATGTCCTGTTTTACAGTCTGAGTACAAGAGCTACGTGGAGAAACTCAACCTCAGCGTTAATCGTGTTCCGGGTGAAACTGTAGAGGGACATAACTGTTGGATTCCGGCAGAATATGTGGCTGCATACCACCTCGGTATTGGTTTCGCTTTTGGTGCTGAGAGACGCATATCTTGACGTTGGCATCATTTCTCCATGCTATCACGAATTTACGTTGCACGAAGAAGACTGAGCGATTCCGGTCGACTGTGGGTACGCCGTACTACGCCGACTCGCATATGAAGAGCCCGCCGCGTAACTCGTCTCGAGGAGGTCGACGCGATCGCTTCTATGATTCTGGTGACGAAACGGATCCTCACGACGATGGAACCGAAGATCGCGAAGACGACTCGGCCAAAGCTCAGATCCACCGCCTCAGCTACGATGACAATGAGCGAGGCGACACCCAGTATCTGGAGCTCCGCTCCCACGTGTCCCTCGACAAGATCACGGAGTTCGACGGCAAGAAGTATCGGTCGGATGCTTCGCTCCAATGGTTCAAGCGATTCATCTACGAGATGAAAGGGACGAGGACTCCACAAGATGCGTGGTGCGAGCCTTTCTCCCTCTCGTTGGGTCGGGTGGTACCGTTAGCTTCCCAAGAAAACGCAGACTCGATGAGGACAACTGAGCGGAGCGTTCCTGGATTACTGCTGCTCGCAGTTCGACCAGTCAGCTCGCACGCGTTATTACTCCGCCAAGCGGAAAGACAACGAGCCGATTGGAGATTTCCTCACTCGACTGAATGGATATGCGCGAACAGCTAAAATTCAGTACGAGAAAGGATGAGCGGATGCGGCAGACCATGTCGAGCAATTTTTGTTCAACTGTGGAGATGACGATATCATGGAGCTTCTGTACCCCCTTCAGCTCGATGACATAAATCGAGTCGAGCAGATTGTGAACCGGAAAATCCTCGGCGAGAAGCGTAAGAAGAAGCGTGATCGACTCATCTCCAACAGGGGCAAAGACTCCCGGCGTGGGGAATCGGCTCGACGAGGAGACAATTCCCGCAGAGGAGATCAACGAGAGTCTCGTCGAGACGACCGCCGTAGTCGTCGAGAAGAGAGTCGAGAACGTCACTCCTTAGCGGCAGCTACTGTGGACGATCTGTACACTGGTGCTGAACCTGGGTCGTCGAGTCGTCGAGAGATTCCGTATGCGTCATCAGGAGATGACAGTGACTACAACCCAGAAGGTGGAAGCTACTCTGACCAAAGTCAAGATTACGTCGACGCGGCTGACGATCGGCAACGTGGAGTGCCAGATCGTGGGACCAAACCTGAACGATACTCCCGACCACCACGGCGAGCCGACAATTCGTTCAGTCGACCCGCCGACGCAGCTGACCGGTCCGGGAGACGTGATCGCCGAGACGATTCTCGCGACCGACCTCGCTACGGACCGTGCGCTGCCTGTGTCGACGAAGGACACTCAGCTCACGGGTGCCGTAAACGCTGTAAGTTCTGCAAGCAAGTGCACGAGCCCGGTCGCTGCGAGATGTTCCAACGCTTCGAGAAACTCACGAAGTTCGTCCGGACCTCGGTCGACAAGTCGACTGTCCCAGCCGAGCTCCAAGATATCTTCGAGCCGAAGGATTTAAACTAGGCGGCCCGCCAACTCTGACTAAGTTGGATACGACCGGGCCGCCACAGTTAGCTGAACCTGCAGCAAACGCGAATTTTGTGTTCGCTTTCGTGGGCGAAGCACAACGGCCCGACGACTGGAATGAACGAAGTGATGGATATGAGTGTGAAAATGACGATAAAACTGAACCAAGTGAACCATTGGAAGTTCACGACGGTAATTGCGAACACGGAAGCTGAATCCCGAGGTATAATCGGGTCGGCGGACCGCTCCAAGACGATGAAGTTGAGACCCGGCGAGAGACTGGGGTGGTGGTCGGCGAAGAAATTCGACCGCCGAATAAGGATGCGCGCTATGATAATAGGCGCCATTAACGACCAGCAGGCAAAGATCCTGTTGGATACGGGGGCAAACGTCTCCGCAGTGAGTGAACACTTCGCCAGGCGATTACGACTGAAGCGAAGAGCCGACACCGATTTACAGATCGACGTCCAAGGTATTGGAAAAGATAAGGTGGCTACGACAGCGAGAACGTTGGTCAAGGTGACACCCGGCTGGGAAGTGGTCTACGAGTTCGTGGTGTGGATAATGCCTCACCATGCGGGAGTCCACTTAATACTCGGGACTGACTTCATGATCCCGGCCGGAATTCGACTCGACTCGTACAATTCGACGGCCAAGTTACCGGACGAGGTGGTCATCCCTCTAATTAAGTCGCAGAATGCTGAACTGGAGCGACCATCTTATGGTAATCGGATCGACGAGGGGCCAACCGAGACATTGTGTTTTGATAGTCGAGAAGTCGTTGGGTTGCCACTCCGTAAGAACCAGCCCAGTGTCCGAACTCACGAATTTTGGATCCGACGAACTAAAGACTGGGTTCCAACGGTGATCCACAATCGCCGTGGAAGGATTGTCCGAGGGTTATTGACGAACACAGTTGGTCGACTAGTGTGGTGTCCCGCACATTTCTCGGTGATACAGTGGATGCCGTATGGTGAACTACCTCGAGGAAATGGCTATGTTCGAGTCGACTCGGCGAAATATCGCGATTGGCAAGTAATCGCCTACGAGACAGCTCTCGATAAGACGCTGCTAGCAAAGAGCGACAGCTTTATGACGACTGGCTCGCCCAACAACCGCCCTCGTGTGAGAAGAGATTGTATCCGATTCCGACCGGGGTGGCAAAAAGGCCGGCGGGTCTCCGTCGAGGAGAATCTCCAGTAGCGGATATTAATGCCGGCATAGTCGAGTCGACTGACATCGCGGATGTACACCAAGAGTCGACTTGTGCCGACGATGAGGTGCAGAGTCGACTTGTGATCTTGAAGAATCGACTGGGGTGGCCACATCGATCACTACACCCACACATGATCCACAGGCAGAATCAGTCGAGTCG
>JAAKBD010000083.1:0-401147 GCA_012656105.1 Phytophthora syringae
ATAGGCTGCGGCTGGCCGGGCTGAGCGGGCATCTGCTGGAAACGCTGGATCGTCTGGGGCGTACGGAGAGCACCCTGGGGAGAAGCAGCCGCAAGGCGAGCGGCACCCTGGATGTCATTAACACCAACCAAACGGTTAAACTCCGTAAAGTAAAGCTCCTCGGCACCCGGCAAGTCCAGACGCGTCGCCAAAGCCAAGGCCAGCTGCGAGTCACGCAGCGTGTTCACCACGTACGGCACCAACTGCGTCTTGTTGATCGCGAAGTGCAGCAGCTGTCCGCGGCGCGTAATGCCGAGCATTCCCTTGGACTTGGACTCCAGACACGTCACGAACGTCGTGTCCTGCGAAACGCGCGCACGGTACACAGGCTTGCCCGAGTGCGTGTCGAACAGGAAGAGGTATCCCATCTTGGTGATCATGTACACGATGTCATCTCCAGGGCTCACAATCATCGACACTGGGAAATCGGCCTGAGCGTCCGCAGCAAACGGGATGGGCTGGGGCGGGAGACGGAAGACGCCGCCGGGGGCATCGCGTTCACGACCCACTTCCATGATAAAGAGCTGCATGGGTTGTCCGTCGCCCTTGGAGCCCGCGAAGACGAGCACCTGGGCGTCATCTGTTCTTCCAGGGGTTTCATCTGCGCGAACGCTCCGGCGTGGCCCTGCAGCACTTGGCTCACCTTCTTCTCCATCGAGTAGAGCTGCATGTTGCCGACAATGCGGCCTCCGTCTCCCTGCGAGATGCCCACCAGCAGCATCCACTGGTTGTCGGCCGACGCTTCGTAGCTGATAATCTGCGTGCCGGCGCCCAAGTTGGCGTGGCGGTCGAAGATCTTGGCCGGGGGCGAGTCGCCCTCGATGCTCCAGTGGAACACCGCCGAGGCCGTGACCAGCGCGATGGTGTTGACCGAGATCCAGCGCCAGAAGACGACGGCCTCGTTCATCAGGTGGCTCTTCATCTTGGCGCGCAGCTCCATGTTGAAGATCTGCAGCTGGTTCTCGGCCCGCAGCGCGATGACCTTGCTCACGGGGTTCATGATGGCCGCCTCGGCGTTGATGGGGCGGCGCTGCACCGTGTTGTTGGCCGCCATGTCCACGATCACGACCGACGCCTGGCCGTTCACCTGCTCGCACACGCACACGAACTTGTCCGACTCCATGGTCGTCGTGCCGAACTTGACATAGTCCAGGTTCACGCCCAGGGTGCTCAGCTGAAATAAGAACCCACAAATAAGATTGCAAATAAGAACAGAGTTAGTGGAAAAGCACTGTCAAAGCTGATGTTTCCTCTTTATCTTGATTCCGCATTCTGGAGCACGTACGTTGAGCACTTCCCCGAAGGTGATGGGGAGATCTTGCGCCATGTTGCCTCGATTCTGTCTCTGTCTGTCTGCTGCTACCTGTGAGTGCGGTCTGTGTCTTCTTGTCGGAACTGGCAGGGGAAGGCCGCTCCGTCACGTGCGAGTTGGATCCTTTCGCTTCGTTTCCTCCGTTTCACGACTGCGCGGCCGCTGAACGGGGGGACGCGTGGGCAAAAAATCTATTCGTTTGAGCAGGGCCTTAAGCGCGCTTAAATTCGAAATGGGAAGTGGGAACGTCGCGCTCTTTGCAGTTTGTTGGTTTTTCTAACGAGCTATTTCACGAGAAGCAGTTGGGTAGCAGATTGCAATATCACGTCGCCAACGTGGCCGCATCCGTTATTTACTAGTGCAAGCATTATGTAGGAGGCGAAACCCCGTTTTCGTCGTTGAAGCAGATTAAGCGCGCTTAAACGAGTTCGAAAGGGGTAGCCATTCAGATTTTGCCACGTACATGTATGACAATGCCATGGCCGGCCAAAGTATCACTGCCATGGCCGTGCCAAGCAAGAAACATAAATTTTAGTGAGCATGGTGGAAGTCTGGTATTTGGTGGTGGATGCAAACTGCTGGTACGCTTGAAACACATGGGCTCCGCTACTGCACTTTGGCTTGGGCCAGCCTAGCACACTCTACACAGCAAAGTTGACGGACGTAGTGAGCGTGAGTCCTTCGGTAGCCATATCGCGCAGGAACTCCTGCATATGAATGGAAAAGAAAAGTAGAGTTAGCGTTGAGGACGCCGAGCAGCATCAAAGGCGTTTCTCGTTACCTCGCCGGCCTTTTCAAAGCCAGGAACGGGGAAGCGCAATCTGTGAGGATGACCAAGTCTCGGCGCCTCTCCTTGGGCCACGCGGCAACCAGATCGCGCACCGTGTAGTTGACGCAGTGCGAGATGGCCTCGCCGCACACGACCACCTTGTCCGCGAGCTTGAGAGAGTCTACCAGCGCCTGGTTCAAGCTGCAGAGGCAAAACAATGCCGGATGAGTGAATATCTACACTCCAACCTCACAATCCGTTTCTTGCGGCATTTACCTTGTCGCAGGGTCGTACGGTAGCTCAAACTCCGCCTTGAGCGCCGAGTAATGCTCCGTGAACGAGTTGCTGCCCTTCATGACATACTGCACGGGCTTGAGCGACGTCTTGGTCCACTCCACCGCCGCTGCATGGACGTTCGGCACGATGTTGTGTCCAGGGGAGCCGATGAGACAGTGCTCGGGCCAAATGCAGAGCGTGAACTTGCCGCTCGCCTCCAGCGCCGTCGTGTACGCCAGCACGTAGTTATCGAGACTAGCGTCGCGCGGCCTCCACACCCCCGCAGCCACGTCTTGGGCGGTGATGAGCGTGAATGGCTCGGGTGTTTTGCCCTCCGCACTCTCCCAGAAGATCCCGTGCGCGATGTGGTAGCGCTGATGCGAGTCCAGCGTCAGCACCAGTTGCTGGAGCTTGCTCGAGTGCTCGTGGATGAAGGCCGCGATGCGCGCCGCGTCCTCATTCGCCGTGGGGATCGCGAGGGAGCCACCAGGGTGGAAGTCCACCTGCTGGTCGATCACTAGCAGGCACAACCCACCCGCAGGGATCGCAGCCGCCGCCTGCGCTGCTTGTGCCACTTCGGTCATGATGATCTGGTAACTGTGGATAGCGTGACGTTGTTCGAAATGGCTACATTTTATAAACGTTAAGTAATGTAGCCATTTCAAAGCGACAGTTGCTTCTTTTGTTATTTTGACAAAATCGGGTCTATTACAGCCTTGACGTGGCGTAAGCGGGGATGACTGCAAGTGCAGCATGACGTGGTGCGCGACGTACCGCAGCATGAGCACTTCAACGGCCCGTAGCAAGACTTTTTCACTGTGAATCCGCGCCGAAGTATCATGAGAAACACGATCACGTAGCCTAGCACTTGGATCTTGAGTTTCACAGGTAAAGACGATGGGGGATACTGGCCGCGAACTCGTGCACTTTGGGAAGATTTCCGGCGCCAGCAGAGGCCACTTCAACGTGCCGTCCTGCACACTTTGAGCGAACCGCACCATCTCTGGGATATATGCTCGCCATGAGCGCTTGCGTGGTGCCAACGCGTAGTTCACAACTGGCAAAGGTACACGCGAAATTATACCCGGCTGCACGCGACGAATCCGTTCAAAGTCCGTCATGGAGGCACTACCGAGAGTGAAAATGTCTGGATGGCAAAATGCAACAGATAAAGCTATTAGAGCATGAAACACACAGTTCGAAAAAAACAAGTAACACGGACCTAAATCCGTATTTTGCCTTGCCCTGGCCAATGCTTCTCGGAATGTCTTGCAGCAACCTGCTAACAGAACACTGTCAAAACGGGAATTAATTAGTATAAGGTCGCTGGTACGTCAGCCAAATTATGTAAGCCAGGTCATACATGATGGCGTCGCTGCAGATCCATGCATTGCTTTTCACATCGAGGGGCAGCTTTGGCAGCGGCATCGATCCGGTCAACCGCTTTAGTACTAACCGCAACATCAAATTATACGCTCTGAGCAAACACACACTCGCGTTTTGTTAATCGTCACATGCTTTGCAATGCTGTTTTGATCGCCACGTACCTTGCCACGTCGTATTTGCATCCGATCAACTGCCGAGCGCATCGAAGGAACAGCTGCAGTTCTTCCTTGGACATCTGCACGCGAAGCACCTACCAACAAATCCGCCAAATCAGGTCTCCAACTCATCAAGCACCACCTAAAAAAGGTTCCACAAGCGCACCACAGGTTGTCGTTGAGGTAGAAGGAGCCGCTCCACCGGCATGAGCTTCACCGATGGCATCCCCACGTGAAGCACCGTGTTTTCATCCAGCACCACCACCTGCCACGACGAGCCCCACACGTCAATATACCAGCCCAGCATATCAACTACCGTCTCCGTTCTCAACCTACCACGTGATCGTAGGCGTTTTCGGTGAGATACCTCCCCACCGAGTAGACCAGTCCGCTCGTGGTGATGAAGATCAGGTCGCCTGCAGTCACAACATGAGCGAAAACACTCAATAGCCGCCAGTGCCCTACAAACACTTGTACTCCGCACCTGGCTTCACCAGTTTAGCTGCCTCTCGTGCGGCTTGTTGCGCCTCCTTTGGCGATCTACATACCAAAAACATGCATAGAATCAGCGTCACGGCGTCAAAATTCCTCAAAATTCCACCACCACTCACCTCTGGAACTCGTGCTCGTTGAACTGCAGACTGTTGGGCGCCAGGACTTGCGCCGCGGACGTGGCCAGCGCGCCCAGCGAGAACCCTGCGCCGCGCTTCCCGTCATGCGTCAGTTCGGTACCGTTTCCGTGGTACATTAAACGTAGCGTAATGATCGCCCTCGTGTACATAGCCCATCCACACAACAGGTCGGAAAACCGGCTCCCAAGCAGCCCGTCAAAAGTCAACGCCTCATAAAGAGAGAAAAGGCCCTCACAACGCGTCCCCGAAAATGCGCGCGTTTTGGCGGCGGCATGGCGTTCGGCAGGCCTTGTTTTCCGTCGCGCTGCTCCCGAGCCGAGCGGCCTGGGCGCACGATCCGTCGGGCCGGCGCCTCGCGGACTCGTCCGACAGCTACAACTTCATGTTCTACCTGGTCATCGGCGCCATGATGCTCACGTGCCTGCTGTACAACCTCTTCTTCAAGCACAAGATGGAGGCCAACTTCCTGCGCCAGCAGACGCTGCCCGAGACGATGCTGCGCCAGGACGTGATCGCCAGCGACCAGGACATGAACAGCCTGTGGGAGTGCGACGTGTGCTGCTTCAAGAGCTACGAGGCGCAGCCGAGCTGCATGCTGTGCGGCACGGACCGCTCCTTCAAGCTGCTGGAGAAGAGCAGCCAAGAGGCCAGCGACCACAGCAGCAGCGCGCCGCTCTCCGCCTCCTCCAGCACCAAGTACGTGCTCTACATGGAGGAGAAGGACCACCCCGTGACCCGGGCCACCCCTCGCGCTCCGTCCGGGCCAAGTCGGCCGCCAAGATCAACCGAGAGCTCTTCAAGCGCAAGCTCAGTGTACTGAATCTACGACAGCAGTCGGCTCGTCGCCGCCACGAGTGGTCGCGGGAACGCAACGAGGACGGACAACTCATTTGGGTCCGCAAGAAGCACTTCATGGACCGCAAGGCGCTCAAGGACCTGCGCAGCCACTCGTCGGCGTCGCTGCGTGACTCCATTCTCTCGAGCGGCAGTGCCAACTCGGTGGGGATCGTGTCGCGGATCGTGATCTCGCCCAAGAACCCGACGGGGCGGCTGTCTCTGGACCCTGCGGATGGGGCGCTGGCCACGCGCTGCTCGGACAACTCGGAGTTTTCTCAGGACGAACTGGAGCAGGTCGGGAGGCTGCCGTTCCAGCAAAAGCACGCGTGGTTTGTCCAGCATACAGCGGCCATGGAGGTGCCGTGGGAATACGGACATTTACTGCTGGAGATTGAGCGGGATAACCTGCTGCACAACTCGTGCGAACAGCTTTTGTGGGCCACGCCGGATCAACTGCACCAGTCCCTTCGGATCAAGTTTGCCAATGAGCCGGGCGTGGACGCAGGTGGCTTGGTGCGGGAATGGTTTACGCTAATGACGAAGGAGGTCTTCGATGATACAACCGGACTATTCTACAGAAGCGGGAACGGGGACGGCCTCATGATCAACCCTGCATCTACTGAGGCTAGTGTTGATCACCTCATGGTACGCTTTACGCAGGTATATGTTCGATGCGTTGATGTGTTCTCACGATGTTTTTTGTATGTGGACAGTACTACCAAGCAATTGGTAGGTTCATCGGCAGAGCGCTCTTCGAAGGTATCCTCATCGATGCACATTTGGCACTCCCCGTATGCAAGCATATTCTGGGCATCCCCATTACGTTTTCGGATTTGGAGTTTGTGGACAACGACCTTTACAAGAACTTGAAATGGCTACGCGACAACACGGGTGTGGAATTGCTGGCTTTGGACTTCACGTACGTAGTTTTCTGCTTCATGTCAGTCTATCCTGTTTGCAGTAAGGCTGACAGATCGTTTCTGTATTATTTTTGCAGGGTTAACATCGATCAAATGTCGGACAAGTCGAAGGTGGTGGATTTGGTGCCAAACGGATCTACTATCTCCGTCACCGAAGAAAACAAGATGGAGTACATCAACTTACGCTTCAAGTGGATTGTTGCAAACAGTATATCGCAGCAACTGGGATCATTGATGCAAGGTCTCTTCTCAATTATTCCCAAGGAGCTCATTTCAGTCTTCGACCACCAGGAATTGGAGCTCTTGATTTGTGGAATCCCCGACATTGATGTGCAGGACTGGAAGACTCACACTATTTATGTGGGGGAGCGCGACGAGCGAGCCATCGCCTGGTTCTGGAATATTGTGCATGAATTCACGAACGAGCAGAAGGCGCGACTACTGCAGTTCACAACCGGCTCAGCGCGGGTGCCAGTGCAAGGCTTCAAGGCACTTACCATGAATGACGGACGCATCTGTCCGTTCGCGATCCAGTGTGTCAGCGCAGACGAGTGTTTGTATCCGCGAGCGCACACTTGCTTCAACCGGTACGTCTGACAATTTGTGCTGTGTTTTGTCAGTTGAAGGCAATCTAACGTGATTTGTGTCTGGTTTTGCCCACTACAGCATCGACATACCACGTTACGACGCCGAGAAAGACTTGCGAATCGCGCTATCCCTCGTGATCCAAATGGAAGTAACTGGTTTCACGATTGAGTAAGCTGGTAGGAGTGTGTATTTACCGAAGAAGCAGAGTGCGTCGTCAGTAAGTAATCGAACCACAGCAGCGACTAGCTTGCTTCTTACTCAACTGCAACTTGTTTCCCTTCATATCAGCTCAGTAGAATTGAGTGCTAACAAAAGTCAGAAGACATTTGATCCTCTTAGGAACAGATAGAACCGTTTTGATCTTCCGTGAGTCGTTGATCTTCATGTAGTTGCGCTCGTTCTTCGTCCTAGTCACCAACGACCCACCACCTTACTCGACTCTGGCCTTCTTCGCAGGACTTTGATAGACTTTCGTCAACCGCTCCAATTCGTCTTTGTAGTCGGCCAACATCTTCACTCGCGAATTGTCAAACCATTCCCGAGTTTTCGTGATCTTCACGAAGAACTTCCTCCCATCACCCACTGGTTCCATCGTGAACGAACACGCAATTTGTTTGTATCGCATACTCGCCTTTGCAAACTTGTCGCCTCGTTGAAGCTACTAAAAATCAACCATTGTGTGATCATAGACTGCTTTGGTCCCCTGAAAAACTCATCAGGTTCGTCGTAGTCATGGAACTCCGCCGCGTCTGGCATTTCCCACGTGAAAGGGTGATCCAATAGCTTCATCCTCTCTTTCAACCACTCAATCCTCTTCCCAATCACCGACATAAGCAGCAAAGATGTTTCGTCTTTTGCTTCGAGCTCATGGATTCGGTCATAGAACACCTGAATAAATGGCCAAGCGTCTTGATGTCCTTTTTCGTGAGTTTGTCGAGAATTCCAGTGAGAACTTGAGATCCGCCTGGACGAATAACATGTTTCCACAAAAGCTCCACAGACTCAGGAGTGCGCAGGTCCAAATCTTTCTCCATTGCCATTTTGAGAAGCTCCTGACGAGCTGCTCCATCATCCAAGCCATCCACAACATGCAGGGTCAATTCCATCTCCGAATCCCCTTTAGCTTTTATGCGATAATCGGCGTAACATTTGGAGCCCAAGACCTTCAACACACCTGCGCTGATCTCACTCCAGTCGAATGCGCGGATGCCTTTGATCAATCCCGAGAGTAAAGTCGAATTGCCATTTCGCGTCCCGAGAGCTGGGCACAACTTTGTGAAACTTTTTTGCAAGTTCTGGATCGCCAGCATCGACAAGAAGTTCGCAAAGCAAACAACACAAACTCACTGAAGCTTCTCTATCATAATATCCTCCAAGACGAAGCCTCTCACTTGCAGACTCGAGAAACGAACCAAGTGCGTCAGCATCAACTGGGCGTTTACTCGACAAAACCTCACCGGCGAATTCCAAAGGCATGAACTTCACCGCAAATTCTGCATTTTTTTTTACTGGCAGGCCACGCAACAATGGCGAATCTGGAGTACTTGGTACATTTCATCGGGCCCTCGTTTCCTGTATAGACATCGTCCGAGCTTCCATGCGGATTCCAGCACTGCAAAAAGGTTTCGTTACTGGGATTCAGGAAATTGAACTTTGACAAGCCAGCGTTCTTGCTGTGGCCGTGATCCTCCCCGGTCGTGGAATACCAATGAGTTCCTTGCTCGCACCCCATATTTGCCCAGCCGTCCTCGAAAAGACGGAGATCAACTCTGTGGGATAGTTTTGCAATGAAAAGCTGAAGTTTCTTGTCAGCCTGCGCCTCTGCGTTTGCTTTCTCAAACACTTGGAATCTCGCGCTGTCGATACTTTTCAGCGCTGCTGATCCCAAATCCCCAATACTCTTTTGGTGTATTCATGCGCCAACAACAACGCGAATGACTCGTCGTCAGGACCCATAGTGTTCATAACTTCGGCTAGGTCGTCCGCAAGAGTTCGGTTTGGGTCTCGCTCAAGATCACATCGTTGCTGGTAAACAAACGGAGTACACGAGAGCAAGACGATATCCCTTCGTCACCATTTCCAACGAATGTTCTGCGTCTGCGTAGTGAACAGCATAGTTCGGTAGGAACGCCGCAGTCCCGTCCGCTTTGCCAAAATCATAGCGATGTTGCTCCTCACCAGCTCGATACACCTCGAGATCGCCACCTTCATGTACGCTCGGCAATTGAATCACCAACGTCGCCACCATCCCGTCCTCCTTCTCCGTGTCTTGGTGTTTCAAGAAGTGGCCACCTTCCCCATACACTAGCAGCTTGTACAGCTTACACTCCATCGGAACGCCCTTGTAGCATAAACCACTAGCGATTGTCTTGCTTAGCTCGTTGATACCAATCTCCCACTGCGGGTTTTCGAACTGCACTTGGTCAGGCCGGAGCTGCCAACTCTTGCGCACATCTTCGTCCGTCTTGGTCTCCATGTTGAATCCGAAGGGCGAGATCTCACTCTCAGCGATCAGCTCGTCAGCTTGATCTTTCACCAGAAGAAGCGAGATCACCCCACGTTGTCGATATAAAGTCCAGGGGTGCTTGGCAGCATGTCAGCTTGGCCACCGAACGAATATTCACCTGCATGTTCATCCGCCAAAGCCAGAATTTCGCTGATTTTCAGACACGCCGCTCCGGTTGGGCTGGGGACGTCGTCGGGTGTTCCTTCACCGCCAAACGGCCACTTGCCGTCGAAAAAGTCCCGCTCAACAGATACCATCTTTGCGAATGAGGAAGAACTCGCAGTAAGGTTCGTTAGTCTAACGATGGGACAGGTACGAGAACTTGGAAAGTAGCTAGGAAAGTTGCAATACCTGTCCCATCTAACCGTGTACATTTTGCGTCAATCTACGATGTTGAAGTTGCGTGTCCTCCAATGTCCACCAGCCGTTAGTTATCTGTCCATTTCGTATTTACCCCGTAAAAACTCGGGTCTCTTTTTACGAAAGGGCATGATCAGGCGCACGACCAGGCGGGCGAAGAGCTACGTAGGGACTTGTCTAACGGATCTACATACAGCAGCATGGGGCCCAAGAAAGGTAAAGCGAAAGGCAAGAAGGAGAAGAAGGGCAAGGGCGGTGCCAAGAAAGGAGCAGCAGAAGTAAATGACGCCGAGCGCGAGAATGAGGCGGAGCGGATGGAATTGGTGAAACAGGCCAAAGCTCTGCTGGAACTCACTCGAAAGGAGGAACAGGCGTTCAACGAGTTCCAGCAGCAGCGAGAAAAGATCAACTACTTTTGGATCGTGGAGAAGAAGAACTTTGAAGACCGGAAAGCAGAACTGCGCAACAAAGAACGAGAGAGACAAGACCTGGACGAGAAGCACCAGGTCGAGATCAAGGTACGCGACGGTTGGAGTAGTTCTTGACGTCAAGAGATGCTGAAACACTGTTGACAGGTTTACAAGCAGCGGGTGAAACATTTACTGTACGAGCACCAGAACGAGGTCACAAAGCTCAAGAAAGGTGCGAGCTTTGACGTCGGAAACGATTGTTACGGTGTTGACTTGAGAAATTGTTTGTTTGGCCTAGAAATGGAGCGGTCACTGAAGCTTTCGCAGGATGACTATCGAGGAAATGAACGCGAACTGAAGACGGACAAGAGGCGGTTGAAGTTCGACCTGAAAGAGATTGAGCTCTCGCATCAAGACTACCTCAAATCGCTCAAACAAGAGCAAGATCGACGAATTACAGTGTTGCGCCAAGAGTTTGAGCGCCATGCGAAGGAGCTCCAGCAGAAGTACGAGCGTAAACGCAAGGCCTTTCGAGATGATCTGGAGGCCCGTCGAAAGCAAGACACACAGAAGATTGAAGAACGCAAGAACTTGCACATCGCTCAGCTCATGACGGCACACGAGAAGGCGTTTGGCGAGATCAAAAACTACTACAACGACATCACGCATAATAATCTGGATCTCATCAAGTCACTGAAGGAAGAAGTGAGCGAGATGAAGAAGAAGGAAGCACAGGACGAGAAGCTCATGTTCGAGATATCCCAGGAGAATAAGCGCATGTCGGAGCCACTCAAGCGTGCTCTGCTGGATGTCGAGAAGCTGCGGAAAAATATTCGCGTGTACCAGGAGGAGAAAGTGGAACTACGTACTGCCAAGGCGCAGCTTTTAGTGTTGGAGCAAGAATACGCCACTCTCTCGTGGGAGTTTGAAGTGCTGCAGCAAAGAGCAGCGCAGGTGGCTCGTGAACTGGAAGAACTCACCACGCAGTTCCACACGAGCATTTACGATGTACAGCAGAAGACCGGGCTCAAGAACTTGCTGCTTGAGAAGAAGATGGGGGCGCTGACAATGCAGCTCGAACAAAAGGATGCCGAACTCAACGAGGTTCTGCTCCATGCGAAACTAGATCCGGCGATCGTAGATCGTGTGAAGGGCCGACTAGAAGACATTATGGCCAACAAGGCCGAAGATCTGCGCGAACTCGAAGCTGAGATGACTCAAGTGTCAAAGCTGCAACACGAACTTGCCACAGCCATGCAGCTCAAGATGAGCGAGTACGGCCTCCCACTGGATGAACTGGGGTTCATGCCTCAAACTAAGCCCGTGGTTAGCCCCCGCAAGGCTGCTACCTGCAACAACAACCACAACAACAACAACAATAATTTTAGTCTCGATGATAATGGAGCGCCATCACCTTCGATCAAGGAGACGCATCTGGCAAGAAAGCGAGCAGCAGCAAGTCACGTCGTGAACTTGGCCTAGACACCGACCTCTTCCACAGCATTATACGTAGTACTTCGAAGTAGGTAGGTTAACTAAAAACAACACATTCTTTCTTGATTCACATCGAAAAATGGACAAGCTGAAAACCGTTTGCCTATTCCGACAATACTCGTCCATATAGCACCGCGTTCCTTAACTACAACCGCGTGGGGAGCATCAGGTAGCACAGCTTGCTGACCCGTTCATCTA
This sequence comes from Phytophthora syringae, assembly GCA_012656105.1. NCBI lineage: Eukaryota > Oomycota > Peronosporomycetes > Peronosporales > Peronosporaceae > Phytophthora > Phytophthora syringae. The sequence goes on from JAAKBD010000083.1 coordinate 11,883, forward strand.
AATAGTCGAGCTTGACCGCCATCTCGCGCTCAAACCTCGCGAGCTGCGCGCTCAGCTGTTGAGCCGTGTCCACAGTCGTCTGCAACGACGCCGTCGTTCCTCCCCCAACAGCGCCCTGAATGTAGAGATGCCCACCCCCAACCGCCCCAGTCTGCACCGGAGCCGCATTAATGCCAGCAAGAAAAGCCCCGAAACTCGCCTCTCCGGTCCTCGTGACGTCCATGGCGGGCACAAACTGCTCGGGCAGCTGCTGCAACTCCTCCTCACTCATGGCTTTGATCCCGTGCGCCTTCTTAAAGTGTCGCAGCCAAGTGGCTACACTTTTGAGCGACACGTGGGCGTCCGAGTACTGCAGGAACAGGTCCGCCGTCTTGCTCGTCGCGCTCTCGTGCGTGACGCTGCGCCCCAGGCGGCGCTGGCGGACGATCCACCTGTACAGCTCCTGCTCCACGCCCGGCCGGAACTCGGACGTGACCTTCATCGTCTTGCGCTTGAGCGTCGACATGTGCTTGGCGTCCACGCAGAAGGCCACGATGCGCTCCCGGTTCTTCTTGATGTCCGACACCTGCTGGCGACTGATGCCGAACGCGCGGGCGATGGCCGTCGGCTGCTCGCCGCTCTGCAGCCGCTGCAGCACCTGCTGCTTGTCGTGGATGGACAGTACCACGCGCTTGCGCTTGGCAGGCGCCGCCAGCTCCTCCATAGACAGCGGCAGCTCGGCGTCGCTAATTGGCATTATCCGGTAACAAGTGCGACTTGTGTAGTGTGTAACTGGTGTGTAATGTGTGTAGGTTTGGTGTACAGTTGCAGTTTTTGTGTACCGGTAATGTAATTGGTGTGTGTTTGGTGTACAGTAGCAAGCCAAGAAGTCGCAATGAGCTCGAGGTGGAGTACGGCGTCGGCGAGTGCGTCTGCGCTGCCTGCGAGCAACAGCAGTGCGTTATTTGTATTAAGAAGGAGGTGTAGAGGTGATTTGGGGTGTTAATTGTGTCGTTTGCAGTCTCGCAGGACCTTTTGCTGCTGGAGAAGAAGCGCAAGGCCAAGGAGGAGGCGGTTCGGGACCTGAACAATGGTGCGTCATCAGCTCAGACGCAATGGAGAGAGGGATAAATTAAATGGATCCGGTACTGATGTGAGACGTTTTGGGATGTCGGATGCTGGCAGCGCTGCTGGAGGAGACGCTCACGAGACTGCGCGGCAAGGCGCAGCAGCTCCAGAACGACAAGTGGATGTACCAGGACGTCCAGCTGTGACCAGCGCAGCGATACCGTATGCTAGTAAAGCCGAGTTGAGGTTTTCGTGCTCTTTTGTGTTGTAGTTTAACGTGACTAAATCAGGGAGGAGCGAGCCTCGTCTCCAGCAAACAACGGACCCAGCTACTCTGCGACTGGCTCGTCACAGCTCCTTTGTCGCTGCGACTCAAACGCACTGCCGCCTTCTGGTAATGCACATGTTTATGCGCGCTTCTTCATCTCCTCGAACAGCGTCACACCAAGACGAGCAGGCGATCGCGTGACCGCGACGCCAGCGGCCTCAAGCGCAGCGAACTTGCCCGCAGCCGTGCCCTTGCCGCCCGACACAATGGCGCCAGCGTGGCCCATACGACGTCCGGGGAGCCGTCGTGCCGGCGATGAAGCTCACCACGGGCTTGTTGGGGTCTCCGTGTTCCATGAGCCACTCCGCGGCCTCCTCTTCGGCAGATCCGCCGATCTCGCCCACCATGATGATGCCCTCGGTCTCGGGGTCGTTGGTGAAGCGCTCGAGGCAGTCGATGAAGTTGGTGCCGTTGAACGGGTCGCCGCCAATGCCAATGACCGTCGACTGGCCCAGGCCGAGCGCCGTCGTCTGCGCCACGGCCTCGTACGTGAGGGTTCCCGAGCGGGACACGATGCCGATCTTGCCTTTCTGATGGATGTAGCCGGGCATGATGCCCATCTTGCACTCACCAGGCTTGATGATGCCGGGGCAGTTGGGCCCGATGAGGCGCGTGGTGCTCTGGTTGCGCAGGTGCCACTTGACCTTGACCATGTCCTGCTGCGGGATGCCCTCCGTGATGGCCACGACGAGGGGGATCTCGGCCTCGATGGCCTCAATGATGGAGGCGGCACAGAACGGGGGCGGCACGTAGATGACCGACGCGTCGGCGCCCGTCTCCTTCTTGGCCTCGACCACCGTGTTGAACACGGGCAGCCCCAGGTGCGTGGAGCCGCCCTTCTTGGGGGTCACGCCGCCCACCATCTTGGTGCCGTACTCGATGGCCTGCTGCGAGTGGAACGTGCCCTGTAATAGTGGAAAAGATTCCAAAACCACCGGAAAAAGCGTCAGATGATGATTTTTTAACAGCTTTTTGAATGCAGAGGGATCTTTTTACCTGCTTGCCGGTGAAGCCCTGGCAGATGACCTTGGTGTCCTTGTTGATCCACACCTTGGCGGACGCAGACATGCTGCGCGTGGCCTGCGCGGCCGCGGTCTTGACGGGGGTGCGGGCGAACATGACGAGGAGATCTGCGGGTCCGAGGCTGAATCGCGTAGTGAGGGGAGACGGATACTGCGCTCTCCACCGGACGTTCGACTGGCCGCTTAAGTACGTCATTCATCGGTACGATTTTTACCCACTCAGCGTTAAACCGAGTATTTTAACCAATCCGAAGATAGTGGGAAGGGTTGAAGTTGATGAGCTTTCGACCAATCAACAGCGGAAGGACACGCATGCTTCGTCACATGTGGACACTTCAACGTGGACATCTGAAGCAGAGTCTTCAGTCTTCAGATTGTTCGTCAGGAAGTCAGTTTGCTTTTTACCTAAGCCATCTTTCTAATGGTCGATCTCGCTATTCACATCGCTGCATTTCTTGCCTAGTAGTGGCTGTTGCGGATCACGCGCTCGGAGCTGTTCTGGATCTTGACCACCTCGTTCGGGATCTCGTGACGCAGCCACAGCCGCAGCAGCCGCTCGCGCCGCTCCTCGTTCAGGTACAGCGGGCGTCCTTTGCTGAGCTCTCGGTTGCGCTCGCCAAACTCCTCGCCGTACTCGTCCACGTACAAACTCCCCACGTACGCCGCCAGTTTCCAGTACACCAACAGCACGGCGCCCTCCAGCACCAACAGGAACATGCCGCTGCCTCGACCACACTTTTGGCGTGAACTGTGCATGCTCCCGGGTTCGCCTCGTCCGGGTACCCGCCCTTGTCCAGATGAATCGACGGGCACGTGTTGGCAGCGCACAGCAGCATGCCACACACCAGACAGACAGCCGGACGCGCTGGGAATTGGTGGCATGCGTGGCACCTGCGCTTCGCCAACTCGGAGTAGAACTTGACGTACGCCCGGGGAAGCGAGCGGAGGTACCGAGTGCGATTTGCGCCGGAGGAAAAGACCGAAATGGTCGAGTGCATCGTGTGGAGGTCCCGGCTCACCACGGACGGAAGCTCAAACTTCTGTGCGCGGTCCACGTTGGCAGTCGTTAGCCACTGCTGGAGAACAGCGTGGGGGTCGTTCATTTCTTCGTACGCAGCCTTGAAACGGTGCACCCACCCGAAGACAAGGTGGGTCAGTGCTGTCTGCTCTTTGTTGCTGTTGTCGAGCTGCAAAGCACTGAGCTTCACGAATCCAACAGCGAGAAGGTCTTCTTGCTTAATAAATATTGGCTTCGAAGCCGCAGTGGTCCCAGAGCGATGATGAGCCGCGCCCCGAGCTGTCAACGACTGTACCATGAACGTTGCTACCTTGGCAAGAGGAACGACTTCACACGCGACGACATTAAGAAGCTGCCGTTTGTCTGCAATAGGCTCCACTTGGAAAGCTCCGCCACATTTACTCATGAGCATCTTCAGTAGTCCCTCCAACTGGTTCGCGACAGCGTCCTCTTGATTCACGCCACTGGCATCAACACTGCTCGCATTTTCACCAGAAAAGCAGGCAATAAAATCTGACACGTTTTCCTCCGAGAATGCGAGATTGTTCGCCATCGCGTTGGTAAACTCCTGCTTACGAGTGATTGCATACCACAGCAGCGTTTGCATAAGACGCGCAAGCACTACAAGCCGGGCGATAAACACTGCATCTTCCTCGCTCTTCGCTAGCAGAAGGCCCTTCATGAGCACGCTGCCCAAATGACTCAGTAAAAGCGGTTTCTGTGGCCAACGCACTTTACCCCACTGGCTCTGCTTTCGCGTTTGTGTCTGCGTGCTGGGATGTTCACTCTCAAGAACTACCGTTCCATCCGGAAGAATATCTGATCCACCGTAAAACAACAAGTGAAGGATTTTCGCGTACAAATCTGTCGGCGACACTGAAGAATTGGTTGCGACTCGAGTATTCACCTGCTTCAGCATAAGCGGTAGAAAACGCATCGCCTCCAGAAACAAGTGCTCGCGCAACTGATCAGTCTCGTGGGTCTCGAGGAAAGAGCACAGCAATGTGTGAAATAGTGCGTTGCAACCCGAGGTAGCATAGCGTTCAGGCTGTGATTTCTGCATAGCACCACACGCCACCTTGTGAATTGCCATACACAGTGAGGACAGCCCATTTTCCAGCCATTTGTTCAATTGCTGAGTCTCTTCGGCGTCTTCTTCAGACAACATGGAGACACCTGCTTCTGGCTTCTGCTCCAGAAGAAGTACATTCGTTTCCCCACTGCTATCAGTAGAGTCATTAACGTCGGAGGCAGGGGTTGTACGCCCTTGACTATCCCGTCCGACAGCATGCTCCAACCATCGCACCATATCCAGTTGTGAGACTGTTGACATGGATACCTCGTCCGAGCCGTTGCCAACCATTCTGCATTCCATTGTCGGAAGAAATTTGCTTACATCGTCGGTCGTTGTAGGGATCAGTATGTTGGAGATTGACTTGCACAGAGGGCACAAGAACTCCTTCTTGGTGACATCGACAGCATTTAGGGCATGACGATGGTGTCCGCCAGTGATTGCACGCTGGAACTGGGAAGTATGGTACGATTCCCAACACGTGTGATGGACAGAATGGCCGCATAGCCGCACGTGCACTGGAATATCTTCGCCCATGTGCATTTCGTCGATGGGTGTACTTAGGAACTGTCCGTGAGAGCCACCGTTCAGTCGGGAAAGTACCGGAGAGCACTGCGCAAAGCCAACATAGCACATAAAGCTGTTCTCGGAGTTCACCGAGTGGCACATCGCACATTCCACTGCCGGTGCATCATCACTCATATCACCCTCGCTTCCATCCATTTCAACGTCACTGTCATCTCCAGCGACGTCAGATCCACTATGTGTATGCTTTTCTCGCTCGCGTTCAACGCCAGCACCCTCGTCACCAACTGAATTTTCAGTTTCATTCGCCATCACCTTCATTTGCTCCGCAAACGCTGCTTGCCGCTGTTGCATTTGCCGCATTGCGCGCATTTGAGCTTCTTTGCGTTTCTGCGCTAAGGCCAACTTACGAGCAGCCTCATCACGCGATTCTTGTTCGGTCACTTGATGTCGCTCCACGACACTTCGACACTCTGGGCTAATGCGCGACAACCGATGCAGTAGCCAGTCAATGCCACGGCCGATTTCATGCTTCTGGTCACCGTCCAATTTCGTCATGCTTGCACTTCCACCGTGGCTAGACCACGGGTTCAGCTTCAGTAGCAAATGAAGAATAGCGCAACGGGGCTCAGCGCCGGAGTAAAGACTAGGTTGTTCTTGTGGAATCCACTCAATAAAGCTGTCTGCTATCCGAGAAGCCCGTTTACGCTCAAAATGCTCCGCGTCCGATGCAGGAACCATCGTTTGGAAGTACCGCACGTCTTCCACCACGTACAACTGAAGCGTAAACAAGTGTACTGCCCGCGATAGGACACTGAGGCTGCTGTGGGCATCTGTTGTCGCGCGCCACAACGACTCGTATACCAACCTTCGCACATTATCGTGCAAAATTGAAATCCGAGCTAGTCTGAAGCCTAGTGGGCATGGCAAAAACATGTTCACCATTGGATAGTCGAGCCAAGTCGAGTGGGTGTTGTTTGGACTCCCGTCTGCTTGCTCCTGTTCCCTCTTCTTAGAAGAGCGGAGACGCTGCTGGAACCAGTTTTCATGCGCCGATTCATGTTGCTTCCGCGTCAGATGCGCAAAAGTCGGATTGTATTCTGCGTAAAGCTCCGGCTTCAACCGATACTGAAATTTGCCTGCGTTTGGGGCAGACGAATCGCCATTTCCAGATGATGCCGAAAAACCCGGTTCCACGCAGACCTCTTTCAAAATTTGATCCAGAACGGGGCCACCTGAGAAGTTAACCGGAAACAGGTTCTCACGACTCAAGAAGAACTCATTAGCGATCTTAGACAGGTCACTATGAGCGCATGGTCCGACGCACAGGCGCTGAACAATTTCTCGCCGCAGGTATGGAATTAAACTGCGCATCGCATCACCTTCTGTAACTTTCGGGGTAATTCAGACGCGAGTTGTGACAGCAATGTCAAGCACTCGGTTACCATAAGCTCTGCCTCTTTAGCGTCCGAGCTTTGTGCTGCTTCATACCATTCTTCGACATCAAATCGCTCTATGACGGATGCCATAAGCCAATCTACGCCAAGCAACTGGAAACTGAACTGTAGTAGTAGCAAATCAAGATCGCGGAAGCGAGCGCAGAACGGTGGCTCACCGTAGTTCATGCTATGGTTGATAACGGACATGCCGTTGCGCACCCACAAACCCGAATGCACCTGGGAGTCCCACACGATAGCTTGCAGCACTGGCTCAATCAAGTGAACACGATGCCAAAACCCGATCGGACTATCCGCATCGTGGATCCACACCGACTCGTCGTCCTCTAATACTCTGCTTTGAAGCATAGACAAGAAAATGTCTAAACCATTCGCCGAATCACTTAACGCGCGAATCAGTTGCGATAGCGTCCGTTGGAGCGGAAAGTGGCAGGACACCGCGGTCTCAATTTGGTCTGCGCGAAGAGCATCTCCAACTTGATAGTCCGGTGGCGGGAAATACTTGCCAGCCGACGCCAACCAAAAGTAAAATGCCTCTAGTATAGGTTTCGAGAGTTTCGCGATCAAATGCCTCGAAGCCTCGGGTGAGCGTGTGGCTTCTGATCCTCCTGCAGTCTTGAACGCATTTGATACAACCCACGAGGATACGTCCGATGTTGTCGACACGAACTCAACGGTGACGACCCACCCGCGTGACTCCATCTCGACGTGATCTCCGAATCTCCGCACTTCAGAACATGCTCCTTGAATATATGCTAGGTATAGTAAGAACCGTGCTAGACGAGAACCCCCTTTTCCAGCACAAAACTCTCAGAAATGCCCTCGATTTGCAAAACGTAGCGCAAATCCAGCAAGCCCGACATGTAACGGCGACACACAAACACCGGAGATGCAACATCAAGCTCAAAGCGTCCAGTAAGTTCTGTTTCCGGGGTAAAGTCAAAAACGGCGACATTTCCCTTTGGGTTCTGATGCAGTACCCCGCGCGTTCAGCTTCATGAACGAGAGCGCTCACGTTGACGTCTCGTAATGTGTTTCCCTGGGAACGCTGGATACCCATAGCAAATACATCCCACACATCTATTTCCCGATTGTGATCAGGATGAAGCACGTGTATCATGCTATTCCAGGTATCTTCGTAGGCGATATCAACAAAATCGGTTCTCTCCTTCTTGCGTAGAGTCTCAAGCACCGAATTAACCAGCACTTCCAACAGATCATATTCAGCAACCAATTTTTTCACGAAAGTTGCGCGGTTGAAGAACTGCACACTGAAGGCAAGTATCGTAGCAGTCGAGCTACCAACACCAGCGGCAAACTCGCGATAAAGCTGCCGGTAGGACGAAGTAAAAGAGATCGCGAACGCTTGCTTAAAAAGTGGGTCAGCGAGGAGCGCCATCAGCAAGCTGTGAAGAGCATCACTTTCGCTCTTAGGAAGGAACGAGTCGGCCATAATAACAGCCCGGAGCATTGGGTAATCGTCTGCTTCATCCACTTCCATGCTGTTCTCGTTGTGCTCTAAACTGTCTACAGCGCACATCTGCACACACAAATAGTAGCGTTAGATCGACAACACGAGCACATTACCCGAGACGCGCGTTTGGACTTTGTCGTACCTTGTCACAAATCAGACGGCAAAGACCATCCGAAAGGTTCGCTAGCGACGCGAGCCATTGGAGCAACGAGTTAATCAGGGGTACTCTAACTTTATATTCGCACGATACAATGGACGTCACGATTCCGTGCTTGTACAGTGAAGCTGCAAGCTCCAAAACATCTTCACGTGATGCTTTTGCTCGCACAGTGCTCTGCTTCTGCGATGATGTCTCGCCGACAATTTTAAGCATTTGATACTGTCCACCAGAACAATGGCATTAGTACCACTACTTAAGCAGATCAGCATGTAGCTGTACGTACAGCAATCGCGGGGTGCGCCTTGTTAAGCGCTGTCGCAAACTCCTGCGACGTCTGCAACTCATTGTAGTGAACAATAACCGAATAGCGTTTATCTGGCGATTCGCTCCCCAGTTTATCTCGTACCACCTCCAGGTCATCTTCATTAATCACCGACCCATACCTGGCCTCCTTTACCGAATGAAGCACCAGCTTCATCACTTCTCCAATACATTCACGAGAGTTCACCAGCAAATCTGGCGGCAAGAAACTCAGCGGGTTCGCATCTTGCGCTCCCTACAGCAAATATCACGTTAGCGTCCTCCCCCACACTCCTTCCTCCACCTCTCCCCTACCTTGTGTCTGGTACAAAACCCTCGGAGGCCCACGCCTCCGTGTCTCCGCAGTCACAGCATCCTCCACTGTGCGTGTAGTAGAAGAACACTTCATGGTCGTCATGGTCGCTGGAAATGAAGCAGTCATTGCACATCACACATGTCTCGTCCACCTAAATAAAAAAATTCAGAAACATCTTTGTCAGCTTTCGTCCCAAATGTCACGTTGAGATCCTGCAAAAGTCAAGTTGAGATCCTGTAAATGTCAAGTTGAGATCCTGACCTGGCACACTTTGCAGTTCCACGCGATGTCCCCGGCTTGAACTCGTACGCACACATGCGCTTGGGCAGTTTCTCGAGCGCCTGGCGGCTCTCCGCGTCCAGCACGCACGTCTGCAGCTCCGCGAGCAGCCTGCGCTCCTCCCCTCATGCTCCTTCTCCCCCAGGACGCACTGGCCTGCATCTCGTCCAGCAGCGCGTGCACCTGCGCGCAGGGGCCGCTCAGGACGCGGTCCTGCGTCTGTCCTGCGTCCTGCGCCACGTCCTGCGCGCGGCTGGGGCGCTGCGACGCCCCGCGGTGGTCGATGACGCTGCGTGCGCGCGCGAACAGGTCCATCCTGCGTCCTGTCCTGCAAAGGATTCCCGCGGCTATCGTGCGGTCGGCGAGAAAATTTAATTTTCAAGACTGACTTTTGCTTACGGTACTGTATTGATTTGTGTGGTCGTTCATTAAACTTGGTGTTTTTGGTGGCGAACACAAGATAAGACACATGGCTACACTTTGAAGATGGGTTCAACATCATGTTGAAGTTGATATGATATGGTTCGGTTACTTCTTCTTGCTGTTGCTGTTGCTGGAGGCCAAGTCCTTCTCGAGGTGGCGGTTGCGCATACTGAGCTCGTCGTTGTTCTGCGTGAGCTCCGCCACCTTCATCTTGCTCTCGATGAGTTCGCCCTGGAAGTAGTCGAGCTCCTGCTCGAGCGTCACCACCTGGGAGCTCAGATCCGTCGACAGCTTCTCGGTTTGCTGCACCTGCTCCTGTAAACGCGTGAGCAGCTCCTCGCGTGCCATAATCTCGGAGCTCAGACGCTCGTCGTGGTCCACGGAGACCCGGCGGTGCGTCTCGGTCAACTGCAGCTCGCGCTCGTGCGACTCGCTCTCGACCTGCGTTTTCGACGCACGCAGAGCCTCCAGCTCCTCACGTAAAGCGTCCGCCTCCCGCCTTACCTCGTTCACTTGAGCCTGCAACTCGGTAGCTTTTTCGTCGCCATTTGCCTCGGACTGAGCCAGTCGGAACTCGAGCTCTTCCACGCGGGCCTGAAGCCGCTCGTTCTCCGTCTTGACGTCCTCCCAGAGACGCTCCAGCGCTTGGTGTTTCGCTGTGGCCTCCTCCAATGCAGCTGAACTCGCCGTGATTTGCTGTTCACGCAGACTTTCGAGCTCTTGATGCGTCTCGTGCAGCTGGGTCGACACTTCGCGAACCTGTTCATGCAGAGTCCCGATCGTCGCTTCAGCAGCGACGACACTCTCCTCGGCGCGTTCACGCGCACTGTCCGCCTTCTCTAATTTCGATGATAGTGTTTGGCTCTCGCTCTCAAGCTGTTCGAGTGCGATTTGAACCTTCACGATTTCTTCTTGCGCGGCGGCGCTAGCGATCTCGGCGTCCCGCAATTGCGCGAGTAAGCGCGCCTTCTCCTCTTCCATGGCGGTCATAGCGCCATCGAACTTGAGAAGTTGACGTTCAAGTCGCTTGTTGTCGATCAAAGCAGTCTCCAAAGCAGCTTGGGCTTGGGATTGCGCTTCGGCTTCTCCGGCTTCATTATCGCCAACGTCATTTCGCAGCGACTTGGTTCGCAGAGCGGCCCTTGATAGCTGCAGTTCCTCATCCTTCAGCTCGATAGCAGCTCGTAGCTCTTGCAATTGTATCTCCAGCGTCTTGTTCGAAGACGTGAGTTCCCGGATCGTCACGCTTAGCTGCTCCGCTTCATTGCGCTGTTTTACCAGCATCAGCTTGAGCGCGCTGACCTCGGCCACCAAATTCGGTTCCTCCGCATCAGCATATTCGTTGGCAGAAGATGTCTCGGAGACGTCATCCTTGACAGCCTCTTTAACTTCCGAGTCACTGAGTTCTTTCTTGTTGTCCTCTTCTTCGTCCTCGACGTCGACCGGTTTCTGGGAAGTTAGGCAAGCTTCGTGCTCGAGTTTCAGGCTATCGAACTGCTCCTTCAGCGTCATATACACCAGGAAATCCACCTGCATCACTCCGTCCTCAGCTTCAGTGTTGGAGCAAGCACCAATACCTGCTGCCATCCTGGTGAGACGCTCGATCTCTCGGTCCTTCTGTTCGATTGTGGCTTCGAGCTTCACGTTGGCAGATTCGCTCTCTCGAAGCTGCACCTCGAGGTTTTGCAGAGCTTTGACAAGCTCATCGCGTGCATTGTCAGCTGCTGCTACAGCTTCGTCCGATGTTGCGGGGTGACGAATAGCATCGGTCTTTCCACCCTCACCGACATGCTCTGGAATTGGAATGTCAATGCGGCGGCAATTCGAGGCCAACGACGAAGCTCGACTGTGGTTCGTGAAGGCCGACATCTCGGATCCCATTTCGCTGGCGCTGTCATCCACGAAAGACATCTCATTATCGACGGCATCTCGAGAACGGTTCACCCGTGAGCTCACAACGGTGAGTGAGATGCAGGCACGAGGGTCGTCGGGACACTTGGAAGCGGTCAAACGTACACTTTCCTTGCCCGAATCCTTGGAAACCGGTACGAGTTCTGCCAAGTCGAACTCGAATATCGCGACGGTCTTCGCGTGTTCCCCTGGGGTGGTGACGTGAATCTGAAAGCGTTTGGCTTGGAACAGACCCGTCTTGGCCATGTAAAGTGTGCTGGAGAAGGCCACCATATCACCCCAAACGACTTCCCCAGTGTCGCCGCTTCTCGACTGGGACGACTGAATAGCGCGAGTGCCATTCAACCGTCTAAGGGAGCCGTCGTCACCAGGGTCAGCAGGTTGATAGAGTCCGGACTTGAGGGGATTTTCTTCTTACGCCCCATGATGACGGCGATCAACTCGCTGTCATGTTTGAGTGCCAAGTTCGCGTTCAGGCGGTGCACGACAAGTTGCACCTTGAAACCCACCGGAGCCTTGTTGGAGCGCTGTGCGATCTGTACCAGACGACTCATAGTCACCCAATTCACGAGAGATCACAAGCAGGAACTGCAGGCGCTTGTCCAGGTTAATCCGAATTGGGGAGTGTCGTTGAGAAGTTTTCAGGGGGACGATGCGTCTCCCGGAATAGAGGAATGCCACGCATGACTCGCTTCAAGTTCTCCTCAGAATGCGTTCACACTATTTTTGAGGCGTTCCTGTCGTTTAGGCTTCGGGCTGGTTGATGGTGCTTTATGTAGTCGAAACTGAGTTCACATGGATACCTTTGCGTATTTAGAAGAAGGCGGAATGGGTTTTGTAAGGGCATTCTATATACCGGTAGCGTGGCTAGTGTTTGTTGGTCTGCTAATGCTGCTACGACGGAGGAATATTGGTGCTGAGAGCTAGAAGCCTCAGTACGCCATGCGCTTCTTGCGCTCAATCGCGTCGTACGTGTTGGACCAAATGTTCTTGATGGTTTCGTAGTCGTCACTTGCAAACTTGGCCGCCACGAAGCGCAGTGAAGGCACCGTCAGCGAGAAATAGTGGAGGTTGCCTGTAGTTATTGGTCGTGCAGTTAGAAAGCGTCATAGAATACAACAACAAGCAGGGTGAGCGCACCATAGCCCTTGTAGATCTTGCTCTTGATCGGGGAAATCTTGTGGTCTCGGCACAGACGGAAGGACTGGATCTGCGTGTGGACGCCTCTCTTCTCGTACAGAGCGATCACGCACTACCAAGACAGACAAGTTTCAGTCCTCCGTTCACAAAAGAGACCAAGTGCAGGGCACCCACCTCATGGTAGGCTGCTCGCGACACAAAGAGCTGGAGAACATCCATTTTGGAGCCACCGAAAGCAAAGTACTTGCTCGTCCAAGACGCGTTACCCCTCGTTAGGTTGCCAACGCTGAATGTGCCATCTAAATATCACAAAACGTCGAAGTTAACTAAGCTTTCAACACCAAGTTGCGATGAATGATACGTACTGGAGATTCTCGTGAGAACAGCGCCTTGGGTGGTGTCCTTGTTCAAGGACCCACGCTTAAAACGCATGCGTAGAGGTCGAGGAGCAGCCTTGATCAGCTCCAGAATGGATACGTAGGACTCGTCCTCAACGCTACGCTGGTTGATACACACCACCGTACTGCCGATCGTCACTCCGACGCGGTCAGCAGACCCGTTTTCAACTACAAGCTTCACTACCGCAGTTTCCTTCCGCTGGTTGGCCGCGTTCCAAACGTCCACACGCTCCATGAGAACGCCCAACTTCCGGCCACTCTCAAAGCGAACGTCGTATTCATCTTTGCCGCATTCTTCCATCACTTCGTCATCCGTCGGTGGATTCGAGGAGCGGTGTTCACCTCCACTTGGTCTTCTTGAATTCGTGTCGAAATCGTCGAGATTGGCGAAATTTGCAGTCATGAAGGCGCCGTCGCCCTCGAGGAAGTACGGGGTGTTGTCGTCGTTGTTAGTATCGGTCTTACCATTCACGTCCCTCAGAGAGATCCTCGATTTGGCCGATGCTGCAGCAAAACCCTCCGATGAGAAGCCCAACTGCGACCGCTGCTCGTCTTGGGTTGGACGTTTGCCCCCGAAAGAGGAGAAACGATCGTTAGGGTCTGCCGTTGTCGTGTTTGCAGTAGTCTCCTCGGGGAAGTCAAATGGGGTTCGAGGGGTGGATCCTTTCGGGCTGAAGGGGTCAAAGTCGACGATTGTCGCCTTCGAGTCACGCGTTTGGTGGGACATCGACGGAGTTAGCGTTGGTTCGGGAGCTCGAACAGCACCGAATCTGGGCGACGTCGCAAACGGATCGGCAGGCTTCATGATGTTTTTGATGTTGTCGTACATGATCGGTTCTCCGCTGTACGATGGCATGGGCATCAACTTAGGGGTGCATAGTTGGTGTTCTGCTGGAACTGCGTCTGCATCATCATTGGGGCCGGTGCTGGAACGCTTTGTTGGTACGGGTTATAAGTCGCGAATTGCTGGTTGCCGCCACCAAGACCCCGAAGGCCGGGGGCCTTGCTGAGTCATGAAGTTCGCACCGTTCGGGTACATTTGCTGTTGCGGAGGCATCATCATCGCATTTGCACCGTTCGGGTACATTTGCTGCTGTTGAGGCATCATCATCGCATTGCCGCCTGTCATCGGGTTGGCATTCGCGAAATTGTCAAAAGGATTGGCCATCGGCGGTGGTGGCCTGGGTGCTGTGGCGAAGTTCGACGCTCCGTTCGGCATGACACCAGGCTTCTTGGTAGAGTCCAGCATTGCAAACGGGTCGTTCATTGCTGCAGAAACTCCGTTGGGTTCGGACACTTTTCGTAGTCACGAGAAAGCAGGAAATGAACGAAATTTTTAGAGAGCACTTGGAAGCCGGTAGAAACTCCTTCGTATATATAGCGAAGCTCCCACCTGAAGCTGGGACGGCGTGCACAACGGACTCGAGACGCAGAATTAGCAAGGCAAAACGGACGATGGTTGAACGGTAATCGATGCCTGGACTCGCAATGCGAAATCATGGAGTCTAGATTCACGACAACGGTCTTCGAAGTGCATTTATGGCTTGTGGGGCAGGGTCAGGGCTCCCGATTATGGCATTTTTATTTATCGGAAGTAGCCGGCCAGGATAAATGATGGCATCGCCACGTAGTGTCGACTCATTAAATAATGTCATCTCCAAACACAAGAAGTAAATAAGAGCACAACAAAAACAATAACACTGGGGAAAGCGAATCGTGTTGCACCTTAACGTGTGGCCTCATCGACGGTCCTTGCAGTCCAATACTGACTGTTTTGACGCAAGAAGAGCGCCATCTCCAATGTGATAGACTGGAGACTGTTGCGTTCTTGGCCGTACGTCGTCCTGGCGACACTGAAAAATCGCTCGACGATATTTGAAGTGGGTGGGATGCTTCCGAGAAGGTTATCTCTGCTCGACCGCAGCTAAGCGACGACGCTTTTGAAGACGCTCGACAAACGACCCCTCTTCGTCGTTCTCACCATCGACATCACCCGCAGACCGTGCATTTTGGCTGGTAGCATCAACCGCACGGCGGAACGGCAGCAGCGCCGCTTTCTCGGCCCGTGTGAGACGGGCGGTCTTTTCATCGAGGACTCGGACACAGCCCGAGGGATGGTTCGTTTTCAGCCTACAATAGGTCACTTAGGGAGTTGGTTAGCACCTCGGCAATTGTTGAATATTTGGGGAGGATCTATAGAATCTCGTGAAACAACGCTAAATCTCTTGAGTGGTCAAGTCTTCTCCGAAAGACAGTGCTATTCGAGAATTAAAGGTGTTTTTCGCGTGCAAATCAATCTCTCAAATAAGGCAATGCAACTACACAACTCCTGTGGTCCTGACGAATATGTAAGGCTACTAGAGCTCCTCCGAATACTGTGTCAATGAGTCTTCACTTGCGTCACCCTCTCCACCCAGGCCACCCATTTCGGTTTGTAGGCGGCGTTTCTTCTTCGCTCGATATTTACTTTGCTGCAAGCGCCTCTTTTCCTTGAGCTTTAACCCAAGCTCAATCAACTTATGCTGCGACTGCCGGTACCATTCACCGTTTTGGTCGCGCAGCGGGTTAATCGAGATGTGGAAGTTGGTTAACCCAACGCACATGCGGAACACCTCCTCGTACAGTTCTTCATTCCAGCGGTACTTGTTTGCAGTAATACTCCACAGCATATTCAAACGCCCAAAGCAATTCTCGACGAGGACTCGGTCGCTTGACACTTTGTCGTTGTACTGCTGCTCCGCACGACTCAGGGACTTGCCCTTCTTGGGATGAATGCATCGGATGTAGTTGGCCATTCCTTGGTAGCCTTTGTCTGCCAGTATCGCCCACTCGTCCGGGTACTTTTCTTGCAGCGGTCCGTCGTCCTGCAGGCCCTCATCACCAGGCATTTTCTTCATCTTCGCCAAGTAAAAGTCCTTATTAGCTTTGAACATGGTCACGTCGTGTGTAGCTCCTTTGGCGTGCTCGGAGCAGTTGATCGCGTAGCCGTGCGTGTTGACCGAGACCTCTACCTTGAGGCCATACAAGTGATGTTTACCACTATAGTACGAGCCGTTCTCCTTGATGGACCCGCCCATACGCCAGCTTTGCTGGAATGTGACATCAACTGCGTAGAGAGCAGGGGAAATTGTTGAACGCATGACCTGACGTTACGGCTGTACGCATTTTGGTGCGGTCGCACTGTGCCACAACCTGGTCCGCGTACAACTTCGGCGAAAGAAGCCGAATGAACTTGGAAACAACGTCTGTAAACGTAGCCGTCGGCAGCCTAAACTTTTACTGAGATCATCCCACGTCCCCCTGCTTGTAACGTGACGAGCATCATGAAGAATGCATCTTTGCCTGAGATAGAGGAACGACGACCTCTACCAACGTTGAAGTTGTTTACAACAAAGTCGCGAACTGACAACCAGAGCTCGTTGAACTCGCGAAGCGAAAAGTTTGTCATCTCCTTGATTCCACCTGAGCCGCCGATGTCTCGAAATTCGTCGAAGTGCGGGGTGTCCGTACTCTCGTCGTCAACGTCATGGGGTCTCGACGTTGGATAACGGCTCAATTCGCTTTCAAGCTCAATTTGAGTTTCGTGCATACCCGCGAGGACGGCTTGAACATGGGCACGGGACTGCTCGGGTGTGCGAGCTGCACGGGCAACAGCGCGAGGCATTGCGATGGGATGCTTGAGTAATGAAGTCGCCAGAAAACTTATAGCAGCACTTCTTGCAGCCAGTGGGCCACGACTGGCTGTCAGACCAGCGCACTGAATCGTTAAGGCGGTTCATGGTCAGCTCGATAACCGCGGTTCGCGCTAACTAGGAGTTTGTCATTGTCTTCTATGTGGAACTGGAAAAGCCTCGACCTAATAATAGACATTTCAAAATCAAAAATTACCAAATTAGCAAACACTTATCCACTTTATCACAAGTATGTCCCACCAGCACCAAATAAATACCTGAGCTTGGCAAACTGTTTCAGAGTGCGCAGGAGCACCATCAGGGCTTGAACTGCAGCTAGATCATCTTCATGCTTCTCCATGTCGACTTGAACTGCTCTGTTCAGCCGATGACTGGCACATCCCACGAGAGGAACGCCCATGAGCGTGGCCAACAGCTGGTTGACAGAGCAGTTGTCACCTACCAGAAATAGACAGTCGCTGAGTTGCTTACCAAAGTCTCGGGGCAGCATATTCGCTAGGAATTCGTAGTGCCCGCGCGCTGAGAGGTCGTCGTCCAGTACGTTCAGCAAGGGGGCCATGCAGAGCAGGGGGTCTTAGTGACGCTGTCGACCTCGTAGCACGCGAAGACCCCGATGAAATGCTCAGAGGGGTGGCTCCATCCGTCGATGATGAGCCCAAAGCTCTCTGGCATCTCGGCAGCGATGTAGCGCTCCACAATCTTTGTGAGGCTTTCCATAGCACGCATCAAAGTCTCGACACAAATTGGGTCCAAATTGGAGTATCTAGATCAGATAATCATACAAAATTTAGTCAACTACAAAAATCGTACAATAAAACAAAATCAAATAGAGCTTACCGTCTTGCATCTCCGTTCTCGCAGAAGTGGAGTGGGAGGTTGTTTTTGACGATCCAGGCCATCCAGCCATACACATTGAGAGCAGACTGGCGAACGTAGTTGAGCATGGAGCCAGTCTCTGCCGCCGAAGCATTTAGCATCACCGCTTCGTAGTCCGGATGCTCCCGGCGCACGTGCTGCATGAGATTCGAGTACCCGTTGCGGCGTGTCTGCTTCCGCACCGTGCCGCAACGACAACGGAAATACTTCTCCGGTCCGGAAAAGAATTAACAGTTAGCTTTTTCTAATAAAACCTCGTTCATATTGATTGGATAAAAATAAAAATAAGTATGATGCGCGACCAGCACTAATCTGGAGGTGTCGCCACTACAAAAGAAGCCAGGAGCCAGCCACGGTCGACAGTATCGACACAAGAAGCAATGGGTCGAACCAAGTGCCAGGCAGACATTCCAGAAGAAACGCGTCAAGCAATCGCGATGTTCCTCGCTGAGCGGTTCGTCATCGGCCGCTTAAAGCGTGGGGCAGCGCCAGCGGCAGCAGAGAAGTTTGGTTGCTGCCGCCAGCAAGCCGCCAAGATCTTCAATCAGAAGCTTCTTGGCCTGCCAGCGCCTACGCGAGGACGTCCGCCTGCGAGCGCATCATCGGCATTCATCGCTCAGCGAGTGGCCCGCGTTGCGGCCACTCCCCATCGACGTCGGCAGACTCTGCGGGCCATGGCCCACGCTATGAATATCCCCAAGACTACGCTTTTGCGCTACATCAGCAAGAAGCTGGGGCAGCGCGTCGCTGTCCGCGTGAAGCCGACGCTGTCGGAGGTCCACAAGCGGAGGCGCTTAGCGTACGCGCTGGCGCACGTCGAGCGGCCTATTGGTAACAGTACTACGTAGTATTTATCTGTGTGAGTGATATGACTAATAGTAATTATTTTACTTTTCCAATTTTATATAATATCTAGGTGCAAGATTGTATCGACTGCATCACATGTATGACATGATTCACATTGATGAGAAGTGGTTCAATATGTACAAGGCCACGAACACGTTCTACTTGACAGCGAACGAGACTGCGCCCTACACCTCGTCACCTAACAAGCGCTACATAGGTAAGGTTATGTTCTTGGCAGCCGTGGCGCGGCCACGCTGTGACAGTCGTCGAAAGTGCCAATTCGATGGCAAGATCGGCATCTAGCCGATAGTGGAGGAGTCGGTCGCACTCCGAACGTCCGTCAACCGGGCCAAGGGTGCTATTGTTACGAAGTGCGTGAATATGACTCGCTCAGTCTACGTGAAGATGCTCAAGACCAAGGTCCTTCCCGCCATTCGGACGAAATGGCCAGGTATATTATTTTGATATGTTGAGCTACTATATCATTACTAAAATTGCTCTTATCAATATGAATATGAATGTTAGGTGGAAAGCGGCGAGTAATATTTATCCAGCAGGATAATGCGAGCCCCCACGTCCTCGAGAAGGACGAGGAAATTGCTGCCGCTGGCAAAGAGGATGGCTGGGACATCAGGATGAAGTGCCAGCCAGCGCGTTCGCCCGATATGAACGTTTTAAATTTGGGTTTCTTCAATTCGATTCAATCGCTGCAGTACCAGGAAGAAACGTACACAATCGTCCAGCTTATCGAAGCGGTAGCTCGCGCTTTCCGAACTACAACGTCCAACACGCTTGACCACTGTTTCCTGACGCTTCAAAACGTCATGGAAACAGTGATCAAGCACCATGGACACAACGACTACCAGCTCTCGCACTATAGGCAGCGGCGTGGGCTGCTGTCAAGTGCATCTCCGACAGCACTGACATGTGAGCCAGCTGTGATAGAAAGTGGTATTCACCATCTTTTGTGTGGTGCACTTCAGTTTCTTTAATTCATAGTACGTCGTTTGATAAATCATAGGTCTAATATTGAGGCTTGTTCTATTGGCTGAAACAGATGCGATTCGAACACTGATTTGACGTATATCAAGTTAACCAGTGAAAAACCTCACGGCTTAGCTTGCTAAAATAACCAAAACGGAGTGCTATTTTCGCGAAACCGTGGGGTCGTATGAAACAACAGTTTGATGCACTTTCCTATCATATTTTTTGTTTTTGATAATTCCACCGAACAGCGACACTGCGAAAAAAAACCTTATAGGGGTCGTGGAGTGCCTCCACTGCGAGCGTGGTATTTAGGTTCTGCTTGTTGTTAAGCACTCGAAAAAATAGAGCTGTAAAGCCCACACTTAAAGCTTTCGAATGCAGGTTTTGCGGCATCGATACATATATTACTTCTTTAGTTACGCATTGATTTATGAATTGTTAATTCTTTTCCGGACCGGAGAAGTACTCCTGTGGTGGTAATGTGTGCGGAAATTGGCCAAGACTGATAGTGACTACGGCGCTGGCTGTCAGTGCGGACATGGCGGATCAACCGGCCCCGTAGCGACGGATCCGGACTACGATGGGAGGGGAGTACCTTGGGTACACCTTGAGTGCACACCTCCCGATAGGTACGATCGGCAATCATTTGAGTGCGCGTCCGTACTTCTAGGCCATAGTGTAGCCATAGCATACAAATCACTAGTGTAGGTGCTGGCGGCGTCAGGAGCCAGTCATAGGGGATTCCCTTTAGGATGGGATCCTAGAGCCGAAGTCGGCCATAGAGTAACCTGATCAGAGGAACAGAACTCAGCCTGGAAGAGCGCAAGTGCTTCGGAATTGTAACCGGGAACGTATATTGGCCCCTTACGATACTCGCCGCGGGAATCGACATTGACCCAGGCGAGATCCATGTCTTCTTCGTGCTCTAGGAGGATGTTGGCTGTTCCAGTATAAGTGACCTGAAGTCGTTACGCGGAAGTGTATCGGCCCCATGCGAGCATCGTCACGGAGACGGGATTTGGCCCCGGACGAGATCCAGCGGAAGCATATCGGCCCCATACGAGCATCGTCACGGAGACGGGTTTTGGCCCCGGACGAGATCCAGCGGAAGCGTATCGGCCACATATGAGAATTGTCACGGAGACAGGATTTGGCCCCGGATGAGACTCGAGTCTACTATACTACAAGGCGTCACTCTTAACCTAAATAAAGAAAAGAATTTGCCTGGAAGTGCATAGTTGGTTATTAGTATAGGGATCCCATTTGGCCCATACTTTAATCATGTAAATACACGCATTCCTTGCATTTAACGGCAGTCACTAGATAAGCTTGGCTAGTGCTCGCCCTTCGGCTCTCACCCCCTCAACTCCAACGCTAAGGTAGCGTCAAGCACTCGTAAAGGAAAAGGAACGGATCACGCATTTCTATTGCGGATCCACAAGATCTACGGCAAGGAGCTCAAGATCTACAACTACGCGGATCCCTGTGAAGACTTCCACACGGATCCACCCCTCCCACGTCCTCCTCCGGACGTCCAAGCTTCTACAACTGCGCATCTCGCGACAACGAGAGAGCAGATCCAGCCAACCGACGGGTACACAAGGTGAACCTATCAGCAACCACACGGCCAGCGGAGTACCCCTCCGATAGTCGGTGTCCGGCACAGTGAACTAGAGGATTTCAGTCTATTAGTCAAATTCTAGCTGATCCACTCTACCACACTCCGGGATGGCCTCGTCGACATCGTCGCGACACGGACGGAAGTAGAACCCAGAAACCTGAGCAGGGGTGAAGGTGGCGTGACGGGGACGAGGTGCGAGAACCATGTTGCGTTGATGGGAACACGGGGCTTGGAGGAAGTTGAAGAGTGAGTTCGATCAAACAGTGGTGGGCCCGCAGCTCGGTGAACCGTTGGTGGCGGCGAGTCTGGGCGAGTGTATGGCTGACAGGAGACCATAATGTTAACCCCTTACTTCCCATATTGTTGTACCGTAGATCATAAGAGGAGTATAGCCCGCGCAGCGTCTATGTTATGTTGGAGGTCCAACATAAGCCATAGTTATACTTGGTATGTGTATACGTGTACTTTCAATCTCCCTTGATAGTGAAACCAAGACAACCGTTTGAGTGCAAAACAGCCAAATGCACAGGTTTAGGTTTCAACCAAAGGTGCAGTTCGGGCGAGGGTGATAAAAACTGTACTTGCCACCCACCAACAAACGGGTGGCGCAGAAAAGTCCTCATTCTTCAAAACAACGAGAAGAGAGCAAGCAAGATGGTCGCCGGCGCCGGCAAGCAGCCACGGCGCAAGCTAACTGAGCAGGAGCAGCTCCTGTGCAGGGAAGCCAGCCTGAGCGACAGACATGCGCGTCGTCTTCGACGGGCGGGGACGTGCCGAACGACACGGGAGCAGACGAAAAGGCTGGGATCACTGGAGCCGCAGACCAGCACATCACGAAAAAAGCAGAAAAGAAGGCGCGAAACGTACCACGGAAGCCATGTCAATTCGGACGACGACGGCAGCAAGTGCGGAGGCGAAGGAGGCTGCTGCGAACAGCAGGCAGATGATCGAGTCGGCGGAGGCGAAGGCGAAGGAAACGGAGGTGGGAAGTGCGTCGGTGGCGGAGACGAAGGAGGGGAGGATAACACCGTGGAGGTCGAGGCAGACGCAGAGGACATGCAGACGGTGGGAGACGACTCGGCTGTGGTAGAGGAAGTGGTTGCAGGCCTTGTGACCGCTGTTACTTCGGGGAACGAAGCAGCAACCGAACCAACTACTCCTGGAGCAAGCGTACGCAAAAGACGGCGAGCAATATTTGACGTCGTCAGTGTAGAAGGTGATAGCAGCTCGAGCGAAGACGGCGCGGCTCCTGCGCTGCTACAAACGCCACCGGAATGTGTCATTGAAGGTGACGCTAATTGGATGGATGCTGGCGCCGATAGGTGCACGTACCTGAATTCCGACGAAGATCTGTCGGCGGAGGAGGACCAAGAGAACGAAAGCGTTGACGAGGACGATGAGGACGAGATCGACTGGGACATCGGAGACCTGACAGATGAAGATTCGGAAGACGGAGGAGAGGACTTGCCCGAGTCGGTATGCAATTCGTTAGCGCAGAGCAAGAGGGCAATTTCGGTGATGCGGTCCCGCGGCTCGGAATATGGTACGTTATGTTGTTCATATACAGCATAAGTGGTTACTCATGAATGGCTACATCCAACTTAGAGTCATCATAAGCTAACGGTTGTGTTTTTATTGCATACAGATCCTGCAAATTTTGGTCCTGATCCAATCTACGCAGACTTGTACGACGGTCCCTACGGATCGAGCGACAGCGTCATGGCAGTGGGTGATGATCCTCTAGCACTACTCTTCTACTTCATGCCCCCAGGCTATGGACTCAGATTGCTGTTGAGAGCAACCGGTACCATGCTCAGTCGATTCCACAACGAGCGCGGAAAATTCGCTCGCAGCAGCGGCAAGCCGGCGGTGCGGTGGAATATTTGGGCGACATCCGGAGTCGACTTGCGGCTGTACAAGATATCGAGCCGTGGGAGGTGCTGCGCGTCATGGCACTGCTAATTGCACGCATGCTGACACCTATCCGCAAAGGGATTGCTGTGCATTGGTCGACAAAACAAGTGGGGGCGCTACCTACGACACGATTCAACCAGTTCATGACCAAGCACAGATTGTTTCACATTATGGGCTATCTACACTTTTCGAACAACAATTCCCCAAGTGCCAGCCTCGACCGCGCGTGGAAGATCAGACCGGTCGTGGATGTGCTGCAGCGAACATTCGCTCGTGGCTATCGTGCGCCGCCTGTCATCAGCTTCGACGAAGCTACACTGCCATCCCGATCCCGCTACAACCCCACTCGTCAGTTCAACAAGGACAAGCCCCACAAGTGGGGACGAAGGTTTTCGTAGCGGCGTGTGCTAAGACGGCATATTGTCTGAGGTATGTAAAATGCTGTGGTAGGCTTCGGCCTTGCCACAGTTTTTTTGTTCAAGTGCTTATGTTGTATTTGGTACAACATAAGCACGTGATGTCTGCTGTCTTTCTCCAACATAGACTAACATAACGTTGTTGTTGACTCTACAGGATTGAAATCTATTGCGGAGCCAAGACACACTTACGGACACCCGTGCCCAAGGATAACAACTGCGGAGAAGCTGCCGTCTTGAGGAACATGAATGCACTATGCCTTCCATCGACGACGTCTCCTTCGCGCTTAGTCGTGACGGATCGATTCTATACCTCGGTCAAGTTGGCCCTGGAGCTGCTGCATCGGCGAATGTATTTGACCGGCACTATCCAGACGGACCGTGCAGTTTACGCAAAGGGCGTCATCACCAAGAAAAAACAAGGCAAGTGAACAAGCAGACATTTTTGGTTCCACCTCAGGGGACTATCAAGCTCGCGGTGAACAAGCGTTTTCCGCAAATAACTGCGGCAATGCGGATGGACTGCACCCCTGTCCATTTGCTATCCAGCGGAGGCAGTCGCAGAACGGGCACCGTCTGTAAGTACAACTGCTCTGTTGTGAATGAAATATGTTTCTAATCTATGATTTTTGTACTGCAGTGCGCCGAGTCCATGGGGAAATGCAGCCAGTACCGGCTCCGGAGCTGGTCTGTGACTACCACCGCTGGATGGGAGGTGTCGACATCCACGACCAGCTCCGGATGCAGCGGTATAGCGTCCAACTCAGCTACAAAAACCAGGAAGTACTACAAGACGCTGTTTCTAGGTTTATTCGACATGGCGGTGGTAAACGCGTTTATCGTGTTCCGCTATCACCAGAAGCTGAACGACCATCGTCCACAGGGAAATAAGCGTCCTCCGAAGCCCTACGCATTCTTCGAGACACTGATGGTGCAGCTATTAGCTGTTGACTCTGCCGAGGCCTACGAAACCATTGAGGTGAGTTATGATGGACAAGTCAACATAACTGTTCACGAGGGCTAACTTTATGTGTGTTATGCTGTATTTATTTTGAAAACAGAAAGCAACAACAGCTCGCGACAGAACAGCGGCTTCCCCTGCACGTGAAGCTACTCCGCGAGCGCAAGCAGCTGATAGAAGATGCGACGCTGGAGGGCATCGCTTCGAAGAAAATCCCGATACGGTGGACAACGAACAAGGACACAAGAAGCGCCAGCGTTCCTGCAAGGTGTGTGCGCTGTACAAGACGAAGTCAAGGAAGTACACAAAGTATTTCTGTCCTGAGTGCTCGACAGGGAATCGACGGCATGTCAGCTTTGCATTGTTCAAATTACGCCCATGCTAACGTATTGATCAACAAGAAATACTTCTGCGCCGTAGCGCGGGACAGAGAGAAAACATGCTTCGCTATCTGGCACGATGACTGGAACAGTGGAAACGATATCCCACGCAGCCTGCTGAAAGAGCACAAGCTACGCGATCGGTCTCCTGCAGCACGTCCGGGCAAGAAGCGCCGCCGGCGTGCTATTGCTGAAAGGGAGGAGGAGGAGGAAGCCTGTGACGGAGCTGCAGCAGCAGAGGAGAACGTCAGTGGAGCTCGAGCAGGAGATGCGAGTGTGAGTGGAGCTTCCGACGGAGCTGAAGAAGGAGAGGAAGCGTAGGCGTGTGGGTTCATGAACAGTTTTTGAAATACAATCAATTGAAATGTTTCTGAATTTGAATTTTTTGTGCCGATTGGCTGTTGATGTACGTGTGCAACGCTCAGAAAAGAGCTACTCAGATAAACAGTACAGTGTGTATGTTGCCTTAGGCATCATCATCTCGGAGATGGTCAAGATTTGCGTCAACATTAGCCCTGTAATGATGGATATGCAACGTTTTTAGCCAGAGCCAGATCTGTACTATCCCGATGGCATAGCTGCAGCAGAATTTTGGACCATACAAAACTCTATATATTATGATATGGGACAGATCAAAAACTACACCTCGTAAATAACCTTGGAAGTAAGGGGTTAAAGAAACTTTTTTATCAGTTATGACAGATGCTGTCTCATCAAATAAATTATCAATTCTATACAGGAAATTTTGGGAATAAATATATTTTTGATTTACATTGAAATTATTGGAAGTGCCATGCCATAATCGGGAGCCCTGCCGCAGGGTAGACCAAATGAAGATGCACGCATCATGTTGATAAATGATAATTTTATTGAATGCAGGTTAGTTTGACGCTTGTACCCTTTCAATTGCCGTGATTGAGGGCCTAGCTGCCGTCCGATCTACCAGAAAATGTCGTTGGAAGCAGCAGCAGGGTTCGCAGGGGGTTGGTTGGGGTCGCAGCGAAGATATCGTCGACTGGCGCCAACGCTGCATTTCCAGCAGCAAAGTCATCGACAGTCGGGTCGCTGGACGCACCTCCCAAACTCTTTAGCGAGATCTTGGCCGTGCTACCAGTGCTGGCAAACGCTCCAGCATTGAATCCGAGGTTCTTCCGCGCAGCCTCCTGAGTCTGTCGCTTTCCATTGGCGAGGCGACTGGCGAGAGCGCTGGACTTGCTTCCAGAAGCAGGTGACGACACCGACTGCGGAGAAGAAGCAGGAGGAGCCCCACCACCTAGGAAGCTGAAGTCCAGCTCGGCAGGGGCTTGTGGGGCACCGAACGGATTGGCGAGAGGTGCCGCGGCCTGAGTTGCTCCCATTGACGGACTATTTGACACCTTCGCGCCACCACCAAGACCCTCCAAAAAGTCCATCGAGGCATCGTCAACCACAGGTTTCTTCTCAAGTAGCTTCTTGATGTTGTCGTACATGACAGGAGGCTGCTGCTGCTGCTGACCAAACGGGTTGGGCTGGTTCATGCCCATTCCCATTCCAGGAGCACCGGGGTGCATCATTCCGCCGTTCGGAGGCATTCCACCCATGTTCATGTGCATGTTCATGCCACCATTGAAAGCAGGAGGGGCATTCATTCCCATGCCCATACCCATACCCGGGTTACCGTGTTGAGCAGACATACCCATGTTTCCATATTGAGCAGGCATTCCCATACCCATTCCAGCGTTCATGGGGACGACGGGAGCAGGAAGCATCCCCACTGGAGCATGCTGGGGCTGGCTTAGAGCCTTCTCGGCCGGAGTCTTGGTCGACGCGATCGGGTTGAGGAAGTCGAACGGGTCACTCATTGCTGAAAAGAGTTAGTTGCTGGTGTTGAAGCTGGCAGATTTGGAAGTGAGACTTGCACTGGTATGACCGCTCTGGTTAGTGCAGGTCGTCTTCTCTAACAATAGGAAGCGAATAGGCTCCTTTTCGAGTCTTCACGTCTTAGCTGTGCCTATTATTGATTTCATCATTCAATCCGATGTGGTCGTTCGCTTCAACGGCTCTCATAAATGTTCCTACTACAGTAGTATCGGAAGCACTAAGTTGCCTTCAGGATCAGAAGAAGGAATGCCAACATATAATAAAACTTCCATAGCGTCTGCCTATCACTCACACCCTTGTTTGTCGATACACCTACATGTACGGTACCAACGAGGTTGGTAGGGCTAATACTTCACTCGTATGATTAGTCGTACTTCTCCACGAACGGTGTGGGGAAAGAAAACTTCTCGCCATTGTCCAGCTCGGACGCACGCTCCGATGCAGTCGTGGAGCCGCCCGTTCCTCGATACGACTTGCGCTGCTCCGTCGGCAGACGGATCTCCATCTCAGCCACACGAGTCATCGTGGTTGTCAGCAGCAACATGGCCTCGTTGTACTGCTTTTCTTGGTCTGCCACTCGAGTCATAAGAATTTTGTTGCACTCCTCCAGAGTCGCAATTCGGTGCTGCAGCGCGCTCACATCCACTGCCTGCCGGTCGCTGTCCGTGAGACTCACCGTCGTGTCGCTGACCGAAGTGTTGTTGCCATGAGAGCGACCGGGGCGCGCACCGGCCGTGTTAGTGCTGTAGCGCAAGTTCATCTGTGGCCCGGGGACGTTCGATGGCCGACCCATCAACGAGTGCGTCGACTCCGCACGCGTCGTGCGTCCACCGAGCAAACGAGACCCGAGCGTACTGCTAGTACGGGTACTGTTGTACATCATGCTGCCGTTCGAACTGATCGTGTCCGTGGCTTCAGGTACCGTCGAAGGTGCTGAGACCGTTGATGGAGCAGACATTGACGCAGTAGTTCGCAGATTCGGTCCCTTCCTATCATTGGCAGGGCCAGTGCCCGAAACGTGGCTTCCTGATGCGCGAACTGCGCGAGCGTTAGCACCAGTAACGCCAGACGTGGTGTTCGCCGACATGGGTCCGTTGCGGTGGATCCGGTAGCAGTCACCGCACACCGAGCGCTTCTTGGAGTAGTTGGGCAGCATAATCTTCCCGGCGACGTGCTTCTTGCACAAATACGTGAAGCAGCCCTTGCACTGGTACTTCTTGCGGAACATGGAAAACTTCTTGTAGCATACGCCGCACACGCCGGCGTTGTGGTCGGGCTCATAAATGGGTCGTCCGAAAGAAGAGTCCTCAAACGCAGCAGGAGCTGGAGCAGGAGTGGGTTCTCGAGTGCTTTTGGAGCGAGCAGGACCCAGCACAGGTGGGCCACGCAGTTGCGTGGGCACCGGCATCGGGGAGGCGACAGCGTGTCCGTCACCATCGGCTGCGGCGTCGTCACCTCCTCATTCCTGCGTGGAGGAGCCGTCGACTTGGACAAGTTGCACTGGGACTGCACCAGCGCTCCATCCACAAAGCTGAGCGTCGTGACCATCCCCTGACTGCTCTCGAACGCGTTCATCGTCGACGCTCCCAGGTCTTCCGCATCTCCAATCGGGTTCGAGCTCGGGAGCGAGGCATTGGGTCCACTCATGGAGGGCGGGTGCAGCATGCTCTCGCGCAGCAGCTGGCTCTGCATCTCAATGTCCCTCTTGACATCTTCATAGTCGAAGGCTTCGTCGTCGTCCTCGCTCAAGTCGAGGTAGTCCTGCTCCGCACGTTGGAGCATCTCCACGGCCCCTTGGGGCAGCTGCATCTCCCTGGCCAATTGCAGCACCGTCTTGCCCGCCGGCGTCTCCTCCATCAGTGAACTGGGTCGCGCGTCCGCCAGCAGCTTGAGCGTCTCCAGAGGTGCTCGAGCTTTCACTGCAATGTGAATCGGTAGGTACTGTGCGTTGTTCTTGGTGATCACCGCCTCGGGGAACGCTGCCAGGAGTGCACGCACGGCCTTGGGAGGGGTGTCGTCCTCCGTGCACGCCCAGTGCAGTGGCAGCATCCCGTGGTGGTCCTTGTGCCGTGCAAGCTGCGGCTCGGACGCCACGCGGTCAACGAGAGTGGTCCACTTGCCCATCTCCGCGAGCCGAATGCCTTCTTTAAAGTGCGGCCGGGAGCTGCGGTCCACGCCCAGCGAGTCGGCGCGCAAGCAGCGGGTGGGCTTGGGCTTGTCGTAGTCGCTGGCGGAGCTGCTGGTGCTGCTGGTGTCCGTCGCCTGCTTCAGCGGCGCCTCGAGCATGGTCGCAGCTGCTGGCAAAGCGGAATCGCGGTTTCTGGTTGTGGCGGCCACGGACCCGAGCGCGGGCAAGTCGTGCGCTTGTGGGAGCGCATGGGATCGCCGCCGGTCCGGACTATGGAGCTCATGCGTGACTCGCTGAATACAACTCGACACGGCGATAAGATAGCAGGTTTGAAGGGGGTATGATGGAGGATAGGTGCGGGTGGAAGGGGTAGTGGGTGGGTTTTGGAAGTTGAGATGGTGCTGAGGGGTTGAGATTATGATGGATGAGAGGTAGGGGTTGGCGAGACCTGCAGTGTTTGTGCACCGCGTATGGCCTAATCTAGAAGCGCTGCAATTGGCTCAAACGGATTGTAGGAAGCGACCTGAAAGTTCAGATGGACTGGAGCCCATCACCGCGACTTGCAACAATGACCCCGAACTTCGGGGCGTTTGCAGCAACGTGACACACCTTCGGGCCGAAGGTGTGTCACGCTTCGGGCCGAAGGTGTGTCACGCTGCTGCAAACGCCGAGCACCTGGGGACACGGTGCAGTGCTGTGAAACAGGAGGTCGCCTCTCGGTCTTTGGCACACTGAACTTGCTCGAGCTCAACAACAACAAACTTTGAGTCAATTTTTGCGTCATATTCATGCGCTGCCAGCATCTTCGTGGAGCTCTTCAGATGGCAAGAGAGACAGGTCCCACCCGGCGTCACAGCTCACTTGGTGAAGGTGACGGACGGACCCCTGTGGACAAGCCGCTGCCTGCACTATATAACGTTATTGCCATAGAGCTCCCACCTTTACCGGTAACATCGTGATCACAAGGCTATCCGACGGGCGCTCAAAGCGGTACATGTACTGTAGTGACTACGTTTCCTGCCAATGTCCACATTGAAGGTCTCCTCCACTGCCCGTTCGTCTCAACGTTGTAGCCAGCGATGTCAAGCCCGCTGTATCGATAATCGACGTCGCTGGGTTCCAGCCACCACTCTGTTCTGGGCAGCAAGTCTTTGACTCATTCTCCCATGTTGGCATCCAGCGATTTGCTACCTAACTTGCTCTGAGCCAACAAAGCTTTCTTCACGCAACCAAAGTCGAAGATTCTTCCGCTGGCCTCTGCTGGCATTTGCAAGCAAAAAGCGCCTTTCGACTCCCAAGCACCACCAACTTCAAGCTGGACCGTTCTAGGTTGGGTCCTAGAGTGTGGAATACTTTATCCAAGGTAAAATATGCAGACCTCATTACCACGTACCACAAAAGTCAAGGCACGCTTTTCAAACCAAGCAGTGACCACCTTTCGTTCACGTAATGAGACCGACTGCCGAGGCTTCTCGCGCCTGCACTCCACAGGTCGATGCAGCAACCCCCACTACCCCCACACCTTCATGTACACCCTCCCAACCTTCAGCGCAAAAATCAGCTTTGCGGGCGAAGCGCCCGGAGCGTGAGCGTCAGAGGAAGGAGCGCTTCGAGCTTTTGCACTCCATGACCACAGGTTTGACCCGAATTTCCATTGCAAAGCTCATTCCAGTCTTGATTCAACCATTTCTACTGTTGCTACTGCAATCTGAAACAGAGGAGCGGATTCGGTACTTGACACAAGAAGAAGCGGACAAGGAGGAGGCTCTGCAACGGCTGCAGCGAGCGGCAGCACCGAACACTGCGAACCAGCGCGTCGCCATCGATTTGAGCTTCGACAACATCATGAACGACAAGGAGATCCGAAGTTTGGCCAATCAGCTCAAGATCAGCTACGGATCCATCAAGCGGATGCAAGAACCGTTCCAGTTGCTCTTCTGCAACCCCAGTGAACAACTGGAGCAGTCGTTGGAACGTTTTGGTGCTAGCCACTGGCACATTCAATGGCGACGTGGGGCTGATAGCGTTGCGGAGCACTTTAAACCGGAGGAGCTCGTGTATTTATCTCCGGACTCGCCTAATGTGCTGGAGAAAATGGACCCAACGAAGATTTACGTGATCGGAGGCATCGTGGACAAGTCCCGCAAGAAGGTGAGTCGGCTGAATTAAATGTAGCTACTGTAGAATGTAATAGTGCTGAAGTGTCGACGTGGTTCATTACAGGGAGCGACGCTGAATGCAGCTACCGAAGCGGGGATCACGACAGTGCGATTGCCAATTCAAGAAAACATCCCGGAGCGGCTGGACCATATTTTGAATGTGAACACGGTTATCGACGTGCTGATCAACTTTGAAGTGCTCAATGACTGGCCGCGCACGCTGGAGATTGCGCTACCACAGGTGAGCACTGAATTCCATTGCTGTATGGGGTTTTGCGAAATAGCTAACCGATGAATGATGTTACAGCGCAAGCGAAGCCAGATAGGACGGAAGGCTATTCGCAGGCGGGAAAAGCAACAATTACGTCAGAGCTCCTCGGTAACAGAAAACACCGCTCTGCATCAAACCAAGCAGAACACAGTAAAGCCGCGTGCTGTCGCTCGCGAACCAGCAGAACATTTTGAAGCAGAGCTGTCTCCGGTTGAGGACTTGGGTCTATGGCTGGATGATTTAGCCACGTGATCGCTGTTTTACTGTGCACCGGTCGATCGTACGAATAAGCCCCCTTGTTGAAGCCGAAGGATGTCAAGTGCACCCGAAGGTGCCAATGTACCAGCAAGATGTTGAGGTAACTCGTACAAGCTCTACAACCGAGGGAGGAATAATCCTGCTTTTCCCAACGTTGCCGTTCGTCATGGATTCCATATTGGCACCGGTTAGCCTGATGACCACTTTTTCGCCAGCTTTGTCTCCATCTGACCAGAACCTCAAGATCCGGGCACGATTGATATCATCGCGCTAAGCAAACGGAGTGGTCTAAAAGATGACCAGAATTGGGAAGACAAACCGGTACTGACAAAACTACTCCAGGTTCATGAAATTGTTTTGGTGGTGCATGAAAACTTCTGCGATAATGGTGAGGTATGTTGAGCGTTTGAGCTTCGATGAATTGTGTGCGCAGCAATAGCCCGCTCACAAATTCAGTTCTTGATGAAAATTGAGATCCAAACTGATAAAAATACTACCCTACCTCTCGGTCTGTGCGGGCCAACACGATAGCTGAGCGCTTCGAAGTAGTTGGCATTGAATAGTCGGTCGGTGCAGCATGGCCTTCCTGGCTACGGAGGATCGCTTTGGTCCAGACTTAAACAGGTATAGACAAGGTGAACCGGTAAGTGACCCGACCACCTCCATCTTCGTGGAAGTGTGCTAACATCTCGTTCATTCCTAGAATCCATGTACTTACACGCTTGCAGAAAACGAGTTGATAGTGTCGGACGGAAAAAACCAAGCGGGACGTTCGGTTTTCATCGACCGGGTCAGCATGAGCGACCATCTCAGTTTTTGGATGCAGTCTCCTCTTCACCAGCTATAGCCGCCACTATAAAATCTTTAGAGGAGAACTCACTGCGGCGAATGCGCGATACGAGCGAACCCAATGTTTGCACCTACTCACCAACCATCGAAGGTCAATTTCCTCGAGCGTACACTACAAAGGAGATTCAGGCTGAGCGCAAGCGTGGAGCAGCTCAGCGACAACTCGTGAAGAACCAAGATATGATGTCAGCTCAGGAAATTCATCTTGCTTTGGGGCCGGGTAGCTACAATGTAAGCCAAGACGAGAGCAAACCCCAGCGAATGATATCGAACCGCAGCTTTCAGACTTCAGATCTAACATTTGCATTGTGTTTCTTCTACGATGACAGACAAACCAGGAGACGATTTCCACTCCGTTCACCTTCTCGCATGAAAAGCGACACGGGATTTTAGAGAATACCGCAACTCTCGGACGTGTAGGATGCAGTCCTGGTCCATTGCGTTATCGAACCGAAAACAGCGTAGCTGTGTCCTCGGCATCAACTGTCGCAAGCGCACCATTCCGATCAAAGCATGCGTCCGCATTCCTCACGGTACGTGAAAACGGGTTTATCGTGCGTTTCTTCTGGCAGTGAACTGATCTGTTGATTTTTCGACAGCGCGTCCGTAGTGATAGTCGATTGCACCAACAGCAGAAAAAAGATGCCGCAGTGTACTCCAAAGAACTGGCAAAATCCTACCAACAACTTGGTGCAAGCGTCCAGGTACAATGCTTTCTCGTTTCCCAGGCTTATCACCTTTCGTATGACTTTCGTTTGCAATTGTGATTTTAGCGACTAGGAATGCAGCTTGCATCGCCTGAGCTTCGTGAACAAATATTTCGGCGCTTCGACGAGGACGTCACATCACTTGAAGGTTATCGAAGGGGTCCAGGATGTTATGACACCAAACAGCAGGTCGATGCCAGCGAAAATGGCAACAGTGAAAGCACTCAAGGTGGCTGTTTCCAGCTATCACCAGTACCAGTGATCGGACGCAAACCGAGTTCTTTCGGTCGAGTAGCCAGCCGTGACTTACTCTCATCGATGATTACAGCAGGTCATGCAAGCAAAGATACCATCGGCCCAGGCATCTACGATGCTTATTCATCCTCGTTTATTGTGCCCACCCACAACCTTGGATACAAGCAGGAAATGCAGCCCAACAGTAAGCTACGAAGTAGTAAAACCAGAGATAGTGGAGCTGATGGCAGCGGAACGAAACAGTTGAGTCAAAAGGAGATGTGGAAAGCCATGAGGCACGGACCCACGTTGCCTTCGTAACTACAAAAGATTATTGTCAAAAGTCTATTCTTTCACAACAGTATTGATGTTGCTACTCTATCAGCTGACACGTCTAAGAATCACAGCCCAGTTGGACTCGTCGTAGTAGCTCTTTTCCACCTCAGCATTGCCCGCAAGCGCCACGAGACTTTCCAGCTCACCTTGTTTGAACATGTGGCAGTAACGCTGAACCACCACGCGTTCTTGTACCTTCGCCGCAGATTTATAACCAACGTTATCACTGTCAGCAGCGCCGTCTTCACTGGGATTTTTCTGATCTTCTTCAGCCTTGTCAACTTCTTGTCCAGCCTCAGTCTCCGTACCAGTTGTTGAACCATCTTCGTTAGAAAAGGCAAAGCGCTTGTCGAGATTCCACGGTACCATGAAATCTTGTCGACCCTCTTCGAAACGGCGACGAGAGCCCTTCATCTGCTCATGCGCCCAGGCATAAATGATTCCACGTCCACCTACCCGCAGAACGCGCAGCAGTTCCTTCACAGCAGCTAGTCGGTGCCCAAGCGTGCTGAGATGGTGTAGCACCGCGATCGATAGTGCTGCATCGCACGAGTTCGAGCGCAGTGGAACTGCCATCGCGTCGCAGACCATAGCTTCTAATTCCCGATCACGGCAAATGCCCACGAGCCTCGAACTTCGGTCACCGCCCACCACGAAACTCTCCGCAGCATTCACACACTTCATATACTTGCCGTTTCCACACCCAAGATCAGCGACCATTGATCCGCTAGGCAGCGATGCCACAAACTCAGCAACTCTCGGCCACGGACTGTGGCGCGTGCTGCTAAAGTGCGCCGCTACTGTTTCATAGAACTCGTGGACGTACTGCTTCTCCATTGCAGTCGGTGCCAAGCTCGTAACTTCCTCAGCATTATCCTCTACATCGCTCTCATGTTCCTCTCCTTCACGTCCAGGGGTATCGCAATACGTCGGGAACGGGCATTCGCACGGTCCCGATCGGATCTTGCGGAACGTAATGCTGAGTCTCCGCTGGCGAGTGACCTGCTTCCCATCGATCACATCAAAAGTACGCGGGACGATGGCATGCTCCCACTTGTAGCGACTCGCACCGCTCATCACCGCTAGCGACCGAGCCGGCAGTAGAACTCCTTCGTTCCGAACACCATCCGGGTGTCGGAAGTCCATCACCACTTCACTGCAAATACTCAGCGTCGCAATCGTGGTCGTAAACGCCGAGTGAGTGTCCATATGGAAAGCGATCCCCTGTCCCGGCAGATACTCGTTCACCGTGATCTGGTCCGGCAGATCTCCGTTCATGATCCCACACTGAGCGATTTTCTCCACCATGGGCTTGATAACCTCCGGAATTTGCTCTTTCAGCGGTTGCTCCGGGTCGCATCGTCTCGTGTCGTAATTGAACTCGTAGCCAAAGTGCTGCACTTGTCTCGCTCTGATTGTATTGGCCCAATGCGCTCCGTTTTCCCTCTCGAAGTATGCCACACAAGCCGCTTCTTGCTCTGCAGTGATAAACTCTGACTGAAATCTGAGTCCAGGCACCCGAAGACCCGGCGGATCCGCATTGCGTTGCACGTCGTGCACTCTCAGCAGTCGGTCACGAGCCTCCTGCTCCTTCCGGGGCAGTGCAAACTCCACGTACATGGGGCGCCGTCCCAACAGTTCGCACGGCTTCTCGTGCAGCTGTTCGCGCAATTTCTGGGCCACTGACACGTCCGACAGCTCCAGGAGCACCACGCGACGCGATCCGGTGCCGTACAACACGCGCTTGACGACGGAATCGCCGTCTGCTGAGCTGGGGACCGAGTTCTGCAGCGTTTGCAGCAGGAATGGAACGAGTTTGGGCTCCGCGATGGCCTTGTCCTTGATGCGGCGACTCATCGTGAGCTTCAGGTACCTGCTGGGCTGCTCATCGGCCACGAAATCGGCCAGCGAAGGCAGCA
Organism: Phytophthora syringae; assembly: GCA_012656105.1. Taxonomy (NCBI): domain Eukaryota; phylum Oomycota; class Peronosporomycetes; order Peronosporales; family Peronosporaceae; genus Phytophthora; species Phytophthora syringae. The sequence goes on from JAAKBD010000083.1 coordinate 47,167, forward strand.
ACACGTCCGAGTCGGCCATGATGGTCACTCGGAATTTTGACCAGTGATTGTGGCCATATTTATGCGAATATAGCCATTTGGGCATGGGTACATTTTCGAATACATGGATACATTTTTCAGATCATTAGCACTCCTGCAAACCCTTGGAAGGATTAAGGTCGTTGGTGGCGACGAGTGGAGCGTCTGGGTGGTTCAGATGAACTGGATGGGTTGTCTTCTTCTCCATCGTCCTCATCATCGTCCTCCTCGTCGTGACGCTGCCAGACGCAGAGCTTGCCATAGAAGTCGGGCGACACGATGGTGGGCTCGAACGGGTGCCAGCGCACGTCGCGCGTGAGGCCGTTGGGTTTCATCGCGAAGATCTCCACGAGATCACCGGAGATGCTGTCGTACACGTACACGCGTCCGTCAGCAGAGCCAGTGTAGATGTACTTTTGGGCGGTCGAGTGCAGCGGCGAGAAGTAGCAGCGGATGAGCGTCTCGACGACCATGTGACCTCGGTACGTCATGACGGACTTGTCGTCTGGGTGTTCCACTGGTTTGTCGTTGGCCCCCGGATACGCCTGGTAGCGGTAGTCCCATGAATAGGGTCTGCGGAACGGCTCCAGCTCGTCGAAGTTGTCTGAAGAGAAGCACTTCCGGATGTCCCACAACTTGGTCGTTTGATCCTTTGAGTTCGAGATGAAGTAGTAGCCGTCGTCACGCGACGAAATATGCGTGATGCCATCGGTGTGACCCGGGAATACACCCTGTGGTTTCGGGTTTGACTCGGACAGCACACGTCGATCCCACAACTTGATCAGCGAGTCATCCGAACCACTCACAAACACATTCGTGTGCAAGGGGCCGTCCACGAAGGCGATAGCATTCACATCATCGTGGTGGCCGACAACGTGGCACATCGGAACTCTCGTCTCCATATCCATCAGCACCACACTACTCTGTGACGTTCCAGCCACAAACTCGGTACCTGACGCGTTGACATCAATGCACCACACGCCAAAGCGTCCGAAGCGACTCGCCCTTCTCAATTGCCCATCACCACGTCCTCGTGTTGGACGCGCCAACGGGAACACTTGCTCCTTCCCATTTTCGTCGTAGTTGGTGCTCACCATTCGCACGTTGCTGTTGATGGTCGAGTACATGACGTTCTTGTCGTCGGGGTGAACTTGGCGTCCGTGACCGTCCAGCTGACGTCACGTACGGGTAAGAACGCCGCCCGCGTCCAGTCAATGGTGTCGTAGAGCATGATCTCCCCCTCTGACCCGCCGTCAGGAACCTCGAGCCGGAGCTGTTGAACCCTCCGCAGTACAGTCGGTCCCGCACCTCGTCCACCACTCGGCAGTGCTTGTTTTCCTGGAAGGGCATGAAGGTTTCTTGCATTTTAATGAGCTGCGCTTTGGACGAATTGCCCACTTGTTCGCGATGACACAAAGTCCGGAACATGAGCTTTTTGCGGGTCAGAGAGACCCCACGGGGTCCTCATTGTAGGCTCGGAGTTGATGGGCGATGCGCTCGAATGGCAGCGTCTCCCGCTGTTGTTTCTCGTGCTCCGAGCGCCGAAAAGCCCGTGGGGCGTATCTCTCTCCGGCGAAAACCTTGTCCAGCTTGGCGCGCTCCTCGGACGAGATAATGGTCGCACCGTCGTCGTCCTCGAAACTCACGGAGGCGGACTCGCCCTCGTACTCGGGCATCCAGTCGCTGTCGTCTTCGCCGTCCTCCTCCGAGTCCACCCAGCGCAATAGCGAAGACATCATAATCGTAAATGAAGATTCTTCTTCTGTCGGTCGGTCAAGACTCAAGAGGCTTTGACTGCATAATCAGACGGTTGTTGCACGAAGGTGCTGAATATGACGTTCTCTGATTGGCGCAGAGACTTTAATGTTGGTGAGTTGAATGGAGACTCGGAACTTCCGAGTCGGAAGTGCGCACCAGTACCAAGAAAAAAATCATGTTTCATGAGTAACAGCACGTACTTCGATTTCCTCGTGTAGCTAGCTAACTCCTGCTCCTGCCCCAAGTCCCTTTGTCTCTTGACGCTATCTCCTCTCTAGGGCTATTATAGTCAGTCATACTTCGAAGTAATTCAGTTCACGTCGGCACATCGTCCTTTTCATCGCCAACCTCTGCAGCTGCCGTGTTCGAGTGCATCTCGTCACTTGCGATGGGAGTCCTCAATAACTTCGTCAGAGCGCTGACTTCGATGCACTTGATCTTTTCCAAAAATGGAGACTGCAATTTTCCAAAATACTCGTTCTTTTCTCCCTGAGGAATGCCCACCCTCTGCCAGATAAAAATCTTGAAATCTTCGTAGGATGCAGAAAATGTTACGTGAACAATCTCAATCGTAGGACAGGTTTCCACTCGATAAACGCTGTCGAAAATGTGTCCAGCTGGAACAAAATTCACGACAAGCATACGTTGAACGCGGAGCTGGGTCTTGTATCCATCTGCTTGCGCGGCGGCAACGTTAATCTCGCTTTTTTCAGTAATTGGTTTACCTTCAGCTCGTATGCGAGTCTGTCTCCGTTGGTGATAAGAAGATCTGCTCGGTTTCTGGTGTGAGCGGTTTTAACTTTAACTTGAGAAAACATCATTTTCATTCCTGTCTTGTTGAAAATGCCATGAAGCACTGCGTACAGTTCGAAATGAAACACAGCCTCGCTCGGAGAATTTCGATTCTGTACCAGCGAATAGGCGACGGTGTTCGGGTACACATACGCGAGTGCAGCAGACAGGAGCTGGACGGGGTCATCAGCAGCCACAGCCTGATGAATCTCTCGGGCGGGAAGCGCTTCGAGGCACACTCGCTTCATCATCGGGCAGATAATGGCTAGCGCATACTGTTCTGTCACAAGTTTTACCTCCATCACAACTCCCATTGTCAGCAAGCGACGAGCACGTGTGTCTGTCGCCGTCACGTCTTCATTCCTTCCAAGTAGTAACTCATGAGCAACCACTCCTCGTCGTTCAGCTGGTGTAAATCTTGCCGGATACGTTTATAGGTTTCGTTGTAAGTTCGCAAATACCTGTCAAACACAGTCCCGAAGAACCACTGTTCCCATTGATCCAGCTCAAGTTCCCATTTCCCTTCATCAAGGGTGAATCGAATAAGAGACCCCAACACACCGGGGCGCCACCAGAAAACCTCATTATCCCCGCTTGGAGAGAAGCTCGAAACGGACAACGCTGCTCCAATAGTTTGAAGAAACCTGTCATCTGGCAAGTTGTAAATGGTTCGGCCTTAATCAATTGAGAGACATTGAAAGGGCTTGAAAATTCACCTCCGTCAAATTACATGTATGTGTTCGTCAAGTCGTAGCTTCCAACCCCAAGAAACCCCAGAAAAAGTTCGACGACTGTGTTTTCCACATGCGAAGAACTTGCAGAAACGTGGTCAGCAACTGAGGGTTCTTGAACAGATTGTCCATTTCATCCAGGATCAAGCAGAGCTTTTTCTCGCGGCCTGTGTACTGCTCAACTAAATCCATAAACGCCTCGAAATCGCGGCACTCTCTTTCTGCGTCGACCAATTTCCCCAAGCGAATCCAGAATTTGCTCGCGTCGGACACAATGATTGGAGCTACCTCAGAGTACAGGCAAATGATGTTCGCGTGGCTATTACGCAGTCAGGACTCAATGGCAAGTGCGATAGTGCTTTTCCCAAATTGACGAGGCCCAACATGTGCAACATGTACAGAGGGGGCCTGGTGCCAGAGAAGCCCTCTTGAATGGACGGAGAAGTCAACACAACATGTACAGAGGGGGCCTGGTGCCAGAGAAGCCCTCTTGAATCTGTGTAAAGGCAGAGATAGTGTCCAAAGGGACAGAGAAGTCCAAGTCGCTCACTGGTCCAGTGAACGCAACGAATTTCGGGATCTTCGGCTTCTTGGGGATTGCTCAGCGCCGCTCATGTAACCACGTCGTTGACCAAGCACGCTGCTCTGCGACGACGCGTTCCTCGGACGCACCGCCAACACGTGCACAGGGACGTTTCCAGCTTCCACATCTTCCTTCGTGACTTTGATCTGCACCTGTTCTTCCGATAAGCCAACCAGGTTCAGTGGCGCTCCCACCACGCTCAGTAGCGGCTTGCCGCTTTCACTCACGCCCTCCTTCACCTCTTTGTCCGTCACCCACGCCCCATCCTTCGTCTTCGCCAGGAAGAGCCGCAAGGAACGTGGATGACCCTCAATACCTTCAATTTCCATGATCATCTTCTTCAAGTCCCCACTGTTTCACCCGCGTCGATATCCACAGAGAAAGTGCTGTCCTCCTCTCCAACGATCGCGTAGAAAATCTTCACCATATTTGCAGCTTTTTGAAAACCTTTGACTGCGTTCTCAGACAAAGGTCGTTCCGAAAATGACGTTTTCTGATTGACGCAGCAACTTCAATTATCGGATCGAACTTAACAGGAACAGGGTGTGGCATACCCCTTTTTCGCCTTCTTCAATTCGTCATGGGGGTCGACAGCACACGTCCGCGGTGGTGTTCGCCATCTTCTTCTTCATCGGCATCGGCTCGTCGCTGCCATGGAACGTGTTCATCACCGCCCAAGCTTATTTTCAGAAGCGGCTGGCGGGCACCTCGTACGAGGACTCGTTCCTCAACTGGTTCAGCATGGCCTTCAACACGAGCACCCTCATGACGATGCTCGTCCGCACGGTGGTCGTCGCTGAGCGCATGGCGGGCGCCGTCCGCACCGTCTTCTTCTCTCTTGTTGCCATTATGGGCGTCATGTTCATGCACGTCGCCTGGACGCGCATGCCCGAGTTCAACGGTAGACACATCTGCTGCCATTGCCATAAAGTTGTGATACATTCGTTGACGTTATTGACAATGTTGTGCTCAATTTTGTAGGTTATTCCTTCTTCCACATGACCATAACGAGCATTTTACTGGTGGCCAGCGCCTCCACGCTCATGCAGGAAGGTCTGCTGCGTATTGTGGCCACGTTCCCGCCGCAATACACGCAGGCGGTGGTCAGCGGCCAGTCGTTTGCGGGACTGGCAGTGTCGCTGTCGAACTTTGTCATCCTCTACGCAGGTCAGGACGACACGAGGTTTTTCCACGAATATCACGCGAACGCGGATCTGTGCGCGTTCATGTACTTCGTGCTGGTCTTCATCACGCTCGTGCTGTGTCTGCTGGCGTTCGCGGTCTTGACGAGGATGACGCTGTTCCGTCACTACCAGAGTGTGGACCATCCGGGACACAAGCAGAAGGAGTATCTCGACGGTGTTTTGAGTGAAGCGGAGACGGTGGACACGCTGGACAACTCGCCACGGAAACGTCTGCTGGAAGGAAAAGATGAAGCAGCGGAGAGCAAGCCCGACATGCTGGAGATCGCCTACAAGATCCGGTTCTACGCCACGGCGACGTTCTTCATCTTCGTCGTGACGCTGGGCGTGTTCCCAGGAATCACGTCGGCGATCAAGTCCGAGCACATTGACAAGGGAACGTTCTTCAACGAGCTGTTCACGCCGTTCACGCTCATCCTGTTCAACACGTCGGACTTTGTGGCGCGTCTGTCGGCGTCCTGGTGGCCCCAGCTCGGCCAGAAGAAGGTGTTGCTGGCCAGTCTCGCTCGCCTCATCTTCTTCCCCTGCTGATGCTGTGCAACCTGCAGAACAAGTCGCACGAAGTGATCACGACGGTCTTGTTCCGCAGCGACGTCCTCGCCATGCTCTTCATTGCGGCTTGTGCCTTCTCCAATGGACTTCTGTGCACATTGGCGTTCATGGAGTACCCCGATCTGCTCCGCCATAATGCTGAAAAGGAACTGGGAGGCAGCGTCATCTTCTTTGTGCTGTCCATCGGCCTCACCGCCGGCTCACTCATGTCCTTCGTACTGCGCGCCATGTTGAAGCCATGAACCAACTCGACCCAAAAGACAAATGTGAAGCCATGAATCAAATCGTAAAAGACTAAAAATTACATGTACACAAAATATACGACACAAAAACTATTCGAGTGGCGATCATGGCGTCCAAGCTCGAGTATCTGCAGCGCTACATGTCCTCCAGTGGCGGCGGTACGCGGTCTACAACGCTCTAACATATCCCCTTGTGTAGCAAAGACACTAATCTACCCCTTGACACCCTTTTCCACTTGCTTTAGATGCCGAGGGCGACAAGAAGAGGAAGAAGAAGACCAAGAAGTCTAAAAAGACCAATTCCGGTTCACGCGTCGTGGACGCGGACGACGCGTGGCAGCAGTCGGCGCCCAGTCGTGAGGACATTGAGAAAAAGTGGGAGATGGACGCAGCGGAGGACGAACGGCCGCTGGTGGTGGCAGACGGGGACGAGCTCGTGGACCCCCAAGATCTGCCCGTGTACGTGGACTCGGATAAGTTGATGGACGAGTTCAAGGGCAAAAAGAAGCAGAAAGAGGACGGAGATTTGTCTCCGCCCAGGAAGAAAAGGGTGGGAGGAGATCGGAGCAGTGAGGGAGCGTCCCCGCCCAGGAGACTGAAAAGAGGACGTTTCTCCCCACGGAGACGCTCAGAAGCTGCTCAGGAGATGAGAAGAGATAGTGAGGAGGATGTTTCGCCGCCGAGGAAACAGCGTCGACAAAGTAATGGAGACGCCTCTCCACCGCGAAGAGGTAAACAGGATGATGCGTCTCCACCGAGACGCGCAGAGAACCCCACGCGTGGAAGACGCAGTGAGGAAGATGCCTCGCCACCTCGGCGTTCAGGTAAAATACAGTCTTCTGAAGGTCGACGTGGTGGAGCTGATGATGTCTCACCGCCGCGTCGAAGTTCGGGGTTGACTCGGAACCGCGAGAAAAATAGGGAGCGTCGCCTCCCGTCCTGTGAAGAACGAAACGGAATCCAAGCTTGTTGAGGGTAAATCTACTGCTGTAAATGACGAAGATGTATCTCCGCCAAGACGATCCCGTCTGGACGAGAGGGATCTGAAGCGAGAGGAAAGGAAGTGTCGCTCGTCACCTCGGTCTTCTGCGGTACCTAACCGACAGCGGCGAGTAGATTCTCTTGGGCGTGACATCCCGCCTCGATCTGGCCGAAGTGAACGACGGTCTCCATCAGCGTCAAAGACTGACGGCAGATATCGCGACAGAAACCCCGCCAAGAGCAGGAGTCGGGGCCGAGGTCGGAGTCGTGATGGAAGTGCATCTCCTCGCAGAAGAACACACCGTAGTCGCTCACCACGTCCACGACGTCATCGTGACAGCCGCTCGCCGTCCGTTCGCCGCCAGCATTCGTCGAGAAAATCAACGCGATGGGGATCACCACCACGAAGAGATTCCCGACATCATGGCAGTGAAAGCCGCAGTCGAGGAAGACGTCGTTCAGTGTCTCCGTCTCGGCGTTCTCGTTCACGTTCACGATCAAAGAGCCCCAAGCATCGCTCTTCACGTATTGATTCGGTGGAGGTCAAGAGAGAGAGGTCACCCAATAGTCGTGACATTCGTAAGCCTGCTGAAGCGATTGCAGAACCACTTACGGCTACCATCAAGAGGGAAACAAGCAAGACGGACGAGGTGAAAACTAAAAGGAGAGTGCCAAGAGCGATGGAAAAGCAGAGAAGAAAGCAGGTTTGTTCACAGCCACTGAGTTTGAACAGCAACGCAAGGTCGCAGCGAAGAGCAAAGATCTCTTGCATGGTGCTGATGCCTCCGAGATGGGCGCCAACGCGGCAACTGTGTATCGTGACAAGCGTGGTCGTAAGCTGGACATGCTGAACGAAATGGTTCGGCAACAAGAGGTTCTGGATGGCAAGCGAAAGCGCGAAGAGCGTGAAGAGTACGAATGGGGTACAGGTGAAGTGCAAAAGCGCGAACGGCAGTCAAAACAAGAATTACTGGAGCAGATGAAGAAGACGCCGTTTGCACGTCACGAGGATGATGAAGAGCTTGAACGCAAGCGCAGGGAGCGAGTTCGTGCTTTTGACCCAATGAACAGCAAAACTTTCCAGGAAGACCCACTTGCTGACGAGGACAAGAGGAAGAGCAAGAAGAGCAAGAAGGGCAAACAGAAGACGAGCAAGGCGAAACCTAAATACGCTGGCCCACCTGCCCCACCCAATCGCTTCGGAATCACGCCAGGCTATCGCTGGGATGGAGTTGTACGCGGTACGAACTGGGAGGAGAAGATCATGATGCGGCAGAATGCCAACACGGCCGTGAGTGAAGAAGCCTACAAGTACGCAGTCGCCGATATGTAGTGGAAAAGACACACCGAGGCAAGAAGGGATTCATGTGGGAAGGCAAGAAACGAGGATTTGCTTAGTTACTTTATGAAAACTTTAGTGTTCGAAACGAAAGTGAGTGGAGATACATCGTGGAGATCAACTTACGCCTTGCTGTACTCCTGGTGCAGGTCGATCACTCGCTGCACGTCGCGCTTGCAGCCGAGGAAGATGGGCGAGCGCTGGTGGATGTGGGTGGGGACGAGGTCGAGGATCCGTTCCGTGCCGGTCGTGGCCATGCCGCCAGCCTGCTCCATGATGAACGACATGGGGTTGCACTCGTACAGCAGCCGCAACTTGCCGTCCTTGGCCTTGTCGCTGCCCGGGTACAGGTAGATGCCTCCGTACAGGATCGTCCGGTGGATGTCGGACACCATACTACCGACGTAACGGGCAGCGTACGGCTTGGGTTTGGTCTTGCACTCGTCCACGAAGGCCTTGGTGGCGCGGTCCCAGTGCGCGTAGTTGCCTTCGTTGCACGAGTAGATCGTTTTGGGCTCGTCCGGGATGCGGATGTTCTCGTGCGAGAGGATAAAGGCACCGACGGTCGGGTCCAGCGTGAAGCAGTGCACGCCCTTGCCGTACGTCAGCACCAGCTGCGTGGAGCTTCCGTACATGCAGTAGCCAGCCGACACGAGCTTGTGTCCAGGCTGCAGAATGTCCTTGTATCTGCACAAAACAACAACAAAAAGTATCCAAAATGGTCAGTTAATCTGGATGAATCAGTACCAGAAAGATCTTGAAGTGACGCACCCTCCCTCGGACGTGACGTCGCGCTGGTAGATGGCGAAGATGGTGCCCGTGGACACGTTGCAGTCAATGTTGGACGAGCCGTCCAGCGGGTCGAAGGCGATGCAGTACTTGGTGCCGCTCGAGTCGTTCTGCACGATGATGGGCTCCTCCTCCTCCTCGGACACCATCACCTCGATCTTGGTCGAGAACTTGAGCGAGTTGATGAAGATGTCGTTGGACAGCACGTCCAGCTTCTTCACCTGGTCGCCCGTCGAGTTCTCCGACCCGTCCAGGCCGTAGAGGCCCGTGAGGCCCGCGCGGCGCACGGAGCTGGCGATGACTTTGCAGGCCAACTCGATGGACGTGAAGAGCACGGACAGGTCGCCGTTGCCCTGGATCTCCTTCTCGGCCAGGATGAAGCGCGAGAGCGTGATGGGGTTCGAGTGGTCCACTTGGGCGGCCATGATGGGGCGGAGCGAGGGGAGACGTGCGTCCGACGGAGCAGATTCGAGAATGACATTTTGGCGACCGAAGCGGCGGAGCAAAGTGACTTGAAGTGAGAGAAGGGTGAAGTGAGACTGTCGACGTCGCCCGTGTCATGCAATCATTTTCTGAGACAGTCAAGACGGGTGGTTTGACATTGATCGGGTAAGACAGTGATTTAGATGATAGGAGTGGTTTTATGTTGAAGTTTGAAAAGGTTGATATCGAATTGAAAAGGGTATTCGGTTTATGGTTTAGCTCGGATACGATGGGTTACTGTACTGAGGACACTTTAGCTGCGGACAGATGCCAAAGTTCACACAGTCAGGTTGCGATGAGCATTCCTCATCCCTCCTTGCTCCTGTCGCCTCAGTTCTGTCCATACTGCTTGTAGAGCTCCATCACCCGCTGCACGTCGCGTTTGCAGCCCAAGAAGATCGGTGAGCGCTGGTGGATGTGAGTCTGCAGCAAGGTGACAAGAAGATCAAGTTAGTGATACAAGTTGATCGGCAGCACCATTTCAATGGCACGTACGGGGCACAAGTCGAGGATCCGCTCGGTACCGGTCGTGGCCATGCCGCCAGCCTGCTCCATGATGAAGGACATCGGGTTGCACTCGTACAGCAGACGCAGCTTGCCGTCCTTGCTCTGCCAAGAAGATGAGAAGTTCCGACAGGTTAGTGACCACGCTTTATGCCTCCAGAATTGTTTGCAGCCACGTACCTCTTTGCTTCCAGGATACAGGTAGATGCCTCCGTACAGGATCGTTCGGTGGATGTCGGAGACCATGCTGCCGACGTATCGGGCATTGTACGGCGTGGGTTTGCTCTTGCATTCGTCCACGAAGGCTTGACTGGCCTTGTCCCAATGGGCGTACTTGCCTTCGTTGCAGGAGTAGATCTACAATTGAAGAGGCAACGCAGCGTTATTAGTATCAACGCTCTAATGTCAATGTAGGTCTGTAGCAGTTCGTACCGTCTTGGGGTTCTCGGGAATCCTCATGTTCTCGTGTGACAGGATGAACGCGCCGATCGTCGGGTCAAGCGTAAAGCAGTGCACGCCCTTGCCCCACGTCAAAACGAGCTGAGTGGAGCTGCCGTACATGCAGTAGCCTGCCGCCACAAGCTGGTTGCCAGGCTGCAAGATATCGTTGAATCTGCAAACAACGAAGTTAGTCTTGCCACTGAGAGTAATGAGGATTGTAGCTTACCCGCCCTTCAGTCCTGCTCCACGATGGTAGATGCCGAAGATGGTACCCGTGGACACATTGCAGTCGATGTTAGAAGACCCGTCAAGAGGGTCGAAGGCGATGCAGTACTTGGCTAGACCATTAACATCGTTAGCGAGAGTTCACTACAGGACCCTCTGCACGTGGCTACTCACTTCCACTGGAGGCGTTCTCCACACAAACAGGTTCGACTTCCTCTTCAGAGACCATCACCTCGATCTTGGTAGAGAACTGTAATACACGAGCGTAAAGCTACAGGTCAGTACTTGTACGTCCGTACCATAATTCAGCAGCAGTTCTATCGTACCTTCAACGAGTTGATGAAGACATCGTTTGACAAGACGTCCAGCTTCTTCACTTGGTCGCCCGTGGCGTTCTCGGACCCATCCAGACCGTACAGTCCCGTGAGCCCAGCACGACGCACGGAGCTGGCAATGACCTTGCAGGCCAATTCGATCGACGAAAAGAGGACGCTCAGGTCGCCGTTGCCTTGAATCTCCTTCTCGGCCAGGATGAAGCGGTTGAGCGTGATGGGGTTCGAGTGATCGACTTCGGGGGCAGTCATGGTGACGAAGAACTCTTGTAGTGTGTACTGCGGCGCAAAATGAGGAATGGCAATGGTCTTGTCACGAGATATCCACCGGCAGTGGCAGTCGGGAAGGTTTTTGCGACAGGTCATACAACACACTTCCGATCACCATGGGCATACGAAGTTTACCACGATGAGGTAAACGGCAACAGTATGATACACGTAGATCCTCGGCGGTGGGTGGGCCCATAAACATTTCGTTTCTCGGAACAGACTTTGCCTGCACATTCCAACTTCGAGTTCGCTGGAAAACGTGCCCGACGTCAACCATCGACGCGGCCAACACGCAATCCATTAAGTTCCCGAACCGAACACCAAAAAGCAAAAGGACGAACTTATCAATCGCACAGACCCCGCAAAAGCCAGCGCCAGCGCCCAAGAGCACGCCGACGTCGACCCGTGTGCGCGTCTTGTCTTTTTCTGCTGTTTTGCGCGTGTTAATCTCTACTCGTCGCCCAAAAGGCCCCGACTGCCAGCCCCACAGCCACGGACGGGGGCGAGCTGCACGGCTAGTCAAGTCCGTCAAGACGGGTCCACCTACCACGGCGTCGACGCTTACATCTTGTTCATGGAGGCCACGTCCACCGACTGCACGTAGTCCTCGAAGCCCTCGATGGCCTCCGTGATGTCGTCCAGCAGCACGAGGTCGTCGATGATGATGCACTGCACCAGCAGCTTCTTGATGCCGAAGGCCACCGGCACGAGCTTGTGGCCCTCGCCCCACGTGAGGCCCTCCACGGGCAGCGCCTTGATCTTGACGGCCAGCTCCTCGAGGTCCGTCTCGGCCTCCCACGGCTTCACCTCGATGACCACCTGCGAGCGCTCCACGGGCTTCTTCTTCTCCTTCTTGGCGGACTTGGCGGCCTCCGCGCGCTTGGCGGCGAGCGCCTTGGCGGCCTCGTCGTCCTCCTCGTCGTCGTCGCCGAACATGTCGTCGTCGTCGTCCTCCTCGTCCTCCTCCTCAGCCTTGGGGGTAGGGGCCGCGGCCTTCTTGGCAGCGACGGGGGCCGCCGCCTTCTTGCTCACCAGAATGGCGCGCAGTCCGAGCTTGGCGGCCACGTGCACGTACCAGCGGTAGACGTTGGCGACCTGGTTGGCGTCCGGGGCGGCCGAGAGCTTCTCGAACACTTGCACGTCGGCGCTGCTGAACTGGAAGCCCTCGATGTAGCTGCGGTTGGTGAGGAAGCCGTTGAGCTTCTTGAGGCCGGCGGCCTGGTCCAGGTTGTCGAAGGTCACACCCATTGTTGCTAAAGAGGTAGAATGCCCGGGATCTTGCAAGGGGAGAAGCGCTGGGCTTGGCTGGCCAGGAGAGACGGCGCCCGGGCTATGAAGGATTTCCGTCCACGAGGTTACATGCATAGTGGAGACAAGTGTGCGAATACGGGCTAGGGAAAACAGCTTTATGGGTTTTGTGTTTTAGTGATGGCGAATTGACAGGGAGTGAATCTTAGTTAGAAGTAGGAAACATTTCGGCGTTGTAGCAGTGGTTTGGTATTCTGGTGTTGTATGTTTGGTGTTCTGGTGTTGCGATGGCACTTCAACTTGGTTCACGATTTGCTAAATGACGGACGCAGGCGTATAAGAAGCAGAGGCAACAGGACGAGTACACTATGAGTAGCCATTTTACTTGACCGAGTCGTGAATTCTTCAGTTGGCAGTCCGTCCACAGACGAAGGCGATGTCGTCTAGGGTGTTGACGCTTCCCAGTCAAGAGGTTCAAGCTGCGATTGAACCGGCTGTCAAGGTCAACGCGAAAGTTGCACCTGGTCGAGCGCAACAGCCTCACACACGTGGATGTGATTCTCGGATCACTCACTGCAACGTCAGAAGAGTTCGCGAATTCACTCGTTGAAAAGGCAAAACAACGTGGAGCGGAGGTCACGTTCAAGTCTCTGAACAGCTTCAATCCAGAGCAACGGATCAGCTCGGACAGTCCGTATCGATCTCCGTCTCGACTGGTATCGATAGTCTTTGTGCTATCCACTCACATGGCAGGCAAACGTCTTAAACGCTGAAAGTTTCCTGTGTCGGCTGCAGCAAAAACGATCACTGTAGGCAATGCTGCTACCAACTCCTCTCAATTGAACACACTAAAGAAACCTGAAGTCGAACCTTGCATCGAGGACGCGAGGGCTCTTCCTATGGAATTAATTGGAGTCCAATCCTTTTATCCAAGCCCACAAGCCCACTGCGGGAGCAATTCCCACCACATTCGTCGACATCTTCCTTAAAAGCACATCTGAATTGGCGCAATTCGTTCGGTGGAGGTGCCAAAGCGCTGAAACTAACTTGCAGTCCAGCTTTGGCGAATTTGGACACCATGAAGGCTAAGCAGGAGCCTGCTAAGCCACACCCGGTCTAGCAGCTGTGTAGGTTGTTTCTACAGCTACGAAGCACTTTAGATCTTAGTGCACCAGTGGTGTTCATACTACCATTGCCAGTGCACAAGTAATTATCACCTCATTCACAAACATGATACAAGTGCGCGCGAGACTACGTACCGGTAGTCAATCTTATCGCATTCACTTTAGCTGTACGAGGGAGTTTTCTTTCATCGACCATGGATTATCATCACCCGTGCTAAAAGATCCAAGTGTTGTTGCCTTTTGAATTTGTTGCGGTTATCAGACTTAAAGTCGCGCTCTACATGTAGTGTGTCGTTGCAAGACACGCTTTTTAAAGTAGTATTTATATATTTTTAGACAAGGTAGACATCCAGATAAGAACTCGATGCCACATAATTGCGGGTGTACTACAGTCCTTCCTGCTATCAATAGTCATGAAGAAGTTGTGCAGGAACCACAAGTGACTTGGTGCCATTCAATGAGCTTGCTGGTTGGCGAAAAGCTTCGATTTCTCTAGCGTATCTGCTAGTACACTGTCGATCTACCTGATTAAACATGCCAAACAACGACCGAGGTCTCTACGAGGAGCAGCATCAACCCGACAAACATCAGCACTCTCATCAGCCAGTGTTGCCTAATTGCGGGTCGAACCACTACTCGGACTGCAGCATAACCCACGTGGACGTGTTTCTCGGGTCTCTGACTTTCACTGCGGAACAGCTTTCATTTTCCCTTGCAGAAAAGGCCAAAGCACATGGAGCAGTGGTCACGATCCAGTCGTTGGATGAGTTTCAGCCCGAGCAGTACATCGCTTCAAGTTCTTCACGTCGCGTAGCGGTTTTTGTGGTCTCCACTCACGCCGCTGGCAAACCGTCCGCCAACGCTGAGAAGTTTTTGCATTGGCTACGAAAAGCATCATCTCCATTTTGCTCCGCCACGAATGGTCCACCACAACTTCAGGTCAACAGAAATGGGAGTACAATGAGAAGACTTACGGCTGGTGCGCTGGTTCCCGCTCGCAAACCTTCAACTATCAACGACCCAAGCCCACGAAAACGCCAGATCGGCGAACTCGTTCCAACGAGACCTCATTCACAAGATACACGACCCAATCTGCGTTTAAACTGGCGTGCTCCATTTGGGCGACCGACTTCATCCAACATAGTGAACACAACCGAAGAGCGTTTACGCGGCTTCCAGTATGCGGTGTTTGGCATTGGCAATTCTACCTACCGCACATGCAACGCTACAGCCACTTACATTGATACAAGACTCCAAGAACGAGGAGCAGTAAGTGTTTGCCCCTCGGACTCGGTGACGTATCGAAAAGCGTCGAAACAATGTTCGAGAACTGGGAAACACACCTGCTACAGCTGATCCACAAGTCGGTAAATACCCCTGCTACGTGCACACAATTTTCACCGGAAGGGTCTTCAAGAGTATTACCAGTTCACAAAGAAACCACCAGCACAACGATCGACAAACCACGGAACGATCTCCTTGAAAAAGATGGCCCAACGTTGGCCGACTTAGAACTTTCACTTGCCCGGGAACGCCAGCGGCGCCACAGTAGTGCGACCATGATCTTGGGCCGCCGCGCAAAATTTGAGCTGGATACTCTCTAACCTTTGTTTCCCAGTACTTCAAAATATCAACGTCGCGATTTCATGGGTCCTTTCCTTTTGATGTACCGAAGTCATTTACTGCAGAATTTGGGTTACCGAATAACACCAAAGCTCCAAAACGACAGTAAATATGCGTGTGCTTATCGCTTTTGTCCAGTTCGCAAACTTCGTTTCGAACAAAACAACAGCATAATAGATGAAATTATGCTACGTGTACCATAGTATGGCTACATAATTTGGTTTCTCAAGTCTACCTGTATCCTTGAAAAGCAAAAGTGGAGTAAGGCGGGGGGCATGAGTAAATAGCGGACCTTTGATCACGTAGAATTGGACTATCAATGCCTAGTCGACAGTATTCGATGACAATCGAGAACCCCAGAATTTGGACTGGTAACTTCAAATTTGACTTATTTTTACAAGAATTTTGACGGTTCACGATCCGCCCTCAAACTCTGTATTTAAATATCCAAAGAATATAAATATCCAGAGAGCAGTACCGCATGAATACAAATACAGTATGGTACCAAGTCACAGGTGTTATGTAAAGATGATGTGGTTTTTTAAATATTAGATTCTACAGGTACTTTCTATCCGTCTGAGTCACTTGCCACCTTTCCGAGCAGCGCACACTCCAGCAAGCATGAGCGCTACCCGCACTCAAGAAAAGCTTCAGCTGAAGCACACGAAGAAGAAGAAGGACGCCGAGGAGGTGGAGCGCGCCAGGTTCAAGATGCATGAGGTCAAGTATGACGAGAACTGGGTGACAGTCTCGCTCGCTGACCCCTCCAAGCTGCCCGTTCAAGTGGATGGCAAACTGACGATCCGTGACGTGGTGGGTTCGTCAAGCTTTCGAGAGCACGTCGCAGAGAAGACCGGAGTCTGCCTCACCGACCTCGAGTGGGAGAAGACCGTGCTGACCCCGAACGCGTCCTGGAACGATACAGTTCGAGGGTGGCGCGCAGATGCACGAAAGGTGGACGTTCTCCCGCAAGTCGTCGTGCCTGTGGCAGAAGCCAGCAGTAGAGCAACGGCTCGTGCGCAGTCAGAAGAAGCGTACCAAATGTTGGCGGCATCGCACGACGAGTCGGCGGGGTTGCGCCGTCAGTTGGAGCGAACAGAAGCAAAGAATTCCGATGTGCTTGTGATTCCAGAGTCAGTGGCGGAAGATACGCCAGCGACGCAGCTTGATCGCAAAATGGACATGCTTCTCACGGCTATCGACGGATTGCGAGTGAAGAACGAAACGTTGGAAACGACTATCAAAAAGACGCAAACGACAATCAGCGAGATGCAAGCGGAGTACAAAGCGACGGTCGCGGAGTACAAAGCGACGGTCGCGGACCTGAACAAGAAAATTGGCCGCCTTCAGCAGCAAAACGGCGAGCAGGCCGACACAATCCAGAGTCAGGGCGAAACAATCGAGAGTCTGGGCGAACAAATCCTGACTCAGAGCGGAACAATCAGGACTCTCATGAAATTTCATAAGAACACCCAGGTGGTCGTACTGCGCCAAATGGTGGAGAGGCAGCGCTACAAACTTCTGGCCAAAGATCGCAAGGACAGATGGACGACTTCCGAAAAATCCAATACGTTCGGGATCACGCGAAGGACGAGTCTGGCGAGTTTGGCAAGTTTGACATTTGGATTCTAAACGAGTTCACGCGCTTATCCAGAATCGTACACGGCGATCCGACGCTGAAACAGATGAAAGGTGCCATGGAGTGCCCACCCTATTCGACCGACGAAAACTACTGGACGTTATTTGACGCCCTCACTACTGACAGCGACTGGATGCTAGGAACGTCGTAGAACTGCCACGCAGTCCATCATCGAGGATGAATGTGGAACAGCAGCTGAGGAACTATATGTCGTATGCAGAATTTCGTTAGTATCTACGAGAACTACAAGCTTTTGCTAGTAACTAACACTGCTAACGTTGAAACTTTTGGTAGTATTTTTGTGTCGGTCTAAAGTATTCCCGTGTGGTAAACGTGATGATTTTCTTGGCGACCGCCTCAGATCTGTAGAGGGTCTTCAATGTACGATATGGTGCCGTACACTTGGTCAACCCTCGACTGCTTCTCCTCATTTAAATCGCTGCCACAAACACCGAGCTACATTTTTATCCACCGAGTGAACTGGTACATGGTCCTCTTCCATCGTCGAACATTCGCACATTCGAATCGGAACTGCGTGATTGGAAAACCATTGGATTATTAGAGTTCCATGTCATTTACTCTTCCGAGTCAGATCAGCGACCTCAATACGTCCTAGTGAACGACCAAAGACAAAGTATTGACTTCCTGCAAGCGTTGAATTGTCAGAATCCATCCGCTTTGAAGAACACCTTCTCCGTGTTGTCAAGCACACTAGCAGCAACGTCTTCCTGATCTTCACCGCGAATGGCAGCAATAATTTCTAGCACTTGGCTGCTCATAGATAATGACAAAAGCATAAGCGTCCTAATTTCCAAGTACCATGGTGCAAGTCGTGCTTACATGAGGGTGCAGGGTTCATTACGTCCTTTCACGAGACAGTCCAGCGCATACTTCTCGGCCTTTTGCTGGACCACGAAGTCTTCACGTGTCCATGACCTGCATGCGTTGCCCGAATATCGCACCACGGAGCATCTATCCACACAGAACGTATCGTCAATGAAAGCCGCCTACAAATCCATGAACACGAAACTATACCGGTCTCAATCATCAGTCGTTCCAGCGGGATGGCCTTGACGCATTCCAGATTATCCGCAGTCTTCAACGAGCAGCCGTTCACGCCAATATACAACCCCAGCTCGACCAGCTTGAGCATCTCCTCCTTACTGCCTGTGAACGAGTGCACAACTCCGTTCGAGAACCTCTTCCGGTTCTTCGCAATCATCTCTACAACCACAAAAACATTAGCTCAATTCCCTACTCTATAAATCACGCCTTCCCACCATAGAAATCCCTCCCGTGTTTCTATTGTGCAGGAAAAGCGGCAGCTGAGTCTTCTCCGCCAACTCGAACTGCTTCTCAAAGTACTTGAGCTGCGTCTCCCTGTCGCAGAACTCGAGTCGGTCGTAGTCCAGTCCACACTCCCCAATAGCCACCACCTTTTCCTCTTGCTTTCCGTCCTCCCACACAGCCAGCAATTGGTCGAAATAGGCGTCCGGGTCCGTTCCATCGGCCTCGAACTCCTTGCAGCGCGTAGGGTGCACCCCACAGTGGCAAACAGAGCTGGAAACTGCTCGTCCGCATTTGTTTTAGCCAGTTGCAAGGCTGCACGACTTTCCTCCAAGCTTCCGCCAGTCACGATGATTTTATGGACGCCGAAAGCTTTTGCACGAGCCAAAAGGTGCGTCAGATCGGGCTGTAATTGCGCAAAAACGGAGAGGAGTTAGAGAGTGAGAATTGGTGGCCATGTAGAAGAGAGGATGGAGATTCACCTCGTGCTTCTGCTTGCCGCGGTAGAGGCCTGTGAAGACCGGATCCGTCAGGTTCGCACCGATGTCGATCATCTTGAGCGCCATTTTGGAAGTGCGGAGCATGACGTTAAGTTCGCATCCAGGCGGTTAAGTACGTGTGGGTACAGTGTACCTAGAAAGTATTCACCTGTTGAATGACCCCGAAAGTATTCGAACGTGAAAGGCAACTTCAATTTGAAAAAGCTTTTGCGCGGGAAACCATTGCGCATTTCTCCTTTTGCGGGTTCGTTAAGAAGAGCTTCTGGCTTGTGCGCATTGAAGAGCTACTGATGGGGAAAGTTGGGCCCATTTCGGACCAGGAGCGCGACGAGATCGTCCGGATGCGCCAGGACGGAGTGTCCGTCGTGGACATTTCCAAGCTCTCGGAGCGCAGCACGCACAGCATCTATCGCCTCCTGAAGAAGGCGAAACCGGTCGTTACGACAACCAAGAAGAAGACGACCTCATCGACGTCCCACCCCACACAAGAAGCTTCGGACGCTGTTAGTTCGCCTCTGCTGTGTGCAGTTGAGAGCGTGGAAGTCTCAGCGTACGCGCCGATTCCCATGCCAGCAACGATGACGGAATCACAGCACAATGCAACGATACAGGCCAGTGCTGGCTGCACCACTGCACCAACTACCACAAGTGTTGGGGAGGGGTTCTGGCTGCTGCAAGATGCACCAGCAGTTGTCACGCCGACGACAGATGTTGCGGTGCAAAAGACTTTGGGGCAATTCCAGCCGTCCAAGAAGCAGAAAACGTCAACTTCCCAAGCTTCCTGCAACAATACTCAAGAACCGGAAGCGATGGAGAGCCCACCGGTTCTCCAAGGAGTTACTGAAAGTGCTGGAACAACAACGCAAGAGCAGTCTGAGCTTCTACGAGACCAACCGTCCAAGCAGAACCAAACACCACGTTCTCGAGGTTCGAACCAGATGACGATACGCCAAGCAGCATCGACGCTGATGGCTTCGGAGCTGGCAATAACTCAAACGACCAGGAGCACAACTGCGGATAGTTCTAGCTTCAGGGAACTGCTTCAACGGATCCAAAACGAGATTCGCCGCCTACAAGGCTCGGCCCAATGCGATATTTATGATGCTCAGCTGATGCAGATGCTGGTCAAATTCCACGCGGAGGTTCTGCTTGTGCAGATCCAGAAAGCGCACTGCAACGTGGCATCCAGGACACAATTGGCGGAGGAAAGCTCTGGCGAGGAGCGAACTAAAGGCTTGCTCCGCGAGAAACTGGTCAAAGAGGTCGCACTTTTGGACATCCAAGCAGAACGCGAGAGATTGGAGCTGGAGCGAGAGCAGATGAAACACAAAGTGACTTCCATGCTGCTCCGCAAACGACTCCTGAACGCCAATGCTTCTCCAGCCGCCGTGGACGAACTGCTACCTCGTCAGTAGCAACAAAAGTTTATCGGCTGGAGTTTCACTGACCAGGTCAGCAATTTATGGGGTTGAACTGCGTGCTTTTGCATCCCTCTATGTCGCCATTTTTTATGCGTTATCGATTGGATCTACCAATACAGACTGCGCTCTCCTCGGTTCGTTTCACGCCTCCGTTGTTACTTCTTCGTGCTGCTGAATTATATGTGAAGGTGGTGGACGCATCAGCTGGAGCTGATCGGAGTACATGTCTTCGCCTTCTTGAGCAGGGACTCGGATTCTGCTCCGCCTTCCAGTGCGAGCTTCCTCTTTGCAGGGCCATCACTGGCGCTGCTTCCTACACTATTACTACTGCTGTTATCGTCACTTTCGCCATGTGTCCCAGACGCTTGTGTCGATGAACTGCCCCCATTTCCATTGCTGCTGTCAGGTGCAGCAAGCTTCCACGAGATTTTCTGAAACACGTTCTTAAACTGAGGCGACCGGGCCTTGATGCAGTTCTTCTGGTGAGTTTTCTTCTGAGCGAGCACGTTGCTTCCTCCCAAAAACGACTGCATATCCACGTCATCTTCTTTTTTCTTGCGTACTGGGAGTTTCAACTCGCGTTCCTCTTCGGCATTAACCGCAGCACCACGAGGAGATGCTGTGTCCGTCGAATCAGTAGTGCCCGCTTCCTTTTTCAGTGCTGTTGATTCATCTTCGTCGTCGTCATAATCCACAAGTTTAACTGATCGCGGGCGGTTCTCGCAAGGTACCTCCTCCTGTGTGAACATCAAGTACAGTGAAGTTAGCAGAAATAAAAAGCACAAGGCACCATAGCGTTCGTGAAAATAAACTCACCTCTGACAACCCGTTCTTGTCAAATTCAGGCGTATGCTCGTTCGTATCTGTGTCCTTTTCCCAGTAAAGCTCCTCTTCATCGTCAATACTACCAGCCCGAACAAATCGGACCTTGTTTGAGGTATCAGAAAAATCCATCGTAGCGTCGGCTGGTCCGGAGTTACCATCATATCGGGTACGGATGGCCTCGAAAACCAGCGGACACACTTGTTTGTACGTCTCATAAAACTTCGTGTAAATGTGCTCCACCAGCGACGTTAAGTTTGTCTTTATTGTGCCAAGCAACAACAATAGTCCGGGTTAGCGACAACTGAAGCAAGCACATTTTAATCAAAATGCTCTTACCTTCTCAATAAACGCCAGCACTTCCAAGATCGCCGAGCTAACTGCTCCTGAATTTGACTTCCCAACCACCAAATTTGCTAGCATCGGTGTGAAGAGGTCGTTCTGAATCAAAAATCTTGAGAAGAAAGCTTCAGCCCTGACTGCACATGCTCGGAGAAACTTGACGGCGTCTGTCATTCAACATAAAAATCACAATCAGTCTTGTGTGGCACATTCCGCGAGGCACCTGGGCGGTGACTGCTGTGCTGCAAGCTACTACGTACGGATAACAAAGAGCTTGTTGTTGGATCGCAACATTTTTCGGCGTAGGTTGCAATAGGTTGCCTTCCGAATAAATACTTGACGCGATAACCGTGATTTTCCGTGCAGAACGTGAGCAGTTCCATGATACTATCCTGCAGGTCAAACATGGCTAATTCATCAGGAACGAACGTGTTGGTCTTCAATGGTTGAAGCAGCCAATGCATATAATTCGGGTACAGCACACTCAAAAACTTGTCATCCTTCAACAAAAGACGTGACATCGACAGCACAATCGTCATTAGTCCAAAGCTCCACAACGATAGTCAACTGTATGGAAAACGTACATGCCCAAGCGGTACCCGAAACATCTCCCGCAGAAGGTTAAACACCGTAATTCGCAGCGTCTCATCACGCTCAAAAACAATAAGCATTGCGGTGAACAAGGAAGAATCCGATGTCCACGTGATCCGATCTTTCTCCGAGGTCGGTGCAGGAATGCATCTGCCTTCACTAGAAAGGTACGCTCGTAACCTGTCTGGGCCCTGATATAAAACCAGTACGTTCAGGATGTCGACCGCGATCGCAATTTCCTCCGGCGTCGAGTCCGGAGAGCCCATCACAGCAGCAAACGCTGCAAAAAGTTCGCCATCTCCAAACAAATTGCCAATAAGAGAGCCAAAGACTGGTGGGGCTCCGAAAGGATCGCGGCGCTGGGCTGGTCTATCCACTGGTTTCGTGACTCGGATCAGGTTGATAATCGCCTTCAGCAGTCCGAGACCATCCAACCGTTTCTCTTTGCTTGAAATTAGTCCGTTACTGCGAGTTCACCACACGTATTAGCATCACCCAAGGAGCTGCGATTGACACATCACGTACATGGACTTCCAGTAGTCTTCGGTCTCGGAAATGTACGACAAAATGTGGAAGTTGTTCTCGTTGGTCATATGCTCCAGCAAGAGCACACAGCCGTCTGGTAGCGTTCGCGACAACACATTGTCCTTGATCACCTGGATGCGAAAGTTCATGTGCACGCGCTCCACCACGCTACGATCCGTGATCGGAATCACCTGGCAGCACAGCACCGTCATGTCTCAACCCAGCTCTTCACCAACGCCCACTTTCCCACGTACCTCGTGGAACCCTCCATCTCCTTCCAACTCGGTCCGAAAGTCCATTTCTTGGATTAATCCGGGATTGTAGCCGAACACGCCGACCACCGAGATGAAGTTGGTGTCACTCAGCAGTACTTCAAGAAGACTGCGGTTGCACATCTCCACTACAAGTAATCACAAAATAATTCACAAAATAAGCAATTATCCCAATAAAACAACACGAAAAAGCTTCAAAATGACTCACAAATGGCGTAGAAGACCTCAAAAAGCTTGTGCAGAATGCTCTTGTCCTCATCCAGTTCGCTCACGTCGAACAGGTCCAGCAGCTTGACGATGTACGCGCCGTCCTGCAGCACTTAAAGCGTCAGTCTCCAGCTGCAGTTTCAGCCAGTGGCTGCTGCTCGCACCTTCTCCACCAAGTCCGTCTGCACCTTAGAGCGCACCGTCGGATGCGACGTCTTAAGTACGAGGAGCAGCTCGTCCAGGTGCTCCAAGTCGCAGGGCGGCAAGTCGCGCCTGGTCATTTGGAGGAGGAGAAGGAGCCAATCAAAACGTGAGAAACGGACGCGTTACGGCGGACAAGAGCGCGTGAGTCGTACGGCGTGACGTCCTCGCGGAAGAGCTGGTCGATGCTGCTGCCGACGCGGTCCATGGTCGGCTGGGAAACCTCCTCGCAATGCGGTTCACCAGCGGCAACTTTTCGCTCCAGCGTTACGGAGACTGCTTGAAAAGGTAAATGGGCTCCTCTCCCTTGGGTTTCGTTTTTGGCCAATGGAAATGAAGGTGCAGTTGAATTCTGACCAATGAAAAGAAGGCGATGAGGCAACAAGTGTTGCTGCGTTCGCGATGGGAAGCGCCGCAAAAGATGAAATCAGACACACCCGCTTGAAGCTGCTTTTTGTTAGCAGACAAACAGTCTCCAAGTTGGCAATTAACAAGGGTCCGACCGGTCTGTGTCTCTCATGCCAACCTCAACTACAAAAATTCAATTTCAGCCAATCCTCACCTGACATTTGACCGCTTTTCTGCCAATCGATCTTCGGACAAAACAATTTTGGCAAAAACCAAATGGCTCAGTTGAAAATGGCGGGACGAGAGTTCGCGCATGTTCAGCCGGTGCGTGCGCGGCCCCTAGCGGCTTACGGAGCCGCCCTCCGCCCCCTCTATTAAGCCTATCTGCTCTGCAAGGACCTCGTCTAACTCGTTGCAATTTCTCGCTCTTCCGTGCGCCAGGACAACGCCGAGATCGAGCGCTCCGTGCTCTCGCAGGAGGTAAATCCCCTACAACTCGGACTATGCGGCTACGATCAGTTGCTGGTATACTAACCGTCTTGCTATGTTGTTTTGATGCTGTGGCTTTAGGTGGAGGCGCTGCGGAACCGGCTGGGGCTGCGCCAAGTGGACGTGTCGAAGGAATGTGGCGTGAACGCCAGTATGCTGTCCCAGTGGATGCTGGGCAGGTACAAGGGCAATGTCGGCCGAGTACGTGCTGTGGAGAGCGAACTCTGAACGGCAAGTAGCTCATTGTGTGTGGCTCGTGCGTCAGATCAACGGACTGATGGAGTCGTGGCTGATTCGTCGGCGCGGTGGGAAACCCATGGATAAGGGCATGATGCGTACGTTGCTATTATAGAACTGCTGATACAGAGCGGGTGTGTAGCTGATGAATGGTTGTGTGTAGTGTTCACATCGACCGCGAGCTCGCCCAAGCTTAAACGGCGACTGGAAGAGATGAGCGACCCTTTGCAAGCGAGGAGGTATGCAAGCGTTATTTGATAGTTTTCGATACGCAGGTATGCTGGTGTTTATTTACGTGCTTTGTTTGGAGCAGGAAAGACGGCATGATACTTGCGCAACGTAAGCTGTACAGCTACCCGAAGGTATGTCTCTGCTGAGCGTATTAATCCAATGCCAACGTTTTATCTCTAACTATTTGGTTTCTGTACTACTGCAGTTTCCGACCCGAGACACGCTGCTGATCCCAGTCAGACTTGACCTAGACATCGAAGGTTATCGATACATTGACTCTTTCTCGTGGAACTTGTACGACCGACCACACTCAGCAGATCACGTCGTCATTCGCTTTTGGATACTGACTTTTTAATCTTGCCCCGCTTTGACCTTCAGATTCGAAAAGGACTTCACTTATGAGACGTTCGCCGCCGCGCTGATCCGAGATTTGGACCTCCCTGAATGCTTCTACAAGCGCATCGCGAAGTCGATTCAAGAGCAGGTTGAAAAAGCGAAGAAGGCACTTCCCTGGCATGAAGCTGTCACCACGGAGAGTTTGCACCCTATCTTCATCAACCTACGGCTAAATGACACCATCTACATCGACCGGTTTGAGTGGGACCTGAACAACCCGAATAACTCGCCCGAGCGATTTGCCCAGGTCGTATGCGAGGACTTGGTGAGTGCTGCAGTTTGATTTACCTAGTTATACAGAGTTTCTCATTTTCCATGTTCGTAACAGGGGTTGAGCGGCGAGTTTGAAGCCCAGGTGGCGTTATCCATCCGTGAGCAGCTTCGCGACTATTCCAGAGTGAGGAACTTTCACTTTTCAGTCATATGCGAGTTGTCGTAGCTAAGTTGATTGGATTTGTGGTATGGCGCAGCTTATTCGAGAGGGTTTGAAAGACCGAGTAACCAGACTTCCTCCTGTTACGGCTGCGCATCGTGATCGCCTTGATGCAGAGGCGTGGGGTCCATCGGTGAAGTACATTTTGGCCGATGACATCCCGCAACTCGAGCGAGAAGACTTTAAGCGAATGCGACCACTGTCGCGACCGACGATGATCGTGACTCCGCCACCTCCACTCACAGCAAAGCCGAATCGCCCACCCAAGCCAGTGAACACCTTTCTCATGTTCTGCAGGTAATCTGTTTTCTCGGTCTCTCAAGCGTGTCCGAGGTTTAAAGAAGCTCACTGTTTCTGTTAATGTTTCGCAGGCAAAATCGAAAGAAGATTATGGGTGACCACCCTAGCACCAGCGCTAAGGATGCATCCAAGATTCTCGGTGATATGTGGCAGAAGCTGTCTGAAAAAGAACGAGCCAGGTAGGAGGAACAAGTCATCATGGGCATTGACAATGAGGCAATACTAATGTGATGCTGTTGTAACAGCTATATTCCCATGACGGAGATGGAGAATCAGCGGCGAATGAACGAGTGGCGGATGAAAGAGAACGCCCTCAATGGTATTACCACAACACTGACTGGCGGCATCGCGACCCCGTCAACCGTGGCAAGCCAGACCAGCTCGTCATCTACCCCTGTGCTGCTCGCTCCTAGAATTACACCGAGCGTAGCCTCTTCGATGGACGAAGTGGATGACCCCGATGCCGACGAGGACGAGGAAGACGATGACGACGAGGAAGACTCCGCCAGTGCGACTGGTGTCACCGTGTAGACACCACCTGCTAAGTTTGCGTCGATCAACTCTCCGGTCCGTCAAAGGTCTCTCTGTTTCCCCGTAGATTCCGCTGTCCAGTCTGTCACCTCTACGACGTTTCTTCGCTGTCGGTCGAGGGGTTCACCCTCCACTTGGACTGGTAAAAGTGGTTCTCCAGCTCGAACAGAGCCGACGAAATGTCGTAGCTCAGGTGCGAAATGTGCGCGTCCACGTCGTCGCATCTGCGCAAAAGCCGCCTCAGCGCAACAATCCAATGCAAAAATGTGCTAACAACCTCTTTCCTCACCGCTTGAGCAGCTCGTCCGACGTCGTGTCGACGTTCTGGCTCATCCCTTCGAAGTCGCCCAGCGCCAGCGACAGTTTCATCTCGGACACGAGTTTGAGCAGCGACTCGCTCGCCTGCACGAGCGTCGTGGCGTAGATGGCGCTCTGGAAGGACTCGCGCGTGGTGTTGGACGCGTCCTTGATCTTTGACGTCTTGATCAGCCCCTTGAAGTTCTCCACCAGCTTCTCCACGTTGTTGTCCAGCCGCTGCCGGTACTCCTCCGCCATCTCGATCACAAAAATATTGCGACGAAATTCAAGTTTGCAAAAATTAATTTCTGGAAAGTAGGATATCCTAATGGAATTTAGTACCTAATTCAATGGTGAAAACATAATTTATACTGGGAATACGGTCGAATCCGGTAACGAGGTCCGACACCATCTTAGGATTTGCTATAATTTAGTGCAGGAATAGAGGATCAATTGAGACGCGCGAACTATGATATGTTCTTCTTCACGCCGCGTGCCCCCTTGGTGCATCTGGAGCGAGCGGGCGCCATCGCGTAGCAGAGGCCCGTCTCGTCCATATTGAAGACGTCCTTGGCCTCGTAGAGATCGGTGAGCTCCTGTAGTTGCTGCCGGCAAAGAGCTACTACTGCTGGATCAGCTGAGCCAGCTTCGCCTGGCCGCTGACGATAGCGCAGACCATGCCTACGCTCAAAGGACGTTAGCCAGCCGTCCGAAAATGTGAGCTCCCATGCGTCGCATAGCTCTCGCTGTATGTCACATGCCTTCATAGTGATCAGCGCTCGAGAAAGGCATATGCCCTGCGCCTCTAGCCTCTGTATCCATGCCCACAGCGTAGACTCCAGAGCCGGCGACGTCACATGCAGAGTCTTGCGCCTGTTCCCATGCTGGGGAGGATTGGAATGTGATGATCATTGTTTGGCTGGGTTCCTGTGTCGCCCTGCCGAACCGTCAATGGCTGGTACGGAGAGCGTCCCAGAAGTCCCGCCAAAACTAGAGCTGTCCCTGTGTAAAGCGATTGTATCATTCTGTTCAGGATATTTATTTTGAGTAGTACCGGAATCGACCGCGCTTACTTGTACCGAAGAATGAATTGACTTGGGAAAACGTAAGTTCCAGACTCCGACGATTCAGACTCACTTTCATTGGCTGAAAATCTATTATCGCTAACATTTGGTATCTGGCTTATTTCCCAAAGAGCTCTAAAAGCAGCACTGTCTTCTTGTGTTCGTTGGAATGCTCTTTAAAGTGGGTTTGTTGTCTACTGAATCACTTAACGCTGTACTGTTGGTCTCTATCGGTGTGTTGCAGGTTGTTCAAGCTGCTGATTGCTGACGTCTTCGCTGCTTGACACGGATGCATCACGTCCCTGTGCCTCCCTGCATGTTGCCGCTCGGAACCGCTCGTGGATTCTCAAATCTTCCGCCAAATTGGAGGGCCTCCCGCGCGGCTGATGACTCTCCGTGTCGCTCATGAGTACTTGGCGTTCCCGCCGCTTGAAAGGAATGGTCCGAGTACCCATGCCTTCAGCTTGACGAATTAATCTCAGCGCGGTGGTAAGTTTAATATGATCAGCTCTGCGGTTACGGCTGCTTTGTTTTAATTTCAACGTTGTGTAGCCCATGTTGAACAGATCGATCGCGTGTGCTTCGTCACGGATTTGAGGTACATGCTCATTCGTTTGCCCTTCAATTGAGTTGGTTATGTGTCGCATCATAATTGCCCATTCTGAAAGAGTCGCTTTTTGTTTTGGTGTGTCCAGGTCATCCGATGATATAGCTTTATAAGGGGGATAACCACGTCTGGAATCGCCGAACCACCACAACGTCCACGCCCCAAGAGGATCAATGCTGGGAAAATGCTTTGGCAGTTTGTGAAACATGCCACCCCACGAGAAATAATTACGTTGTGGCTCCGAAGATACTGTTGTAGGCGCTGTTGATGTTGTCTGCTGATGTCCTGCTGGTACTAGCAGCGATCTGATTTCCTCACGTAGAAGCTCCCGCGTAATATTACCGGCTGCCATACCCTTTTCCTCCAATACTTTCTCCATTCTCCGTTCCAGCATGTCGGGAAGTGCATCTATTGACTTTTGCTGTCTATCAAGCTTCTTATAAAGCTAGATGTGCGGCGGTATTCCTGATGGCTCCATCCAGTCCGACTTGCCGACCTACAACAAGGCTCACAAGCTTGCTAACTTGACTGGGTTGGTGAATATTAGCTTCGATAGCAGGGGTGGGTGGTTGGCAAATTTTGCAGCAGAAAATCAGCGTGGTGAACTAGTGATGCGAGACAGAGCCGCAAAATATCTCGTAAATTCAATTCACTAGCCAGTCCATGAAACATTGCTGCAATACACGACTGGATCGTGTCCTCAGAATTATCACGGAAGTGAGGCGGGAGAATGGCAAAATTGGAATCGTTTACCGGTAGACCAGCAACAATGCACGCGTCGCGTATCATCCCCACGTCGATTGTCTCTGCTGCCATGCCGTGCAATCTGTCAGCGTCCATGTTTAGAAAAGGAGGCCAGTTCTTGAATAGTTACCCAATGGGAGTGGAGCCTTCTCGTCGGCGTCTGGCCCTTACGATTTCGCGGAAGGATCGCATCTGTGAGGTACCTATAGTAACTTTCAGTCAAAAACAGAGGAGGGAATCCTTCATTCCAGTAAAACGTAAGCCGATCCGCCTACGTTTTGACTGGATAACCCATATATAACTTACGTAAATAGGAGAATGAGCCCTCACTGGATTACCGTATTCCCTCTGTTAGAAGCGTCGCTATGTTACAGGCGTCACCTCATTTTATCCAATCATATGCACCCAGTATTATTATTGATTTTCGCTTTGTTATAAGCGTCAGACCCATTTTGGGTGGTGTGTACACGTTGCTCACTTTCCTAAAAACGCAAGGAATGAGAAGGCCAGAAACGAAAATGCCTAGATAGTACATAGGCACGCGACAGACTTCAATATTTACACGCATCGCTAGCTCCCATACCCATGGTGAAAATTGCCAAAGCACAACACCGTAGAGGCAGCCGTCTAGAAGAAAACGCCGCGAACACACCGCCATCGCCCTCTCCTGTTTAGCATGTGAGTGTGGAAGGGGCAGTGACTGTCATTACCGTAAAACCATTCCTAAGTACGTGTACATCACTCTACCGGTACACCTATCCCGGACGTGTACATTGGTGACGCTTCTAACAGTGGGAATACGGTATTAAAATTGCGTGACCGTGACCGCGTAAGCGTAACCATTCTACATTCAGCCAACATTCGTGCTACATCGAACAGAGCAGAACCAACCTATGAGTAATTGTGAACTTCAGCTGCAGCACGCGCGATATTCATGGGTATGTGCCCCCGAAGGGGCACATACCCGAAGGGGCACATACCCATGAATATCGCGCGTGCTGCAGCTGAAGACAGTAACAGAAACGATGATTTTATGGTATTCCCAGCTAAGTCGAAGACGATCTAGTAACTTTCGGAGCTCCCCGCTGGACCAAGCGATGCATACTATTTAACATCCAGATAAGTGCATGTGTTCGAGCAAAGTCTTTAATCGCTACACTTTGGTCCGTTTTATAAGGGCGGCGCTTGGTAAGCGCTCCAAAATGGATCTTTGTGCGAGGTTTTTCAGATGAAAAACCTCTTGCAAACTGTATGCTGCTAAAGGGGACCGTCCCTCCGCCCTTCAAAGGCAGTTCCGCTACATTCCAATCAGGTGCGTGTAAGGGTCTGTCAGGCGGCTCGCGCGAAGCACCAATGTGTGCGCCCCAGCGCCGTTCCGTGCAAGCCGCCAATACCAGCATGCAGATGACATCCACATCTATCTAACGAACTTTTGTCCACTGTCTGCAACGCGCTATTGCCTCCGTTATGAACCTCAGAACCCCTAGAACCCCTAAAGAGAAGATGCTGGCCCAGCTCGTAGCAGACGTGTGTCCGTCGTCGGCGTCGTTCTTCGGCTTCATGGGCGTCGCCTCCGCCCTCGTCTTCGCCAGTGCGTTTTGCTGCTGACTTGACGGGCTGTTGCAGCTTGTTTTGTAGGCCAAAAGGAGGTTCTAAGCTGTTTGCTGTTTGTTTGCTGTTTTGCTGGTTGCAGACCTCGGCGCTGCGTACGGCACGGCCAAGTCTGGCGTGGGCATCGCGTCCATGGGCGTGATGCGGCCGGAGCTGGCCATGCGCAACATCATCCCCGTGGTCATGGCCGGCGTGCTGGGCATCTACGGACTCATCGTGGCCGTGATCATCCAGGGCTCCATCGACCCCCGAACGGCAACGCGCCCAAGTACGGCTCGTACACGGGCTTCGCGCACTTGGCGGCCGGTCTGTGCTGCGGGCTGAGCGGACTGGCGGCCGGCATGGCCATCGGCGTGGTGGGCGACGCGGGCGTGCGCGCCGTGGGGCAGCAGGAGAAGCTGTTCGTGAACATGATCCTGATCCTGATTTTCGCCGAGGCGCTGGGGCTGTACGGCCTGATCGTGGCGCTCATTCTGTCGCAGAAGAAGAGCGATTGCCCGTCGGAGTAAGCAGGTTCAGGGCAGATGGTAGGTTGTGACTGGGTGGGGTCTTCTGTCCGGTCGATGAACTACGAAATGAAGGGTATTTGAGCACTTCCGTGCGTTGTATCGGAAGTGCTTTCTGCCAGTCCATGTGGCCGAACTTTTGCAAGTCCTGGGGTTCTCCGGGGCTTGTTTGGGCGACCGCAGTTAATAAATCTTTCCATTTGGTATCAAAGCGCGACCAACTGAAGCGAATGTTGTTGTTGTGACTATTGATGAGGTGCATTCTTAATCCGATCTACCTTTGCTTCAGGTCTACTACTTGGAGACAGCTTTTTGTACCCATCCGACTCTGATACCACTCGACGTATACAACGTTACTCTGACGCAGAAGTCCACGAGCTATGCAAAAGGGTTGTAGTATTAGCGCTATCACTTGGCAAATCGCATCGCATCCATGGAGTTGAAAAGATTCATAGCATCACCACCGCAGCTATCGCACCTGACAGCACCTTTCTACTTCCTTCAAAAGCTACGAATACGAACGTAAGCAATCTCCATATAGGGGATCCTCGCATCCGTCTTCCACAACTGATAGCTTACTCCGACGGGCAATCGCTCTTCTTCTGCGACAGAATGAGCGCCACGATCAGGCCGTACAGCCCCAGCGCCTCGGCGAAAATCAGGATCAGGATCATGTTCACGAACAGCTTCTCCTGCTGCCCCACGGCGCGCACGCCCGCGTCGCCCACCACGCCGATGGCCATGCCGGCCGCCAGTCCGCTCAGCCCGCAGCACAGACCGGCCGCCAAGTGCGCGAAGCCCGTGTACGAGCCGTACTTGGGCGCGTTGCCGTTCGGGGGTCGATGGAGCCCTGGATGATCACGGCCACGATGAGTCCGTAGATGCCCAGCACGCCGGCCATGACCACGGGGATGATGTTGCGCATGGCCAGCTCCGGCCGCATCACGCCCATGGACGCGATGCCCACGCCAGACTTGGCCGTGCCGTACGCAGCGCCGAGGTCTGCAACCAGCAAAACAGCAAACAAACAGCAAACAGCTTAGAACCTCCTTTTTGGCCTACAAAACAAGCTGCAACAGCCCGTCAAGTCAGCAGCAAAACGCACTGGCGAAGACGAGGGCGGAGGCGACGCCCATGAAGCCGAAGAACGACGCCGACGACGGACACACGTCTGCTACGAGCTGGGCCAGCATCTTCTCTTCAAAGGATCTTCGAGGTGTTCTATTTGAGCTGCTCTTTGCAAATGACGTTGAACCGGCGCGTGGATCTAGTTTCTTCACCTTCGTACGACATTTTATGTTTATAGTCGTTATTTTGTGGCGGATGTGTTGCATGAATGTAAAAAGTATCTTTGAGGAGATGCTCATCAAGTGGAAAAGGATGCCTTCGCCAGGGTTGTGGACGTTTGTGCTGGCGCTGCTGGTGTACGCGACCTCGTGGCCGCTGGACCGACTTCCTGGCGGAGACAGTGGTGAGCTATTGGCTGAAGTGTGTGTGGAGGCGTGGCGCATCCTCCAGGGTATCCGCTGCTGCTCTCGCTGCTGCGATTTTTGCGCTGGACAGCGCAAAATTGTTACGAGTCGATGCATTTCGTGCAATTGGCCAATGCAATTAACGTCTTCATGGCGGCGGGTGCTGCTGCGTTTGTGACCCAGACGGTGCATTTGCTGCTCTTTAAGAAGGCGTCTCTGGAGGCGATCGCGGCGGGGCTGAGCTTTGCACTCTCCAAACTCACGTGGGAGTATGCAAGGGGCGTTGAAGTATTTGCACTGAACAATTTACTTGTGGGACTGCTGCATGTACTGGTCGTGAGGCATTTCATCCACCCAACGATGAAGAATGTGTACTTGGGGGCTCTCGTTTGCGGACTTGGACTGGCGAACCAACATACTATCGGTAAGAAATGGGTATAGTTGGGATTTTTGAGCCATATACGGTTGTAATTACTCATGTTGCTGTCGGGATTCACGCTACAGTGCTCTTCGAAGCCCCGTACATTTTGTGGGTTCTGTTGACGCGTCGATTTCACGTGGTGGAACTTCTCTCGGTAGCAGCAGCGTGAGTCGCCATTTATTTTCTGCTCCGTCTCTAGCAATTTACTCACATCTACTGTGTCGTGACTGATAGATTTCTAGCTGGGTTGTCGGTCTACCTGCAAACGATCATATCCGGTCTAGAACCAACAGCGGGTTCGTGGGGAGATACGTCAACGCTGGAAGGTAGAATGCATGATGTTTCTCGCAGGCAATGCATTTATTAAATCCTAAACTTGATGATGGTATTACAGGACTATTTAATCATGTCCGACGGAGAGAATACGGGACGTTTCGCCTTTCGCCATTATCTGGAGAGTACGAGGTAAAGATTTCTACAGTCTGGAAAGAAACGAGGGAATAAGGTTTCTAACGCTCATGCCAGGGTCTTCTGCTTCGCTTGGAAGCTTATGCCACAGATTGTTTAGCAGACTTTCATTGGACCGGTCTAGCTCTGATGTGCTTAGGGGCCAAAGTGCTGCTGTTTCCTGAAAGAGCTTACAGCAAAACCACAGAGGTACTTTTCTCATTCCGTGAAATGCAAAATACGCATTGGACTAACCGCATAAATCTGGAATTCCTGCTTGCAGAGATCCCAATCTCCATTGAATCAACGCGCTGGATACGCACAAATGTCAGCATTCGTGTGCTACCTGGTGGTGTTTCATTCTTTGGCGAATCTTCCTCTCGATTCGCCGATGCCTCGTGCGGTCGCACGTCGATTCAACATGCAGCCGAACACAATTCTTGCTATCTGGCTTGGAATTGGACTAGCTACGGTGACGAGACAAATTGCTTCTTTCGTTACTGCAGACGATAACTTCACTCGGATCGTCCGGTTCTCGATTTGTATGACCCTAGTGGCATCCCAATACAAGCGAAATCAGTATATTGGTGACGGTCAGCATGAAGATATGATCCGAAGCCACGGCGAGGCCATTTTCGACGTTGTACCACGCAATGCTGTGGTGCTTTCGTACACAGATATCAATTGGAACTCGCTACGCTACCTTCAGGTATGCAACATTTGCGTTGGTAGAGCGAATCCAACTTGATGGTGTGTTTCATTTGTGTTTGTTTGTGCTTTTGTGAAGGCTTGCGAAGATGTCAGGACAGATGTAACACATTTGAGCCTCCATCTTGTACCTTTTCCGTGGTTTCCTCGACAGCACTCGTTGTATCCAACTATTGCATTTCCACAAGTGCAGCGAGGGGTTTCCACGGTGAAAGGCTCAACAGGTTACGCGAGGCTTTTGCACGATTTCCTGGCTGCGAATGTTGCGCAACACGGTGATCGCCTCTTTCTCGACCTGCACGCAGTGGTATGCAATAGTTCCGCGTGTGCTTTATGATAACGATGCTTGTTTCACGTACCTTGTGTGTTGCTGTGTAGAATGACGGAGATATTGCTACGAACGGCCAGTATCTCGGCTTCACCCTTACGCCTCATGGATTGGTCTGGAAAATCACCTTGCCACCATCCACAACAGCAAAGTCTGACGCCCTCTACACACAGTGGAGATCGATGACACCACCTCCAGTACGGTTTAACCCTCTGCTGTACCCTCCAGGGAGTTGGGAATTTGCAGCTGCTACCATCGCGAACGACGCGTGCTACCAAGGAGCTCTTTACGCTTTGAGTCACTGGCTCGAGCGTGGAAAACTATCCAGAGCGCCAGCCAAGCAGCCTCGTATGTCCTCGGAGTGCACCACGCGTGGAGTTTGCTGAGTCAAGTGGAAGAAGACGCAACTACTACCGGTAGCGATGGATCGTGGGGACTGACGTACGAAGCGTACGACCTGTTTAAAAACACGGCCCTTGCAGCCATGCGGTGCTCAGAGGGCCTTGAACTCATGAAGCCACTCGTAGCCCCGCTACAAGAGAATCAGAGACGCCATGGAGCGAGTCGTGAAGTTAGGACGGAGCTTCAGAAGCTGCAGAAGTTTGTGAAAACCTCGTTCGAGACCCGAAAGCGAGCAGTTCAACGAGTCAAAAAGCTGCTGCCAGACATGACCCTGCGTCAGGATCCCGACATGAATGTCTTCAAGGACTTCATAGAAGCTCAAGTGTTTAAGACCAAGAAGACTCAAAGGAAGAGCAAAAGCAAGAAGAGGAAGGCGTGAACATGGCTACACTCACTTCAACATGTTGGGGCCAGTTAATATTGACAATAGCTACTGTGAATATTACGACTTTTGGTGAATATTTGTCCACTTTCGTTGGTTCTGGATCGCAAGATACAACCAGTCAGCAAAAGTGTCAAAGCGTCACCAGCGACCTCGTTCCTCGCCTCGCCCGCCGCCCAACAAGCTCTTTACCTCCCCAAGCACCTTCTCCAACATGGTACGCGTCTCTGCTACCTATTCACCGCTTCAACCGCTTTCAACGCTGCCTTCTAACCCCCACAATTGCAATTTTGCCCCACCAGTCAGCCACAGTCAAGACGCAAGCGGAAGTGAAAGACATTACGCGCATCGAGCGCATCGGCGCCCACTCGCACATCCGCGGCCTGGGTCTGGACGACAGTCTGGAGCCTCGTATGTCCTCGCAGGGCATGGTGGGCCAGACGGAGGCCCGTAAAGCCGCCGGCATCGTGGCCAAGATGATCGAGGAAGGCAACATCGCCGGACGCGCCATTTTGCTGGCTGGCAAACCTGGAACCGGTAAAACTGCCATTGCCATGGGCATTGCCCAAGCTCTGGGAGAGGACACGCCGTTCACTACAATTGCTGGTAGTGAGGTGTTCTCGCTGGAGATGAGCAAGACTGAGGCTCTGACCCAGGCGTTCCGTCGCTCCATTGGCGTGAGGATCATGGAGGAGACGGAGATTATTGAGGGAGAAGTCGTGGAGATTCAGGTGGACACTCCTACGGGAGGTGTTGGCGATAAGGTCGGACGGCTCACCCTCCGCACGACGGAGATGGAGACGGTGTACGATCTCGGAGCCAAGATGATCGACTCGTTGACCAAGGAGAAGGTGGAGGCTGGCGACGTCATCACCATTAACAAGGAGTCGGGAAAGATCGCCAAGCTGGGCCGCTCCTTCACGCGCTCCCGCGACTATGACGCCATGGGCGCCCAGACGCGCTTTGTGCAGTGCCCTGAGGGTGAACTGCAGAAGCGAAAGGAGGTGGTGCACGTGGTCTCGCTGCACGAGATCGACGTGATTAACTCGCGCTCGCAGGGTTTCCTCGCGCTCTTTGCTGGTGACACTGGTGAGATCAAGGATGAAGTGCGTGAGCAGATTGATACCAAGGTCTCGGAGTGGCGTGAAGAAGGCAAGGCCACGATCGTGCCGGGCGTGCTCTTCATTGACGAAGTGCACATGTTGGACATCGAGTGCTTCTCGTGGTTGAATCGTGCGCTGGAAAGTGACATGGCTCCGGTGCTCATTATCGCTACCAACCGCGGCATCACGCGTATCCGCGGTACCAACTACAAAAGTCCGCACGGTATCCCCATCGACCTGCTGGACCGCCTCATGATCATCCCCACGAAGCCTTACAGCGAGTCCGAGATGCGCAAGATTCTCATCATTCGCTGCGAAGAGGAAGACGTCGAAATGACGGAGGAGGCCAAGGACCTCCTGACTCGCATCGCTGTCGAGACGTCGCTGCGATATGCTATCCACATGATCATCACAGCCTCGCTCGTGTGCGCAAAGCGCAAGGGAACGGAGGTGGAGGTGCCCGATATCAAGCGCGTCTACTCGCTGTTTGCCGACGTCAAGCGCTCTACGCAGTTCCTGATGGAGTACCAGAGCGAGTTCATGTTCCACGAGGTGAACGACGAAGAAGAGGACGAGGATATGGAGAAGTAGACGAGGACAAGCAGTGCTGGAGCAAGTCCTTGTAAGACCTATAACAATGAAATCCCCCTTACTATTGCTTTGCGATTTGCATTGCGTTTACACTTTGTCGTGCGCTGTTGTTCATTTGACCGAGAAGAAAGAGCGCAAGTCCCGCTGCTTGGGCGGTCCGCTGTGCTTCTTGGCCTCTTTCTTGTCCTTTGCAGCCTTCTCGGCGGCAGCTTTTTCTTCTTGTCCGCGAGCTTCTTCTTGGCGTCCTTTTGCTCTTTGTCAATCTCCTCTTGCGTCAGCTCCACCTCCTCGTAAGTCTTATCCGTAACCATATACCCTTGCTCGTTAATGCGAGTCTTGGAGACGAGCACTCGTCGCTTGGTTGCAACTTCTGGCACAGCTTCAGCCTCACTCTCAGCCTCGTCCTCCGACTGCTGCTGTACCTCCTCCTCCGCTTCCACAACCTGCTCCGCCTTCTTCGTCTCTGCAGGAGAGGCATTCAGCTTCCGCTTCACGTTGCGGCTCTTGGGTGCAGGCGTGCTCGCAGCCGGTGCCTCCTCTTCATCATCATCGTCACTGATGACCCTCTTTCCTCGTCCAGTAGACGACTTGACGAACACCGGTGCGTCCGTCTCATCGTCTTCTTCTTCGTCGCTGTCCACCGTCAGTACGTTACTCATATCGATCTTCTTCGCCTCCGGTTTACTAGCAGTCTTGCTCCTACTGGAGCTACCAGCCTTAGAAGAGAAGCCAGTCTTGCCGCTCTTGAAGAACGAAGAGCTGGAAGATGCGGCCGCCGTCTTCTTCTTCGTCGACGCGTTGATGGCGTCGAAAGCCGAGATGGTCTCCTCCCCTGCTCCTCCCCAAAGTCCTGACGAGGCTTGGCTTCTGCACACGTGACGCCGCTGGCATACAGCGCCTTCGCAGCTGCTGACAGAGGCGCGTGCTTGTCCACGCTGCTAAGCGCGTCGTTACGCGCCTGACGCTCTTGCGCCCAGCAGCTTGTGGCAATAGCCGCCGCCTCGTCTCCGTCGGCTTTGCACGAGCTGTAGAGCGCGTAAATCTGCTGGCACAAAACGCCATCCGCTGTGCCTTGCTCTTTAACTGTCAGTGACAGCACACGCGCTCTTGGGTCGCAAGCGGCGGCTGCTGTTTCGCTCTTGTCGGCGTTTGCAGCACTTGAGCGCGTCACCAGCACGTGCAACGCCTTGACGTCGCCGTTCTCGGCCGAAAATTGGGTCAGAGCCTCGACGCTCACGGCGCTGGACACGCGCGATCGGATCCCAAGCGTGCGGTACGAGATGGGCTCGCCCGCGTCCAACACGGAAGCGCCGATCTCTTCCAGGCAGCGCTCCATGCTTCCCGCCGAATCGATTTGGTGGCCCGATGTTGGTGTGACGCACATGAACGTAGTGAGGCACACAAGAGAATCTATCTCGGAAGAGTGACTTCCGGCGTAGTATGTCCCGTTTCTCGACCCGTTTGTACGAAAGAGAAGAGCCATCTCGAACCGCCGGAACTAGACTTGAATACTGAAAGCTGTTTAACTTACAGATCGCAAGATTAATCCACTTCAAGTTCGAGTTGCAGAAAAACTTCGAGGAGGCGCTGATAGCCATGACCGCGGTATTTCTCGAAGGGCTAAGCTGCTTGCTTGCACATGCCGCAGGCATGCGAACGTGTTTGACCGTGGCACGGACATTGCATGCTGCCAGTACGACGAACATGACGAGGTTGCATGCACACGAACGTTGAACTAAGTTGCACGCTGCATTTTCAAATAAAGAACTGTTGCCTGGCCTATCTACCGGCCGACACTTTCCTGCTGGTGTCTTCCATCCGCGGTGTTTGCATCGTATCTGCTTACTTCTTGTCGGCGAAGTGGTTGTTGATCCACTCGCTGGTGATCGACTTGGGGCGCTCGAGCGGCAGGCTCAGTGCGCGGTCCCAGAAGAGCTGCGAGAGCACACCAATGGCACGCGAGACACCGAAGAGCACCGTGTAGTAGTTCTTCTGCGTCAGGTCGTAGTGCTGCAGCAGCACACCGCTGTGCGAGTCCACGTTCGGGTACGGGTTCTTGGTCTTGCCGTGCTCCGTCAGCACACCGGGCATGACCTGGTAGATCGTGTCCACAATGCGGAAGAGCTCGTCCTTGGGCATGTACTTGAGGCCGAACTCGCGCTGGCACGTGTAACGCGGGTCCGTCTTGCGCAGCACGGCGTGGCCGTAGCCAGGAATGACCTTGCCGGCGTTCAGCGTGTCCCACGCGAACTGGGTGATCGTGTCCTTGTTCACCTCCAGTCCCTTGGTCTTGAACTCGGACTGCAGGTCGAGGATCCAGCCCAGCACCTCCTGGTTAGCGAGGCCGTGCAGCGGGCCGGCCAGGGCGTTGAGGCCGCCGGCCAGGGAGAGGTACGGGTCCGACAGCGTGGAGCCGACCAGGTGCGTGGCGTGCGCGCTGGCGTTGCCGCCCTCGTGGTCGCTGTGGATCACCAGGTACAGAC
The DNA here is from genome assembly GCA_012656105.1 of Phytophthora syringae. Taxonomy (NCBI): domain Eukaryota; phylum Oomycota; class Peronosporomycetes; order Peronosporales; family Peronosporaceae; genus Phytophthora; species Phytophthora syringae. Next base: position 86,342 of record JAAKBD010000083.1, read on the forward strand.
GCATGAGCTCGTCGAACTCGGCGTTGTCGAAGCCCAGCATGCGGTTGAAGTTGGCCGAGTAGTCGAGGCTCGAGTCGTAGGCGTTGTTGGACTCGCCGAAGTACGTGTTACGGTAAATAAGGGCGGCCACCTCGGGCAGGGCAGCGATGAGGTTCATGCTGTCCTCGTACGTGTGCTCCCAGTACGTGGACTTGTGGATGCCCTCGGCGTACTTCTTGGCGAAGATACTCTCGGTGTTCATGGCCGTGACGGCAGCCGACAGCTGCGTCATGGGGTGGGCGTGCTTGAGCCCAAGGATGATCTTGCGAACGTGCTCGGGCACCTTGGCGCGCGAGTGCAGCTCGGCGGTGACGCTGGCGGCCTGGTCGGCCGTGGGGATCTCGCCAGTCATGAGCAGCCATAGTAGGCCTTCGGGTAGGGGCTCGCCGCCCTCCACCTTGCTCGGCAGCTTCTGCTGGAGGTCCGGGATGGTGTGGCCGCGGAAGCGGATGCCCTCGTCGGCGTCCAGCAGCGACGTCTCCCACAGGAGCGACTTGATTCCGCGGGCTCCGCCCAGCGTCTGCTCCACGGTGACCTCGCCGAGCGACTTGTGGCCATGCTCAGCCTTGAGCTTCTTGAACGCCTCCTGGCGCTTGGGGACCTGCTCCTTGAGCTCGTCCAGGAGCGTGGGCGTGGTTGTGGACAGCGAACGCACGGCGGCGGGCGAGCGCGTGGCGATGGAGGCCGACTGGCGGAGAGACTTGATGAGGGCGCTCATGTCTGCAGTAGGGACAACGACAAGATACGTGAGTCAGAGAGCTCGGTGCAACGTCAGCAGGCGATCGGATCTTCCAGCAGCAGCTGGTGCAGCTTAAAGACCCGACGGCAGCATGGCGCTGGGGGTGGTGGGGGTGGAACGCACCTGAGGGGTGTGTCTGGAGCTTGAAGGAGTGTGTGGCGCCAGGCAGATTGCGAAATGGCGAGAGTCTGCGGCTGCGCGCGACCATTTAGCGGCTCCCTGTGTGAGATGGTCGGTTCGTTGATTCAACCACGGCGGAATTCACGGGTTATACGGTATAGCAGGTCGCAAGACATAGAACTACTACGGAACCAGAGTGATTGTCACAATCGCCTTCAGCGGGGACGAGGAGAGATAAAGGTGCCAAATTCCGCCCTCGGTCGCTGATTGGATGGAGACGTACGTGGCCGGTCCAAGGCCCAAAAAGGAGTGATGGGTGTTGCCTGCAACTTTGGTATGACGTTGACACGCAAGAAAGGCTGTTCGCCCTCGTGCCGGCCTCGATCATGCATCGCGCGAAGCTGCGTTTAACAGAGTCCCTGGCTCCAGACTGGAAGAAAGCCTTGAGGAACCTGCGTCTGGGCTGCGTTTTCGCAGATGACCGAGAGCGTCGCCGCGGAAGCGCAACACTGCCGACCCCGTACGACAGTCGGACGCCACGCGTCGAGACGGCGTTGACTCTTGACGAGGCGAGCATTGTGAAGGACGCACCAACCCCTAGCCTCCGTTGATCATTGCTCGAGTAACGTTGACGGCGTTGACGGCGACAGGATTTGCTTCAGACTTTTGCGGCAGCCGGTGGCATCAGCACCAGGCAGAGCTTGGCGCTGATGCTTGATTCAAGCTTGAAGCAGAGCTCAAAGAGGAGCTTCAGTTCCGAATGTCGCGCCGCTCGTTTGCAGGACCGCTCGTTTGCAGGAATCCAAGCACCAGTCCAGTCCAAGCACCAAGTTTGCACAGCCCGTGTGTACCTTGAAGTTGCCGTTAAACCTGGAGAAGTACATGTATATGGGGTTAAGTATGGGCCGAGTTTGAGGCGCAAACTTCGAGTCAAGAAAAGGGGATCCGAGGGGGATGGGCCTCGCCGCCCCGGTCATGCGCGCTTCAGACTTTGTAAAAGACTTGGCGCGTTCAAGTGCCTCGGTATCCGCTGCTTGGCTCGGCGCTGCTGATCCTGCAACTGGCTCGAGGGCGGTGGCCAAATCGCCACCACTTTCCGAAGCGATAGCGTCCCCGGCTACGAATCGTACAGTACATGTACTGTACCGGTAGCCTACGATGGACGCAGCTCCCGCGAGCATGCAAAGGCATATGACGTCACTTCCAGATCGGAAGTTCCAGCGGAAGTTCCAGGCGGAAAACCATTCTGGCATTGGAGACCGCGCCGCGGTCCGGGTTACCCATTCGCCGGGAACCACCGGTACGTGTATGGCACGCGAGGGGTCCGAGATGCTCGAGCTGCTGCGAGGAAGGCGTCGTCGTCGGCCGTCCTGTACTGGTGGTGCAGCCTAATTGCCCCGGAGCGAGCTACGTGTGGACAAGAGCGATGCGACTGCGTGTATAAGCGCCATTAGTGGCGAGCTGCTTGGTCATCTTGTTGCGAAGGGCGTGGATCATTGCCTTCCCCGTGACTTGTTCCGGTGTCATGAAAGTGTTGACAATCCTGGCGGATCGCAGCGCTATGCGGCGCAAGAATTCACCGCGGCTTGACAGGAACGTTCGTTTAGCGTCGTGTGCATTCGACTTTGCTGAGGCTCGATTTATCCGGGGCATTTTGCATCTCACATTGTGCGGGAACGCTCTCCACGTCGAGAACGCTTCAGATGCACTTCCACTGACGTGCCGATTTGTGCGTTTGGGTTGCATTGGTGTCTGGCAGCCTCGGGGTCTGCTGTGTATCCGGGCTGGACTGAACGATTGGGTAGCGCATTGTGCCCGTAACCAGCCACGTAGCGAACAAATGCTGCTAATGCGCTTTGTAGTGCTTAACGTGGAGGGCGCCACCCGATTCTGATGGCACTCGCGGATTATTGGGGATCAGTTTGGTGTGGGTTACATAATATGTGACCCACACCAAAGTGATCCCCTTTGATAACACCACTCACGTCTTTCAGACTCTGACCCTTGCAGTACCATCAACGAGTGAGCTGTGGAGTCCACGCATGAGCTGCACCTGTCGCTGGGATGCCTTTCTCAGGGTCAGGAAGCTGTTGTGCCGGTTGTTAATGTGCGTGATATGCCAAGAACCACGCGGGATGCCAGTCAACTTCGTCTCCCCATCCATCATGGCGACTCTCCGTTTTCCAATGCAAACATGCCAGGCACAGCCAGAACTTGTGCACCCCTGTGGAGCCTTGCTATCCTTGGTAGGGCCAGCTGCTCCATGCCGCCAGTCGCAGTCATGTGAAGGAAAATCGCGATTGTATCCTATCGGACGGGCAACGTGCAGTAACAGTAGAAGGGCGTTTCAAGGATGTGGACCACACCAAAGGGATCCCCTTTTTGATAATGTGTGATGGATTTGGGGCCCTTTTGATAATAATCCGGCACTCGCATCTGCTCTAGGTACTTACTTCAATTGCGCTTTCACCGCAAGAACGGATGCGAACTGCCGGTCAGGAACATGTTCTAAATGCATTGGCTCCGATCGAAACCGTGGTCAAGTGGTTGCAGCTTCAACTGCTTCGGTGATGCATCTCTGAACCTTCGAGTAAACGGAACCGTTTTGAGGGGTGGACGAAAAGCTACCTGGAGGTGCATCGTCGCAAACCTGTCGGTGTTGGTGCATCGCACATTTGCCTTCGGGACAGGATCCTTTTCTAGACTCGTATTTTTTTACAAGGGCATCTGGCAGAGGCGATTGGATGTTTCTATCCTCCAAGGTGGATTGGATGTTGCGGCCATCGACAACTCAATTGTACTGGACGCAATCCGCGGTGTCGCGCTGGCCCCCACTCGCGCAATTGCAAGGCAATGGTCTCGTGTTGCCGGCAACTTGCCGCTCCACTCGAACTCGAGAGAAGAGAGAGTTTATCACCCCAGAGCAAGTCGCCGCCGAGTGTAGCCATTCAGATCTGATTCGCACCTCAACGTCCGCCTTCAACCCGTCCAGCGCTCTGCCTCAACGAGAGGAAATTTGCATCTGAAAGAAGTCAAGCGAAGGCAAAGCCGCCGGCCACGCCCCACGGGCTCTGAAATTCCGAGTATGATATCCGACTCTCTCTTCCGCGACCCGATCCAGTGTCTCCACACGCTGAACCAGATGGCTTGCACGTAAATTGCACCCTCGGTTGCTTTCAAGAAGCACCAGGAAAGGAAACCGCAGTCTCTGCCGAAACCGTTCAGCAACCCCACAAACCACCTGCCCCGCACAAGACAAGAGAGCCCCATTTCGCACGTGGCCCAGACTCCTCATCTCGCATTTCGGCGCCAACGTCGCAAGCAGAACCCCGTCATGAGTGGCGGTCCGCCCCCTTCCTCCGGCTTCGCGCCTGGCCCGTCCTCGGGCTTTGCCGCTGGCCTCCCGCCCCTCTCGCAAGGCCCGCGGTCGTCCATGATGTCCGTCGAGTACAACGGCATGCCGCTGCCTCCGCCCAGCATCCGCTCGTGCGGCTCGCAGCAGTACGTGACCAGTTACATCCCCACGAACGCCGCCTTCCCTCGGGCAGCGTGCAGGGCCTCATCTCCAGCATGAAGTCCTACGCGAGCGCCACGGACCTCGTGCGCACGTACAGCGAGATCCCCAGCGTGGAGGAGGCGCTCGTGACGCTGGACCGGGCAGCCGTGGCGCTCAACGCGAGGCGCTACCGAGACGCCCTGAAACTTTACCTGGAAGGCGGCTACGCGATGGCCAACGTAGCGGAGCGCCAAGCCAACCCCAAGATCTGCAATTTGCTCACCTCGAAAGGCTTCGAGACGCTCAACTGGTGCGCCCGACTCTGCGACTGGATCGACGGCCGCATCAAGGAGAAGCACCCGCGGCCGGGCGTGCACAAGGTGGGCATCCCAGTGAGCAACTGGGACGAAGACTGGGTCGGACCCTACCTGGACGAAGAAGAGGCACGGCGGATGTGGTACACACCAGTGTACTGTCCACACCCCATCGACTTCTCGAACTTGGGCTACCGTCTCCGTTGTGTTGAGACGGGGCGCCGGCCGAGGCTGATGATCTGCATCACCATGTACAACGAAGGCCCGCAGGAGCTCAAGGAGACGCTGCGCAAGCTCGCGAACAACTTGGCGTACCTGAAGGAGCAGGAGACCAGCCATGAAAAGGCGCTTTCCGAGACATTCAAGGGCAACGACGTGTGGCAGAACGTGCTCGTGTGCCTCGTGGCGGACGGACGAGAGCAGATGAACGACAAGACGCTGGATTACCTCGAGGCCGTTGGACTGTACGATGAGGACCTCATGACCATCAACAGTGCGGGCATTGGGGCGCACTGTCACTTGTTCGAGCACACGCTGCAGCTGACGGTGAACGGCAAGAGCTTGCTGCCGATCCAGACGGTGTTTGCGCTCAAGGAGACCAAGTCGAGCAAGCTGGACTCGCACCACTGGTACTTTAACGCCTTTGCAGAGCAGATCCAGCCGGAATTCACGGCGGTGATGGACGTGGGGACGATGCTCACCAAGTCGGCGCTGTACCATTTGCTCTTCGCCTTCGAACGCAACCACCAGATTGGAGGAGCGTGTGGCCAGTTAACGGTGGAAAAACCGTTCGAGAACTTGAGCAACTGGGTCATTTCGGCGCAACACTTCGAGTACAAGATCTCCAACATCTTGGACAAGTCGTTGGAAAGCTGCTTCGGCTTCATCAGTGTGCTACCCGGAGCGTTCTCGGCCTACCGGTATGAAGCCATTCGAGGAGCTCCGCTTGATGCGTACTTCCAGACTCTCAACGTCGACCTGGACGTGCTGGGGCCGTTCATTGGCAACATGTACCTGGCTGAGGACAGGATCTTGTCATTCGAGGTGGTGGCGCGCAAGAACTGCAACTGGACGATGCACTACGTCAAGGATGCCGTCGCTCGCACGGATGTTCCTCACGACCTCGTTGGGCTGATTTCGCAGCGCAAGCGATGGCTCAACGGTGCGTTCTTCGCGACACTGTTCAGTATCTGGAACTGGGGCCGCATCTACTCGGAAAGCACGCACAGTTTCTGGCGCAAGGTGGCGTTCCTGGTTTTCTACGCGTATCACCTGCTGTACACAGCGTTCGGCTTCTTCCTGCCGGCAAACCTGTACCTCGCGCTGTTCTTCATTGTATTCCAGGGCTTTCAGCAAAACCGACTTGAGTTTATTGACACGTCGGACTTCTCGCAGACCGTGCTGGACAGTGTCGTGTACATTTACAACTTGGCGTACCTGTTCGGACTGTTGATGCTGATCATCATTGGATTGGGCAACAACCCGAAGCACATGAGACTCACGTACTACTTCGTGGGTGCCTTGTTTGGAGTCATGATGATGATGTCGTCCCTGGTGGGTCTCGGCATCTTCTTCTCGTCGCCAGCAACGATCAACTCTATTGTGGTTTCCATTCTCACTGTCGGAGTGTACTTCATCAGCTCAGCACTACATGGTGAGATCCACCACATCTTCATGACGTTCACGCACTACACGGCGTTGATTCCGAGCTTCGTGAACATCTTCACCATCTACTCGTTCTGCAATCTGCAAGACTTGTCGTGGGGAACCAAAGGTCTGCATGATGATCCGCTGCTGGCTGCGTCGCTAGATGAGACCGAGAAGGGCGATTTCAAAGACGTGATCGCCAAGCGCCGTGCGATGGAGGAGCGTCGACGCGAAGAGAAGGAGCGCACGGACAACCGGAAGAAGAACTTCGAGGCCTTCCGCACCAATGTTCTGCTCACGTGGGCGTTCTCCAACCTCATTCTGGCGCTCTTCGTCGTGTACTTCACGGACTCGTCGACGTACATGCCAATCCTGTACTTCTTCGTCGCCGGCCTCAACTCGTGTCGTCTGTTAGGTAGCATCGGCCACTGGGTTTATATCCACACGGCTGGTCTTCGTGGCCGTGTTCTCGACAAGACCGAGTGCGGCAATGGCACAGGCCGCTACCCACAAAACTCGTACATCCAGCTGGACGAGCACTACGCTGCTCTAGCAGAGGACCAGCGTACTTACGCTTCCGGGCGTACCAATGCCTCAGCGGTTACCAGTGCCTCCGTGCGCTCCAACGATATCTCCTCGGTCGCGTAAGCTGACGATTACCGAGAGAACCCGAGACAACCTCGAGTGCCTAGCTGTGATCGGAAGCAGCTACCCACGCAAAGAGGTTCCAGCAGTCTGCAAGAAGCTGCAACAAAACACAAGCGAACACGTCGAGCAATAGTAAGGTAGTCAAGTCTTCGTAGATCGTTTTATAAAATCGCCGACATCGCCCATACAATTCCAATTTGCATTTCCAAGTTCGCATTTTCAGGGGTCGCGTATCTTGTTGTTTGATTGGCAATGGCGCAGGAACCTGGTCAAGCTGCGTCTGCGACTTCGCTGCTCGGTACTTGGGCGAGCAATGAAGCGTTCGGGAATACAGCACTGGACTGGTCGCAAGCTGTGAAGGACCGACGTGTTCAGCTCCAACTGACGTTCGAAGCTGGCGACAGGTACAAGTTCTGCTTAGTGTCAAAAGAAGGTGAAGCGGACGTCACGTCGGACTTCCACCATGTTATCGCCAGCGAGGGTCGTATGCGGTTCAAGGCGAGAAGGAGATTGTTATCCATGGAGACACTTCCGGCATCAAGTGGACGTTCTTGTTTGAAGAAGAGGACAGTCTACGAATCCGGTGCGATGTTATTTTGAGATATGTTGCCCTGGCGAAAGTGTTCATGGACGTTGTTGCGGCCATTTGCAGGCTAGAAGGAGCCAAGCGCTGGGGCAGATGTAAGGGGTGGACGTCATCTACTTCGCCAGAGTGAAAGCGACGCAGTAGGGTCGTGTATGGTGCTTTACCTCGACAAGAAGCAATGCAATGCCTTGTTACATGTCCAGGACGTCGTCTAGCCAGTCTTCAAGCTGTTCCGTTTCGGCAGGAGTCCTAGTAGGAGCTGCTGCAGCAGGAACCGTCGGCTTCGGAGTCGCGTTGCTGCAAGTCGACGCGCTCAAATTGAGCAAGAGGTCCAGCTCCGTATCTGCATTTGCCGCCGCCGTCTCAGCTGTAATAACCGATTTGCCAGCACTTGTTCCCTCAGTCTCAACCTCTTCTTCACTGTCGCTTGCACTCTGCGGCTCGAATGGCAAGTCCCGCTACAACAACAGCCCAACGTCAGCTCAATATCTCTATAAAAACACCAAGTTCCTGCTGAACTGACGCAGTATTTGGGGTCCATCCGGTACCGAATCTCGGGCGACACGAGCTGCAATTGCGCCGCCATCCACTCCAAGTCCTGCAGCCGAAAGGTGAGCCAAAGGCCCAATATCAACTGAATTCCTAGTATTTCCTACCAAAACGCCCACAGTTGCATCATCTGCAGCCTCGTCCTTCTCCTCCCACTGCTTCATGACGCGGCTCTGGAAATGCTCCCCGGCGTCGCCCCCAGCTGCCCTCTGTGGTTGCGCTCCGACGCGAAGAACTGCGTCCGTCCGCCATAATCCGCTGCGTTCTCTTCTTCCTGCTCATCTGCTGTCTCGCGCTCCTCGAAGCGGAACGCGTTGGACTCCAACTTTCGCAGGTGGGAAGGCCGCCCTCTTGTCGAGCTGCTGCCGCGACCTCCACCCCCATCGCCTCTTCCTCGCCCGCGACCACGCCCGTGCGTCGAGCGGTACTTGACCTGCGACCTTCCCATGGTGATAACTGAAAATGTATCCAAATGAGTTTTTTCAACCAATCAAAACACTGAGCTTTCAACCAAGCACCGAATTTGACAAGAAGACCTCGAGACCTCAAAGCATAATAGTCGCGCTGCGGCCTGCACGCCGCGTCTGGCGCCTTCCCCATGTGGCGCTAGACGTGGCTACATGTAGACCGCTCTCTGCTGTGGCAGCTCGCAGTTTCAACGCGTCAGTGTTCTCGACAGGCGGAGGAGCGGGAGACGGTGAGGAGAGAGGACTCGATCACCCACCGAAGGACCAGCGTATCGTCCGCCACGGAGCGCAGTTCTTCTGGGACAACGGCATTCTGCCCTCGTTTCGTCACGTTTTCAAGCTCCATGGCCACACAGATGTCCCACAGCTTTTCGTCGTCCCGACCGGCGATGTGGCGTGGCCAGAACTGGCGTGGGGCTACCGACTCGGTGTCGCAGTAAGTTGCATTCGCCACCAACGGTTATTTTCTCGTCAGTTGGTGGAGTCCGAGAAAGAACTGGAGAGATGGGGATTTGCTACAAGGCACCGCTATCTGAACGAGACTGGACGGAGAAGGTGTTGCCATCGTTGGAGGTGTACGCTCAAGAATTTGGACATTGCCTTGTTGAACGGTCCTTCGAAGTTCCTGAAGACACCACGTGGCCACGCAAAGCATGGGGAATGAAGCTTGGTAGCGTCGTCAACACTATGCGGATAAAAAAGGTTATGTCGATCAAGCCGTTCGAGACAGGGGTCGTTTGGACTCATTGGGGTTCGCGTGGAATCACGTCGAAGCAGTCTGGAGCGAGCGCATTCTACCAGCTATTCGAGTATACGTCGAGGTTTACAATGATGGCAAGATTCCGGTCAGATTTGTCGTACCTTCCGAAGAACCTTGGCCAAGAAGTGCGTGGGGAAAGCTACTAGGGCGCACGCTCGACGACATGCGGAGCAAAGGAACGTATTTTGCATGCTATGGTCGCGATGCAGAGATGTTGGACGAGTTGGGTTTGAAAGTCAAGTTTTCAACTGGAGCTTGGAGACACCGTGTTGTTCCGCTGCTGGAGATCTACACGGCGCGTTTTGGTGACGAAGATATCCCAGACGATTTCGTCGTTCCGTCTGGAAATCCATGGCCCAAACAACTGTGGGGCAGTCAGCTGGGGCTCATCGTGGCTCGCAACTCGCAGCATCGTGTGATAATTTAACCGAGGCTCTGCAGTTCTAGTTTAAAGACGTTGAATGCCTGGTGCTCAGAACTGTCGTACTTCTTCACAGACAAAGTAAGCTTTTTCACCACCATGGTAATACGGCCACCTTTTCCTTAACAGCAGAAGAAGCTAGCGATACAAGACGTGTCTGTTTAGATGAAATCAACTCCGTTGTTCATTAGTGGTGGAAGCCTAGGAAGTAGTTTACTTCTTCGACTTCTTGGTGGCGAGCTTACGCTGGTAGAACTCGAGCTCCTTGCCCTCGAGCAGGTAGCCATCAGCACGTCCGGACTGGCCGGGGCGCGACGAGATGACCGCCAACAGACGGCCAGACATGACCTGCTCGTCAATCTTGGAGTCGAGCACGCGCGTGCGCTGACGGGCGGCCAGCTTGCGGAGCACATGGTCCGACTTCTTGACCTCCTCCTCGTCCTGCTTCTCAGCGTTCTTCTTCACGCCGATCTTGACTCCGTAGTGGGCCTCGTACCACTGACGGAACGGGGTGGCGTCGATGAGCACCACGGCGCCCTTGACGAGCGTCTTGGTGCGCACGAGCTCGTTGTTCGAGGCGTTGTACACGACGTCGAGGATGCGCGTCTTGCGAGCGCACACCTCCGTGCCCCACGAAAAGTTGCCCGTTTCCAGGTGCAGAGCGCGGAACTTCAGGTGGCCGCCGCGCACACGCACGGTGTGCACGCGCTTGCCTCCGAGCTTGGTGGCAGCCGGCTGGCGGCCGAGCTCGAATTTCCTTTTCTTGCGGAACTGCTTGCGCTTGCCGCCGGTTTCGCGGCGCTTGTGGCGCGAATCGCGAGAGATACCTGGCGAATAAGAAGAACCACTGTAACGTTAGCTAATGGGTTCAAAAAGTGACCATCACTCTGTCAAGCATGAGGAACGGAAGCGGGACGGAGCACCCAGCGGACTCGAATGCTGCACGAAAGCGGAAACAGCAGAGAGTCCGGGGCGGGGCGACGTGGGGAGTACTACGGACAGCAGCTCGGACCCGACGGAAGCCGCATGCGCAAAGCATCTCCATCCCACAAGAGAACTCCACGGACGAAGAGCAGGAGAAGAAGGCCGTGAAGCTTACCCATGATTCGAACGGAGTAATTTCGGTACTGGAGAGAAGTTTGAGGCCGGCGGAGCTCTCGAGCAACCGCAGCCAGTCAGAATAGTGGTGGGCAGTGGACATCAGTAAGTACGATTATGTGGGAAAACCTGATTTAAGGTGCGACACATAAGTTTTCTATTGCCGCGCAATTTGGGCAACGACTTCTAGCAGTCATGGCGCAAGAGGACTTCTCCGCGGAGCTGCTGCAGCTGTACTATGGTGCGTGCGTGTCTGCAACTGCTGCGACCATGTAGAAGAATGTCTTGCGCATCTAAAGATCCCCCATTCGCCCATCACCGCTCGCTCTAACCTCTTTGAATTTGGCATGGCAGATCGCCTCTTCCCGTACCAGCAAATGACCCAGTGGCTCAGCTACGACGGCGGTGCGTCTCTCTCCAATTTGCTGCATATTATGCGAGTATAGAGGTCTAATTGGGTGCAACTTTTGCAGGGGACGAGCTCTTATTCCGTCGGGAACTGTCGTACACGCTCGAGAACGACACGTACATCCGCTACAAGGCGTTCCACAATGCCGAGGAGCTCAAGAGCAGCATGAGCAAGACTCTACCCTTCAAGATTGATATCGGAGCCATCTTCTCCGTCTCTCCTGCTGACAAGGGGAAGGTGAGCGCCGCGGACTTCACCCCGAGCAGCGCGAGCTCGTGTTCGATATCGATTTAACCGACTACGACGACATCCGCACGTGCTGCGAAGGTGCAAACATTTGCACGCGCTGCTGGCAGTTTATGGTCGCGGCGGTGGAGGTGCTCAACGCGGCGTTGCGCGAAGATTTTGGCTTCGAGAACTTGCTGTGGGTCTACTCCGGGCGTCGTGGAATCCATTGCTGGGTCGCAGACGAAGGAGCACGCGCGCTAGAGAACGAAGCGCGGTCGGCTGTTGTGGGGTATCTGACGCTCGTGGAAGGCAATGAGAACTCTGCGCGCAAGGTGAAGCTTCGTGAACCGCTGCATCCGTCACTCGAGTAAGTTTCTTGAAATTTTTGCGATGGAAAACTCCTCTAACGACTGGACTGTTGACATTAGCCGTGCTTACCGCCTACTGGAACCCATGTTTGAGGACATGATTCTGTCGGAGGAGGGTCAGGGAATCATGTGCTCAGAGAAGCACTGGGCCAAGCTGCTGGCGATGGTACCGGACGAGGACATCCGAGCCAACATGACCCGTCGTTGGGGTGCCACTAATTGCAGCACCAGCCCAAGTGAAAAGTGGCGTGAACTCCGAGACGCAGTGGACAAGCAGGTGCAAAAGAACGCCAATTCTTTGCGCAGTGGCAGCAGCCTCAAGCGACAGGCGCCTAACAGTGACGCCAACAAGCGCTTCGCCGCGGCGGAGCTGCGAACGTGTCTGCAGGAGATCGTTCTAGCGTACCTGTACCCGCGATTGGATGCCAACGTGTCCAAGCAGCGGAATCACTTGCTGAAGAGTCCGTTCGCGGTGCACCCCAAGACTGGTCGTGTATGTGTGCCGATCGATGTGTCTGCTATGGAGGAATTCGATCCGTTCAAGGTGCCGACTCTGGGTCAGCTGCACGAGGAACTCGACTCCGACTCGCCCCATACGAGTATGAAGGAGTATGTGGAGTTCTTCGAGTCCTCTTTCCTGAAGCCATTGGCTGTGGCTGCCAAGCGGAAAGAACGCGAGGCCCGCGAGAGCGACGCTGCAATGACTGGGGACTGGTGAGCAAACTATAGGCGGCGAGTGATAGAATGGGAAGTGGAGCAGGCTCAGCTATAGCGGGTAAATATATTGTGTGCCTTTACGGCGTAACTTTCTAGCCCTGCTGTTTTGTGCGTCTTGTCATCGCTGCAGCATCAGAATGCCAAGCGGCAGACATTGTGCAACGAAGCTTTTGGATGTTCTCATGGATCAACGGGACGCTCGTGCCGCTTTGAAGCGGGACACTCGCTTCACAGGTTGCTGCACGAAAGAATGTTGACAAATATTAGAAAATATGACTCAAGCACATGACAGATAGCGCAATGGGAACGTACCGCTTCGCCGACCGGTTCCAAACTCACTGTTTCACCAGTGTAATTGGTTCCATGAAAACGCGACTGCCGAGGCTCCGAGAAGGAGGCACCGGGTGCAGATACCGGAGCTGGCACCTTTTCCTTGATTTCATGCTCCACAATGCTTCCGGAAAATGCTGTCGATGCCGAAGAGGCCGAAACGAACGATGCTGGTGTTGAAGAGTCCACTGGTACTGGGGGCTTCAGTGATGGCGAGGCCATAGATGCAGGTTCCGCAGGTGTCGGTTTGAGTTTCGGTTCTGATGTCTTGGCAACGTTTTCTCCAGTCGCTTTTGCTTTTGCTTTTTCACGCATCTGCTTCGCCTTTTCTCCTAGTTTTTCGTCGGTGGGGCTCAACTCCATGGCACGCTCGTAAGCTTCCGCAGCTTCTTCGTACTCCTCCAATGCTGCCAAAGCGCATGCCCTGCGATAATGTCCTTTAACCCACGGCTCGTGCAGGGAAACGGCGATGTCCGAATCCTCCAGAGCCAACTTGTACTTCTTCAGACGATGATTCGCCGCAGCACGATTGCCATACAGAATCTGCAAGGTAATACAGGAGTGTCAGTCGACAGAGTATGCGAATTAGAAGCGCGACGTCGACGGGTACGCACATGTGAGGTTGGGTCCAGCTCAATGGCCTGCGAATAGTACTGCACAGCCGCCTGAAAACGGCGTCGCGCGAAAGCGTCATTACCCTTGGCCTTCAACGCAGCAGCCTGCGCCTCCACCGACTCTTCCTCTTCCTTCGGTGTGTCTTCCTCCGCTACTTCTCCAGACGCCTCGCGCGCTTCCAGAGCTTCCATGCGCTTCATCATGTCATCCCAGCTCCACGACGCCTGTTCCTGCTTCAGACGCTCTTCCTCCTCCAGTTCAAAGTATTCCTTGATATCTACACAAAGTATCCAGCGTCAATTCCCGAGCCAACATGCGCCACAAACCAACTAACGCTCCCGCACCTTCGTCCGTGGCGCGCGGGATCGGTCCCAAGTCGCTCTCCGCCTCCGTCTCCTGAATCTCGCGGATGTTCTCGTCCTCGTACATTTTGCTCAGCTGGGCGACGCTGCCCACGTCCGTCTTCTTGGCGTCCAGTTGGCGCAAAAGTTCCTCGTGCGTCTCCATTTGCTTCCTCAGCACTGCAAAAAAGCACCCAATCACATTCAGCACTCTTCTGCAATAGTCTCCACCCTTTTGCACTTGCACCGACCTTCTTTCTTGCGCTCGATGATCTCGAGAGCTTGCGGCGTCGAGCGCCACGAGAAGAACTCGTCTCCGAGATGGGCCAGCACCTCGTTGGAGCGCACGATTTTGCCGGGAACCATCGCGCGCTTGCCCAGCGGCACCATCACTGGGTGCGAGAGCTTCTTGGGCAACTCCGCCAGCGTCTCGGCCACGGCGTCGTAGCGCTCGACCTGGTTCTGCAGCTGCGCCACCTGCTCACGCACGCTCTCAATGCGCTACAGCAGTGCAATTAGCGAGGATACGTAGTTAGAGAAGTGAGGGTTGTGCAGGGGCAATTGACGATGCTCGCACCTCCTGCAGCAGCCGCGCGTTCGCCGCCTCCGCCATGATCCCCAGCGCCGCCATTGCTGCTAATCTTTTGAGCCAGCCAAAAAGAGTAACCCAAGTGTAACCCAGAATTGCACTGGGGTTATGAAAGAGAAAAGTAAAAAACCCACATCACAAATCGCGACAAAATCCAGATGAAACCGGGTTTTATCTGGGTTTCGGGATAATATCCATACAGTGTACCACACTAAACGATGTGGCACACACATTCTCGCCGGAAGAAGATCTCCCCACCTCGACTCACGATCTAATAAAACCCCTGCGACGATGGCGGCGGGCGAGTGCCAGACGGGCAACACCAAGGACTACGACAAGGAGGAGGATGACCTGCTGGCTGGGCCGGAGACTGTGCTGGACGAGGGCGACATCGCGCTGCTGAAGACGTACGGCCTGGGTCCGTACTCGCGCGTGATCCGGCAGGTGGAGGACGACATCAAGAAGGCGCAGAAGGCCGTGAACGACCTCATCGGCATCAAGGAGAGCGACACGGGGCTGAGTCTGCCCAGTCTCTGGGACCTCGTGAGCGACAAGCAGATGATGCAGGAGGAGCAGCCGCTGCAGGTCGCGCGCTGCACCAAAATCATCAACGCCGGGGAGGAGGACGCCAAGTACATGATCAACGTCAAGCAGATCGCCAAGTTCGTGGTGGGGCTAGGCGAGAAGGTGGCCCCCACGGACATTGAAGAGGGGATGCGTGTTGGTGTGGACCGCACCAAGTACGCCATCCAGATCCCGCTGCCGCCCAAGATCGACCCCACGGTGTCGCTCATGACGGTGGAGGACAAGCCGGACGTGACGTACGACGACGTTGGAGGTGCCAAAGACGCGCTGGAGAAGCTCCGAGAGGTCGTGGAGCTGCCGCTGCTGCACCCGGAACGCTTCGTGAACTTGGGCATTGACCCGCCCAAGGGAGTTCTGCTGTACGGACCTCCTGGTACGGGCAAGACGCTGTCGGCGCGTGCCGTTGCGAACCGCACGGACGCGTGTTTCATCCGTGTCATTGGTAGTGAGCTGGTGCAGAAGTACGTGGGTGAAGGGGCGCGTATGGTGCGTGAACTCTTCACGATGGCCAGATCCAAGAAGGCCTGTATTGTCTTCTTTGATGAAGTGGACGCCATTGGCGGAGCACGTAGCAGCTCGGAGGAAGGAGGAACGGACAATGAGGTGCAGCGTACGATGCTCCAGATCGTCACGGAGCTCGACGGCTTCGACCCGCGCGGTAACATCAAGGTGCTCATGGCCACGAACCGACCCGACACGCTGGACCCGGCGCTCATGCGTCCCGGACGACTGGACCGCAAGGTCGAGTTCAACCTGCCGGAGCTCGAGGGCCGCACGCAGATCCTCAAGATTCACGCCAAGAGCATGAACTGCGACCGCGGCATCCGCTTCGAGCTCGTCAGTCGACTCTGCCCCAACACGACCGGTGCCGAGCTGCATAGTGTGTGCACGGAGGCGGGCATGTTCGCTATCCGCGCGCGTCGTAAATCGGTGAGCGAGAAGGACTTCCTCGAGTCGGTCAACAAGGTCATCAAGGGATACAAAAAGTTCTCGTCCACGCCCAAGTACATGGTCTACAACTAGATCCAACGCTCGGCGGTGCAGACTTGAATAGCAGCCGAGTGCACACTCGAACTCAGCACACGACAGAGATGCTTAACTAATACACATGCGGCAATGAAAATGAAACCTGTTAGATATCGAGCAGTGGACTGTGCGTACGTACCTTCGTCATGTTCCTGTTGTACTATGGTACTTCATCATCGCTTTTCGAAAGTACAGTACCTCTCCCATAGTACAAGTCAGTCTAATAACGGTCTCAACATGGCGACGTCTGTCTCGCAACCTGCACCGGCGAAGCTCAAGTCGCGCTCCGAGTTCTCTGTGACGCTGGAGGTGGCGCCCTCGTCCTCGTCCTGGTATCGCTACGAGTACAAAGAAGCTGGTTCCACGTGGGAGCAGAGCGCGCAGCACGTGGACGCGACTCCAGGCGCCTCCGAGGTTGTACTGGACGACCTGAACCCGACTAGCACGTACGAAGTTCGCATCTACGAGGTTTCCAAGGATGCGGACGGGAAGGAGCAAGTGTCGGAGCCCAGTCAAGTGGCGGCCGTGGACACGGAAGTGCCCGGCTGCGGTCCGGACTCCAAGGGCCAAGGCTGTCTGTGCACAATCCAGTAAAGACAATCACAAAGCTCCAGCACAAACTGTTCATACCTATTGACATGACCCCCATTTGTCCACGTACTTTCACAAATCCTTGGCCTCTTGAGCTCTGCTATCAAGAGAATTGAAGTGAGAGGCAGTACAAACACAGTGGGAACTCACTGCAGCAGCGTCTTCCACTTCGCTAGTCGTTCATCACCGACAGGTGACAGTTGCGTCCACACTGCGTCGACGTCCGACTGCTTTTGCCACCAGGTCACGACTGATTCTTGGCCGTCGCTGGCTGCGAACGCAGATAGCAACGCGTCTAGTACATCTGCTGCACGGCCGCTCTCGACGAGGTGTGAGCACGCCTCAGTCAGCCAGTGAACCGAGAGAGCCTCCTTCGCGAACAGCGGCGTCCAAAGCTCGCTCAAGTTGGTGGCGATTTGAGGAATGTCCACGCGCAAATCGTCGTAGTCGACTAGGATGGACTCGATCGCGGCCTCAACGTCATCTGATGTGATGTGCTCCGCGGCAAAAGCTGAACCAACAGGTCAGCCACATCGGTGCGTACAGACTGCTTCGCCTCGAGACTAAATGCCAGCGCGATGTGCACAAAATGCCGCCAGCGAATTGGATCAGCCTCGAACTCCTTGATACACTGCACCACCTCGTTGAAATCCTTGACCGAGAGATACTCTTCCAGTGTACTACGCATCTTGCCCGCGATCTCTGGATCAAGCTCGTCCTCCTCGTCGCTGTCGCCACCGCCAAAGAAGTCTTCGATGCCGTTTTCGCGAAGATACGCCTCCACGGCAGCCTCATCTGCCCTCACTGCTGTTGGCAGCACACTCTCCGGAGTGATCTCCTCGTCCGTGAGCATCCGGATCACTGTCCTCTCGTCGCTCTCTATTTCGACGACGGATAACACCTCGGGGAAGACCAACGACGTAATTTTGCACTCCACACAATGAGCCAGAGCTTCGGTGAGAATCCATGACAAGCCAAAGCATCCTGCAGCGACCAAACGGCCAAAGACAAGCGCTGAGTACTGGTGGATGAGAGGCAAATCGATGCGCATATCTTCGAGGAACTCCATAACGTTCACCAGTGCGGCTTGAATCGAGTTAGCATCCAGCGCACCACGCGCGTAAAGACCAACAAGAAGCTCCACGGCATGTTCGCGCTCTTCGGTCTTGCCTTCCAACGCCGTATTAATCGTTTGTTCGGCAAACTCAACGTGATACGGATCCACAGCCAGCTCTTGGACGCACGTTGTGGCTTCATCCAGGTCCACGATGGAAATGTATTCCTGAATGATGCTCTTGATGCGAGTTGAAATTTGTGCGGGGGATAGCTCTTTGTCATCATCGTGTTCGAGCTCCTCAGGTTCATCCGGCTCCTCTTTCTTAGCCACAATAAGATTGCTGCTCTGCTTCGCAAGCTGGACACTCGAAACCCGTGTTTTCTGACGACGCCGCTTCACATCATCGTGCTGAGCATTCTTTCCTTGCTGTTGCAGCTTTTGAGCCTCCCGGCGAACCTCGTCTAATGTCTGCTGCTGCATTTCCTGTAAATGTTTTGAAAAGGATTGTACCATAAAGAAGTGAGCAGCCAAAACACAGTTAGCCATCCAGGTGTTGTTATCAAACGTACCTTGCGGCGAGGCTCCCACATGTGGTCTCTCGTTTCCAAGACATCCTTGACCAGGAATCGAGCTCGCGATGGCAACCTTTGGTCTTCTGACAGCTCCACCATACGCAAAATGATGATCTTCATGATTGTCTTCGTCTTCGGCTGGTCAAACTTTTTGCCAGCCGTCGCCAACATCTTGCATAGCGCCTCCAGGTCTCCTTCGTCGGGGAAACGCGCTGCTTGAGCCTGCATCTCTTGGCCATCCTCTCCGGGGATTAACTCCAGACCCAGCAAGTAGAAAATGCACCCTTGCACTCCGGATTGCTATAATGAACCGAATCAGTATCTATACGGAAAGCCAAGCAGACGAGGTCTGTTTGTCGTACCTTGATCAGATCCACCTTGTACAATTCACCAATAAATCGAATGTTACCAAGCATCTTGGCTTTCGCACGCATCGCAAGCTGTGCAATGCAACAATTGATTAGATCAGTATCCCAACAATGAAATATTATAGAAAGCATATTCACATACGATTTCACGTCGTCGAGGGTCAATCTGTTCGTCCTCCTTCTTTTCTTCCTGCGGACCGGTGTGTTTGTTCTGGTTTTCAAGCAATGCAGCATCATACAATGGGTACGCGTAAGCAAAATCCATCTTGACGCAAAAATTCGATCCAGGCACACAACGCGTACCTTCTTCTCAAATTCGCCTTGACAGCGATTCACGAGTAGCCGTGTGAAAGTAACTTGGGTTGCCGCTGCGTGGCGTGCCGCCTCAGCTATCATAGAACAATGCGCAAGTTAGTTATCATCGTCCACTGATGCAAAGCAAAAGACGAACCCATACCTGATTCGAACGGCCCACCAAACGGCTCGTCACCACTGAACTCGCTGATCTTTCGCTCTGATAAAGTCAATCACGCGTAACAGGTGCTCAGTTAGAATCTTGTCTCTCCAAATGCAAGAACTCGCATAATCCACAGTTATCAGGCGGTAGTTTACTTACTTGCGTAATAAAACGCGCCTGCCTCCTTTTCGCCCACTGCAACCAAGTAGTCTCCGACACGACGGAATTGGACATTAGGGATAGATGCTGGCCAAAACGACAGTGACACCGAGCGCGTTAGATGATTTCATAGATAAATGCAAACAGGCCCAAAACTGCTCCTTCTTACCACTCTCGCCCGTCGAAGTAGCCGCGCTTTCGGACGCTGCAACATCCTCCAGGCAGCTATGAGGGCTGTTACCAGGCCAACATAATGTCAGAAAATATGACATTCATCGTTTATAATCAAAGTGATGCAGCGAACGCACCTTTCAAACGGCCCAGTAAAGGATGTGAATGTTGCCTTGTCGATTGCACTCCAGAAGAATGACTGCAAATTGTGCATTACAAAAATGGTCATCAATTAGCTGAGTAGACAAGAGGCACAGATTCGTGTGATTTTTCGAGATGCGTACGCTCTTTTCATCACTCAGCACATGCAGAAACTCCCAGCTTTTCTTGAGTGTTCGCGTATGAAATTCCCTGCACAGATCAGCGTATACATCTGCGAAGGTGGGTTCTTCCAAGGCTTTGTCCATAATCGTTGAAACAATCGAGCTGCACAGGGATGGACACAACCACAACACTTTTTCGTTAGCCAACTCCTCTTGCATGCAATAAAGTGTTCAAAAATGAACGTACCTCAACAAGGCAAAGCTGTCGATTTCAACGGCGCAGAGCTCATTTGTCAGCTTCGCGAACTTCTCTCTCGTAAGCTTGTTCAGCAAGCTCTTCACATAGTTCAGAGTTTTCTCGAGAGGTGACGCTTCCGTCTCCTTCGTTGGTTTCCACCGGTTTTCCGACACAGTCAAAGGTTCAATTGGACCATCGTAAAGCGGTGGGGAGGCGGACGGCCATAGCCACGACCCATGCCACCCCCGCGGCCCCCGCGACCACCACCACGGCCGCCACCACGACCTTGTCTATCACCCTGTCTATCTCTTCTGCCGCCACCGGAGCCACCCTGACTCCTTGAGCCACGCCCGCCCGATCCCAAGCGATCACCCTTTCGAATGCTGCCTCCAATAGACTTCCCAATGCCATTCCCAAGACGCCCAGATGATCGTTTGGAAACGGAATTGGGGTCTCGAACTTCAATAATATCCACGATTTTCATCACAGGAAGATCCGCTGGCCTAGGAAGCGCAGAAGCCACAAGTCTACTCTCAGATAGACCAAGCACACAGCAACAGGGTATCGTTAGTCCTACAATCGATATCACAAAAACGCTCGTCAGTCGTTTACCTTCTAAGCTCCGCCAGAGTGTACTGGAGTTTCTTGATACGCGATACAGTTGGTCGGGGTGGTGCAAGGGATGCTGCTAATGAGGACTTGAGCGTACTTGTCTCTGATGCCGCCAACGAATCTCTCGACGTACGCGGTGGTGCTCTATCGGCCAACGACCCCTCAACGTCCGCGGTTGTGGTGCCCTATCGGCCAACGACTCTCTCAACGTTCGCGGTGGTGCCCTATCGGTTGGTGCCGGCAATGATGACTGAACTGTTCGGGGTGAAACAGTCTCAATCGATGAACTTAATGAGGACTTGAATGGAGCAGCACGATGTGCAGCCTCACGCTCCTGATTTTCCTTGTCAAGCTTCGCATAATACTCACGAGTTCTTGCGTCCTTGTCAGTATTGGCACCACTTGATGCTTTGTCATTTTCCAGATCGTTTCTTGCACCAAACGGACTTCGTTGCGGCTCGTCTTCCATGGGCTCCTTGCGATTCAATGGTGCCTTCATCATCTGGGCTAGACTACTGCCACGTTCTAGTTTCCGCGATTCCATGCGCTCCTTCAGAGTATCAGCAAGACGCTTGCGTTCCGCCTCGTCAACAACAGGGGTGACTTCACGGGCTTATCCTCCTTTTCCTGAACCTCCGTAGACTTCTGTGATTTTGGTGAAATGGAATCTCCGACAGGAGTGGTTTTCCTTAGACCACCCGGTGCTGCTGGAGACCTCTGTGAATCTGAAGGACCTCCCACTACAACATTCTGAGGGTTGGACCTGTTTGCTGACGACCCAAGCGGAGATTTCGTGTTCGAACCACGCAGGAAGACGCACCGCCATCTAGAGACGACCGTCGCGACGTGGTATCTTGCGCTGGTTTGCCGAATGAGCGACCAATTGACCCTGATAAGGGGCGATCCTTTCGAACACGTACGTCTTGCGCGCTTTTGGTAGCCGACAACGACCCTCCCAGCGACGATTTGAACGGCACTTGTACCGCTGACCCGCTCGAGATTCTCCGCACAGGCTGAGGTCCGTCGTTGAGGTTCGAGCGGTATTCTTCGCTATAGCGCTCGCTACGACGGCTCGTGTCACTGCGGTCCGATCTCTGCGACGACACACTGTCCGTGCTGTTTTTCCTGGTCAACCTCGTTCTCGACACTGACCGAGAACCGGATCCTCGGTCCCCACGATACGACTCCTTGGCTTCACTCCACTGTCTCGGTTCCCTACTCTTCGATCGACGCAGCGACGAAGTCTGCGGTCCTTTTCCCCCGCGTTTGTCATCAGTATCCTGCTTCAGTCCATTGTCATGGCCGAGCGACTGCGCCAAGCTGCTCACGAACCTCTTGCTTTGTCCAGCTCCCTTTTGCGGGGACGGCGACGACAGCGAAATGACCTGACGCGGCCCTTTCGTCTGCACCTGCAAGTCTCTTTTCACCGGCTTCGGGCTCGTCTTGCTAGGTCGTTCTCTGCTGCGGTCCCTGTTTCCAGCCTTGTCCTTCTCCACACGAACGGAGCGCTCGTTTTTCTTCCCTGGAGCTGCCGGGGGTCCTTTTGCAGCGAATCCTTCAGCGAGGACCGCAGCGAGGACTTGAAGGGAGCAGACGGGGCTGTGTCCGCCTGTTTGCCATTGTCGTTCACCACCTTCCGGCCTCCAGGACTCGTTTTAGCACCTGATTCCGCTTCTGATTCTGCTACTGGCGCCTGTACACGTCGATACGCCGTTCTTCCGCCGCTTCCTTTGCGTCCGGAGCTTCCGCCTCGCCCTCCGCCTGCAAAAACCACCAGAAACAATTGGAAATCAGTCAAAACTCGACCATGATACACGAAAGTG
The DNA here is from genome assembly GCA_012656105.1 of Phytophthora syringae. Taxonomy (NCBI): domain Eukaryota; phylum Oomycota; class Peronosporomycetes; order Peronosporales; family Peronosporaceae; genus Phytophthora; species Phytophthora syringae. The sequence continues at coordinate 108,745 of JAAKBD010000083.1, forward strand.
GATCCATGTTGTTGCGAGAGCTCTAGAGCGACTCCGAGAGCGGGAAAAGTCCGTATTTTTACGCGCTAACCTCTGCGATGCGCGTCTGCACTCGGATTCCCATCCATGAAACACTCCCTCGCTGCTGTGCACGTCGCTAGTCTTGGCCTTGTCGCCCCGGTCTCTTGATGCGCTCTGGGCAATGCGGTTTCCCAAAATCATGTGGTGTATCGATACACCAACTTCAAATCATGCTGTATGCCAGTTCGCATGCTTCAACATAGGTTCCTCCAGTCAATGGCCCACAAGTGGATGCTCCTTGGCCGTCTCCGCTGTACTCGTCGTGTCTGCATCCCTCCCAGAGCCATGTCGTCCTCCTGCGCTGCGTCGCTGGCCAAGACGCTGCAGAACAAGCCGGCGCCGCCTGGACACAAGATCATTCGCGAAGGCAACGGCGTCATGATCTTCCCGGAGCAGAATCAGGTCTTCTACAACCCCGTGCAAGTGCTCAACCGCGACCTGAGCATCGCCATGATCTCCGAGTTCGCTCGTACCAGGGCGCGTGAACAGCTGGTAAAAACGGCACGCAAAGAGGCCAACGCCAAGGGCGAAGGAGCCACTTTCCAGCCGAAAGAGTATTCGAACGAGGAGATCGAGAAGCACCTGTCCGACACGGCTGAAGACAAGGGCATTCGCATCTTTGAAGCGTTGTCGGCTTCGGGGCTGCGTTCTATCCGCTACTTCCAGCAGATTCCTGGTGTGAAGTCCGTTCTGGTGAACGATATGGAGCCAGCGGCCGTGGACAGCATCAAAACCAACGTGGCGTTCAACGAACTGCCGCTCGACAGAGTGATCCCCAATGAAGCGGACGCTACGGACGTCATGTACAACCACAGGAAGCCTGAAGACCAGTTCGACGTCATTGATCTGGACCCGTACGGATCGGCCTCCATCTTCTTGGACGGAGCTGTGCAGAGCGTCACGAATGGCGGACTGCTTTGCGTCACGTGCACGGACATGCCCGTGCTGTCCGGCAAGCAGCCGGAAGTGTGCTTCTCGCGCTATGGCGCGCTGCCCAACAAGTCGCACTATTTGCACGAGATGGCACTGCGCATGGTGCTACAGACCATCGAGTCGTCTGCCAACCGCTACGCGCGCCACATTGTGCCCATCGCGTCCTGCAGCATCGACTTCTACGTGCGTGTGTTCGTCCGTGTGTACAAGTCTCCGGTGAATGTTAAGAAGGCGATGACCAAGCTGTCGTACGTCTACCAGTGCGTCCAATGCGAGAGCTTTCACCTGCAGCCGCTAGGTGTCTCGAGCGGAAACAGCTACCACGCCTCGCGTGGTCCCGTTGTGGGCCAGCAGTGCGATCAGTGCAAGGGCAAGTACAAGGTAGCGGGCCCGATCTGGTCGGCGCCTCTCCACAGCCGCGACGTCGTGCTGAAGATCCGCGAACGCGTGGAGAACAGCACCACGGAGTTCCCCACGAAGCCTCGTCTTCACGGACTTTTGACTACCATCTCGGAGGAGCTCGTGGATGCCCCGCTGCACTACACGCTTCCTGGCCTGAGCAAGGTTTTGCACTGCTCGAACCCGCGTATGTCACAGATCCAGGGCGCCATTCGCCACGCTGGCTACGAAGTCTCGCAGTTCCACAAGGTCCCCGAGGCGATCAAGACCAACGCGCCGAACGACGTCATTTGGGATATTATGCGGTGCTGGGTGAAGAAGCACCCGCGGAACAAAAGGCGTGAAGGCGAGGAAACGCCGGGCAATCGCATCCTGGCTATTGAGCCCAAGTTCGAGGCCAACTTCTCCTCGAAGCGTCCGGGTCCGAACGAAAAGCCCAAGGCACTGCGATTCCCTCTTAACCCAGAGCCGAACTGGGGCCCCAAGGCGCGTGCTGTCGGTAAGAGGGCTGAGAACGGGACTGCTACTGAGAAGACCGAGGGTAAGTAACTTGCGCGCTGAATCCGAATCCTAGTTATGAAGGATTTAACTGACCGCGTGTGTTATCTCTGCTTTAGACCAGGTTGAAGAACCAGAGGCAAAGAAGGCCAAGACGGAGTGAGTGCATCACACGCGAAGTAGACAGGAAAGCCCCGCTCCACATTTTTTGCATAATAGAGTGTTTTGGGGCTTACGCATACAAGCTCAAGAGTTCGTATCCTGCTAACCGTGCAAGTTATTGCGTATCACTGTGCCAGACCTTAACCTTGAGCTCATGGTACGTAAGCGGGTACTCCTCTTCCATGTTGTCTTTCTTCCGCAGCTCCTCCATTGACATGTGAGGCGGTCGGAGCCCAGAGTAGCGATAAGGCTGCTCTTTCGACAGCAATGCTTGGACAGTCTTCGTATTTGGAGACTTGGTGCCTTCAGCAGCAGCAGCAGCCGGAGGAGCTTGGTTCGTAGTTTTTGACGCACCATTACCAGTTGATGAAGATGTCGCTGCTGAGCCTGTACGAGCTGCCTGGCCTTCATTAATTGATTCAATTGTCGCCTTCGCCCCCACACTGCCGCGCCGATTGCGCGTCGTTGCGGAAACGGCGATCAAAGAAGCCTTGCGCTTGGATGGAGATGTTACCTGTGGTGAGAGACTCGACTTCGTAATGACTGGCACTTCATCCCTTTTACTAGCCTCGACCTTTGCGTGATACGCTTGTAGGACCGTGACGATTTGCTCTTCGATGTCGCCTAGCACCTTCTTCATGTCATCAGCTGGAAAGGATGCATTGTGAGAAAGCAGTATGGATAGTTGAATGAAGAAACTACTCACTGTGGACATCGGAGCAGCCGATACGCGAATGAAAGAGCAATACGGCCGGCTTGATCCCTTCCAGAAACGTCTGCATTTCCCTGTTGGCGTCCTCTTTGAGCTTCTTTTGTTCATTCGAGTACTGTAGTTTTGAGCGGAGTCCTTCAATGCGATTCATGCGTTGGAAATCAACGGAATCCTTGCGCTGCTTCAATCTGAACGAGACCACAAGTCAGGTAAGTGACGTCTGCCCGAGATTTCAAGCTACACTTACTTCCCGATCTCCTCGCGAAGCTTCGTACTGACTTGTCGGTGAACCTCAATTTCCTCAGCCAATTGGTTCACATGTTGAATCCGATCGAAGTGCTCTGCTTCTGTGAGAATCCATCGAACAGTTAAGGAAATAAAACCAGGTACACAGAAATCAACCTAAAGCTAACGGCAGCAACTCGAAGGAAGGATATTGGTTGTTGAAGGCGTCGATCATCTCCGACACCGTCTTCGTGCCCGAGACTTCGTGGATCTTTTCGATATAGTTGCGATTCTCTTGATACCTCGTCAGCATGGCGTCCGTCGAAACCTTGGCCTGGCCACTTTTCCACTTGCTGCGCTTGGCACGAGACTGCACCTCGCTTTCTTGTGCTTCGGACACATTCTTCATAATGTCATTCTCGCCCAAGAATTTGTACCTGTCCACATCCACGAGTTCTTCGGCGTCTTTTGATGCAGCGCGATCTCCTTGAGTTCTTGCAGCAGGACCGCCGCGCGGCGATCGCATGTCATCTCCCATTCTTCCCCTTCCACCCGCACATCTTGAATTTCCTGTTCAATTGTATCGATCTCATGACGAAGCTTGTCCACTTCGTCACTGACTTTGGCTACTTTGTGGCGCTTGGAGAGCGTTTCGGTCGAGATTTTGGTGAAAATGTCATCCATGCGAGCGCGCTCCGTGCGGTGCGCGTCGATTGCCTCGCGCAGCTGGCGATTGCGGTTGAGCTTCTCGTTCATCTTGACAAGGCGACGGTCGATGTCGTGCTCCATCTTGCGGACGCGTCCGAGCATGATGGAGTGGTTGTGGTCCAGCGCCGCCAGTTCGTAGAGCTTGGTCTTCTGCTGCGCCAAAACGGCCTCGTGCGACTGGATGAGCGCGTTCAAGCGCGCGACTTCCTTGCGCTCGAGCTCCAGGCGGATCATGAAGTTGTTGCCCTGCAGGTACAAGTTGGACAGCTTCTCGGCCGTCTGCTCGTTGAAGAACGGGTCGTCTCGCGCCACGTGGTCATCGAACGAGAGCTCCTCTTCCAGCCGCCGGTTCTTCTCCTGCAGGTCGTCGATCTTCTTGGCGTATTCATTCAGACACAGCGTGAGTTCTCGTGCGTGGCGCTTGCCGTCGTCGTGTTCGAGCTCCAGCAGCTGCTGGTCGATGTGGCCGCTCGGCGGCTTCTTGCTCGAGCGACTGGGCGATGCAGGCGGCGACGCCGCTTTCTTCACGGATCGCGGGGCTGGTGACGTCGGCATCGTGCAATGAACAATGGACAATGGTCGTTTCAAACCATAAAAGGGTCTGGTATTTTGGGGCAAGATCGACGAAAAGTGTAGCCATTGTAGACGAACGTGCGGTGCCGCACCAGGATCTTGATCACGGCCGATGATGATTGCGCCTGCTAAGCCCATCACCCTCCCATCACCCATTGACGAAGTGTTATTCAATTTCAGAATGCGCCAATCAAGTGTTTCTGCCGTCCATGCAATGCGGACAAGTCGGATCCGCTCGTCCACTCACTTCAACATGCGCGGGTTTCAGTTGGTGTGGTGCACACCCTCGTTTCTCATTGGCTATTTATACCCACCTCGTTCTCCCCGTTAACCGCTCGGCCAGAACTGAACCAGCGCGGCGGGACTCGCGCTCTTCTCTCCTTTGCAGGACCCCACGACAGCACCCAGCGACCAGGCGAGCTTCGCGTGTAGAGAAACCTCCGTGTAAATTCTCCCAGTTCACTTGTGCAAAGTCGCCCCTGGACGTCCAAGTGCCCGCTCCCCTCCCCTGTCCGGAAAATAAAGCCCCACAACCTGTACCATTAAAATGGAACAGTCGGACAGCACTACCGTAGCCGTCGTTAATACTAGCCCCCACCTGCCAGTCCGACGTCCAGCAGCGGCAGCCCCAGCACGACGAACAACCGCAACCGCAGTGTGAGCATGAACATGCACTCGAACGCGCCCCCAGCAAGAAACAGCGAGCGTCCGACGACGAGTACGAGCAAGCGACGCCCCCTCCAGCCCCAGTAGCAGCCCCAGCATCTCCGCCCACTGCTGCTGCAATTGCAGGCGCTCGAGACCAAGCGAGCGATGAAACGGACGCTCCGGATGTGGAGGAGGAAGTTGCAGACGCGGAATCTGCTGCTGTGCCGACTTCGGTGCCGCCATTCAGAGGAGACGGCGACTCGTCCTCGGACGACAGTGACATGAACGAGGAGGCTTTCATGAACTGGCTCATGGACCAGAAGACGGCGGGGATGCCAGCTGGCCAAATGCTGGACGCTCTGGGCTTGGGGGTGTCAGAGGGAGTCGCGGTGGACGACGACGAACTATGGGAAGCCATGTTTTCCATGGGCATCCGCCTCATTAAACCTTCAGCTTCGGTGCGTGAACCTCTTGTAGCGTGTAAGTGGTTTTTGTTGTTGTTTACTTATGGCTGTGGATTTTGTAGAGGCCACGAGAAAAGCTGGAGAGTGTTAATTCCTTGCAGGATGTTGCGGCGCTGCTACGCTCCAGCAAGAAGATTGTGGTGTTGGCGGGTGCTGGAATCTCCGTGTCTTGCGGGATCCCTGACTTCCGGTCCGAGAATGGCATCTACAGTGTACGTTTTTGTGAATGGAGATTTCAGATAATGATCTAGGTTTTTAACTTTACGTTGCTATGTGCTGTTTTTTACAGAGACTAGGAGAGTACAATCTCCCAAACCCGCAGTGCATGTTCGGTACGAAGCGAGTCCCTAGCTACACATTTTGCGAGGCTACCCGACTAATCTCTTTTATTTTACAGACATCGAGTTCTTCCGATCAAACCCCAAACCGTTCTTCGCATTTGCGAAGGAGTTGTTCCCTAAGTCAAGCGGGTTCACTTTTGTGCCGTCTCGATGTCATTACTTCTTGAAGCTGCTGGAGGAAAAGGGCAAGCTGCTTCGAATTTACAGCCAGGTACGTGAATATTGTGCTGTCGCATTTGACGCACCTAGAACTGCTACTAATGATTTATGCCTTTGTTTTGACAGAATATTGACATGTTGGAGCATTCCGCTGGCATCTCTCATGAGCGCAGTGTGCTTTGCCACGGCTCTTTCGCGACAGCAACCTGTCTGGCATGTAAACGGATGTACCCAAATGACGCTATACGTGACGATGTACTGAACCAGCTAGTGCCAATGTGTGCGGCGTGCAACTCCCCGGATGGAATTATCAAGCCCGACATCGTCTTTTTCGGTGAATCGCTACCGAAGCGCTTTCACGATTCCATAAAAAGTGACGAAGGTGAAGCGGATCTGGTGCTCGTCATGGGCTCTTCTCTGAAAGTGAACCCTGTGCGGAGCATCGTTGGTCGCTTCAAAAGGATACGCCCATGATCCTGATCAACAGAGAGCCAGTGGGTCGTCCGCACAAGTTCGACGTCGAATTGCTAGGGTATTCAGATGAAATCGTGCAAGAATTGTGCCGACTGCTGGGATGGGAGATCCCGCAGCCTGACCCCGTGCTTCTGGGCCAGTCTAATCTCCCTCCACCACCTGTGATATCTACGAGCACTCTTGCGCCTCTATCGTTCGAGTTTGTTCCCCCTTCGAGGCATATGTTCAACGGCGCCAAATCTACATATTGCAGTTCCAGCGATGACGACAGCAATAGCTCGTCTAGTGACGAAGGAACTGGTGTTGAAGGCGAAATGGATGCAGATACAGATGCGATGGCGGTTGCAATGGATGCAGACGACGAGAAGAAAGCTGTGCCTGACGACTTACCAAAGGAAGACCATGATGAGTTGATGGGGAGCGGTAACGAGTTGTTAGTGACTCCAAACTTTGACGACAATTGAACAGGCCGATAAATGCTCAGCCTGCACGTGCCAACCAAAGATTCCAGTCAACACTACTGGAGACGCAACCAAGTCGCTATCCGGTGATTTCCCCGACGCAGCCAATCAAACATGCTTCCCCAGTACAACACATCACAAGGCTGAAGACGGCAAATGCTCTCGCTTCTCCCAACACAAAACTGGGCGGACCCTTCTGTCGATATTGACATACCCTGGTACAAGAACACGTATGAGCCAGCGGAACATGAATCGTAGACAAGATATATGCTCGTCTGATCCACGAGTCTGTTTGTAAGTAGATATGCTGCGTCTTCCATTATTGCATCTATCCAATAATTGATCGAGTTCCGCACCAACACCAGTAAGTTCGTCACAGGCTTTACATCTCAACTTGGACGAGCACAGGGCGAACCATTCTACCTTGCGGTGATCGAAGCATGGCAAGGGCAGAATGACCCTGCTTGCTGTATTCTTCACTTGCCAAAAGAGTTGCTGGAGAGGTTCGCAAGCGATAAAACCAACAGCACGGAACGCCCCCTTAGGTCGATCGTACACTGCTGAAGTCACGTAGCCGATGAGGGATTGCTGTACAAAGGCGAAAAAAGAAACATGTCAAGTCATTGGGTCTCGTACAGGTAGTGAACAAATAAGTGTCTTACCTCTTTGGCCTTGGGTTTCTTCGCTGTGCCCTTCTTGCTCAAGTCTAGGTCGTAACCCTTCCAGTTTTTGTTGTTGCGGAACTTTTCCTGCTCCTCAGCGGAAGGTGCGAAAAGCTAATCACAACGGAAAATAAAATACGATGTCAGTGCAGGCAAAACTAGCAGAAGGAAACAAGTTCCTGCACGTACCATGGCGTTGACATCAATATTGCCTCGTCTCGGGACAACAACAACGACGCGAACAAGAGTCGGCATCGGTACAGATATGATGGACGCAGCATCAGCAGCTGGCGACGTCGTTGTTTCGTCGTCTTCGATTCTCTTGCCCTTCGATCGATAAAAGCAAAAGGGCTCCATGTATTTCTCTCCACGAAGAACGCAAGGGGCCTGCGGAGTCTCGTCCTCTGCATCAGTCTCGGGGTGCTGCTGCTCAAAAGCGACTGCCATAGCGGCTGGAACGGTGATGTGACACCGAGTTTCTTGAAGTTGACGCGCTTGGCCTTGGGTTTCTTCGCCTGCTCAGCTTCCAGATCACGTGCCCGAGCTTCCCAGTATGCTTGTCCAGCTCGAGTGTCCGGGTAATCGCAAGGAAAGCTTGGGCGGTGCAGCACCGTAGACACAGCAGCGTCTTCCTCAAGGCCTACGACCAGGGCTCCACCAAATGCCAATGCCTTCAGCAAACCAGGCACGCTCGCTGGCGGACACACGATATCCCAGCCGCTCGTATGAGGATACGGTTCGCTCTTCTTAATGACCAGAAGGTGAAGAGGCTGAGAGTTTACATACTGCTCCGTACCCTTCTTTCGCTGACGATATATCTTGTCATTCAGCGTGGTATCCTTCAGGAAATTGCTCTCAATCTTCTGTCTCTTGGAAAATGACCACAACAAAGAGCTGCGACCCGTTTCCCGCTCCTCAGAACTCCCACCCTCAACTTTGTCGAGTTCCGTTTGGTCTCCACCTGCAGTTTTATTCGGGTACATAGCACCAATAACTTCATTTCCTGTCACCGAGCCGCCAGTTGTCCAAGCTAGCAGTGCCTGCATCTCTGTCAAGATCATCTTCGATTCTGGTTCCTCTGCATCTTTACCAAGTGAAGAAAGGCTCAGTCCAGACAGCGGGCTCTCGATCACGGTCGTCCCCACTTCTGAAACAGAGTCGGCCGGTGGTTCATGCAGAAGTGAAAACCCCGTCTCCAATCGCGCATGCGAATGACAGAGCTTCCCGTCTCTCCAACGTGCAAGACGCGGGTCCTTCACCGCGACAGCATGGACGACATCCCCCTCCACCTTTTTCCCAAGCGAGCCCAACAACTTCTGCCGGTTCGCACCACGACACTTGTCAAGAGTGTCCTTCTCCTCGAATCCATCTTCATGATCCGAGTCTGCACCGTCCACCACTTCGTCACCTCCTCCACTCTCTGCAATAGCCTCCACCAATTCATCCGCCAGTTTCCCACGCAGCTTCAAGCGACACAACTGTCCTCGTCGATCGAGCATCTCCACCGCTTCGTCCTCTCCAGCCACCGCTTGACACGCCGCTGCAATGGCCGTCGCCGCTTCCATGTACGCAGCGGGTGCACCCAGAGCCACAGCTGCCTCTTGGTGCTCTGCCAGTCTTCATGCAGCTTGAACTCCTCCTGCTCAGCATAGTCCGCCTTCAGCGGTCTCCACATGAACGTCACAGGCGCAATTGCACCTCGCGGGAACTGTCCTTCCTGGTACAACATGCTCGAGCCTTCCTCGTTGCCAGCCAAGAACCTCAGGCCATGGAAATCGGACCCGTTCGGGTCCGACACCAGCTGCAGAGCTTCCAGGATGACCTGCGGCAGTCCAAAGAGCTCAATAACCCCGTAAAGGACGCGTCATGCAGCACTGCCTTGCTGCGAAGAGCGTGCAGTGCTGCAGTTGCACTTTTGTCCGCCCGCCGCGCCGCCAGAGCGTATCCGAACTGCTCGACCATTTGCATGCGTTTGGCATGCCACAAATGCGACGCCAGCCAGCGCGGCCGCGCGCAATTCGCAGCCGCGCGAGACGCCAGCAGTTTGTGCGCGCGACGCTCGTGTTTCCGGCAGCGATTCGCGTCTTTTGACGGCGCGTTGGGCTTCGAGCGCAGGCGTCGCGGCATCTGGTGCGACTTGAAGGCGTTCGCGCGCCGCCGCCGCTGGTTCTTTTGCGCTTCCAGCTTCGCGTCGATGGGAGAAGACAGCGGCGCGTGCTGCGAGAGCTCGTGCAGCGCCTGGAGCTCCGGCGCGCGCGCTGGCGAACTGCAGCACCTGCACCACGCAAGGCCCCAAGCCAGCCATTGTTGCGATTGCTTTAGAAATCGCGCTTGGAAATTGGAAAAAGCTTGAGTTTTTAAATTGGTTTCTAAATTTGAATTCATGGATGGCTACTATTATTTATGGGGTTGTTGAAGTGGATTACCATATCTTGTTGTTGCTCGTCCCAGAGAGAGAAGAATGGACGCGCGGACGACGGAGCAGCGAGCGGAGGACAAGTGCGTGTATTGGAGAGCGCAAGTCAAGTGGTGGGGCCAGTGGGCGCGAAAGAACGACTTGAGTCTGGACGAAAATGTCCACTTGTCCTTCATTCAGGAATTGGCAACGCAGGCAGTTGAAGAGCAACGAGTCACGAAGGAACCGGTGAAAACAACAATCAAGCGTCCACCTGTAACGATGGACAAAGAGTGAGAAACGGCAATTCTTTTCACGACGGTGCACTTTCGGCTTCCTCCTCTGCTCGACCTCCTGTTCGGCTACTTCGTAGTGCATTTCTAGTAAAATCTGGGCTGTCTTGGTCGAGTCCGAGGGCGTCAAAAACTTGTTGCAAGGGAGGGTCTTCGTTTGTTGGGTCTTCTACTACCACTACCAGCGGCAGGTAGCTTGGACCAGGTGTCAACGGAAGCATGTCGAAAATCGCCACATCTCCACAGTTTGTCAGGTTAGCGGAGACGGTTTGTACCAGTGAAAACCCTGCATTATCTCGGAAGCGAACACCCAAGCGTTGTCGGGTGATGACTCCGCTATTTTGCCGTGACAGTGCCAACATTTCCTGAAGAACTTGTTGAACAGCGCGCTCATCCGACAGCACATCGGTAGAAGCCGTGATCACTCGAACTTCGCGTTCATGACGCCAGCCCAGTGCTGCACACGAAACGGGATCGAGAACCATGGACCGCGTCTCGTACGATCTAACTTCCTGCTGCACATTTGACGCTCCTTCGTCGTTGAAAAGCGTTCGAAGAGAAATACCTCCTGCCTCCGTCACAGATTTAGTGCTGACCTGGCTCGGGTGTGGGAGAATCGGCTGGGCATTGCACTGCACCAGTTTGCACAATGGCCGATGAAGTACTGAAGCGAGACCGTATTTTACTTGTCGGGCCACGGCCTCTTGATCCTCGCGGCTGGTGTCTTCGTTATGTTCACCATTGTCGAGAGCTCCATCTTGCACCAGTCGATCAGCTAGTATTTCTAACTGCGACTCGTGCAACACACGGTGGAAATGCTGCTGCGTATCAGGGTCATCCATGGTGATATCCAGTAACAACTCGCCATCCCAGAGTTCTTGCAGCCGTACGCAGTAGAACACGTCGTTTACGTTCACAACACTCTGGTGTGTAAGTGTACCAGGAGTTGGTGTCGTTTTCAAAACCATAACGTTCTCATCCAGTTTTCCAATGCTTAGACTGTCCTGGTTCTCGACTGAAAGCCTTCGTCGGTGGTTCTGCGGCTGAATTCCTGTTGATGGTCGACTCTCGACCTCGGCGACTACTTCCAGTATAGCACTTCCAGCACCCGAAAACACAACCCGAAGACTATCAAAAAGCGGCTCCAGAAGCCCCTCGTGCATTCCAAAATGCTGAACATCGTCGTTGTTACCACCTGCATCGTTTTCACTCGGGCGATAACTTGCAAATGTTGCGCAAAACGTAAGCAACTGACGCAGATCCACCTTTGCAGTCAAAGGTTCGCCGTCGCAACCTTCGCAGCCCAAGACTACAACGCGAATCTCCAGCCACCAAACTTGCGAAGTTGCAGCAGCAAACGCTTCAGTCACATCCAGATCGACAAGCACTGCATCATCGTCACCGCCGACAAGAGGGAGGTATCTTGTGCCTCTATACACTGCCACTTTGTGTGTCTGCTGCTGCTCTTGCTGCGCTAGTAGTTGCTCTTGAGGAAGTCGCATAGCAGCTTCGGGTCCGCTAGTCTCCGCTAATACGAGGTGGCCATTCTTGTAGCCGGCATGGACGTGAGCTAGCAACAATTCCGCCAATGCTTCCAGTCGTTCTCGCCGCCGGACGGAATGTTGAGCTAGGAAACTCTCGTGGTTAGGCACAAGGCGTTGAATATCCCGCAAGTGGAATGTGAGAAAGTCGTCTTGAGCTGATCGAGGTTCATACGCCACAAAGTGCACACAAAAACTATCGTCTGGGTCTTCCGGCTCCACCGTCTCCTCGTACGTCACTTGCAACAGCAGTAATTGATCGTTCACCATCCTTGCACTATTCGAGAGCTGCGTGCTTCGCTCCAAAATGCCTGGTACACCACCAGCAGCACCGAGAGAGTGATATTTAAGCGCATGGCTGCTAAGAACTTGCTCCAATTGCTCACGTATGGCATCACGCTCCTGACAAACACGCTCCGTCTCCAATTGAGCCACTCGCATCTTTTGCTCGGCACGCGTTGTACGACTCATCAAAGTCTCCATCTTGCTCCTGAGAGCTTCGCGTCCTAGAGATCGGACTGCGAGTTTCATGCGAGTTTCAAGCTGAGCACGACGCGAGTCGGACAGTAGCTGAGCATTTTGCACGCGTGCTTGCTCACTAATCTCCTGCAATCGCTGCTGCTCCCGTTGTAAAGTCACTCGAGTCTCCACTAGTTCTGCTGATGCACGGGTGAAACCCGCCGAGATTTCACGCAGTTGACGCGCTAGCTCCAGATTTGTGTTGCGTTCTAGCACCAGTTGCGCCTCGAGCGATTGAGTCCGCTCTGCCGCTTGTGTCGCCTGCTTCCGGAGCTGTTCTTGGGCCGTCGAGTGAGAGTTTGGCCTGTGCCAGAGCTCGCTCAAGTACAAAACTGCGTTCTCGGTACGACTTCTCTTCCGCGTTGTCTGGTACTCCTGATGGTACCTTAATGAACGAGCTGCCCACTGTTCGCATTGTGGGCGATGTCGCACCAGACTCGGGCAGTTCCGTGGTGGAACGATCCTGTACGAGAAGTTCCAGTTGCTTAGTAGCGCTCTCCGTCTGGGCTTGAGCTTCATTCCTCTCACGTTCCATCACTTCCAGTGTCTGCTCGAGCTGTGCAATACGCTCCTTCAGAGCTCGCTGTTCTCCATATCGACGATGCATTTTCTCGTGGTACGTGGCTGCATCTACCTGTCGATTGGCGGCGTGTGATCGAGTGGCGTACTCCTGCCAAAGCTGCTGCATTATCACTGGATCTGGACCGGGTACAGCTTTCACTCCTTCCTTTACTCGAGCTCTGGAGTTCTCCTCACTGGTAGTTGCAGGTGACGTTGGGAGTGAGCCATTGCTAGGGGATCCGGACAAGGCTCGACTTCGAAAACTTCCTCCAGTATTAACGCGAACATCCGGTCTTCGTGGTACTCCATTTGACGGCGTTGAAGGTGCTCTAGGGGATATGACAGTAGCTACTTCATCCGCTTCCTGTCGATCGTCACCAACACTACATGTAGAAATCGTAGCACCTTCAACTGCACTCACATCGGGTCCTTGTGAGCCTGGTCGGGCATGTTCCTGTCCTGTTAAAAGTGGGAATACCACACCCCGTTCCTTTTCAGAGGGTGTGTGCTGGTCGATATCTGCATCATCCAAAGGTTGAGCTAAAGCTGCTCGGTGTCTGGATACCCTGCCGTTCGTGTGCCAGCCTTTGCCTTTCTGGAGCGGCTGAATAGTGCGATATCCTGTCGGCATCATCGTCATCAGCGGCGACAACTGAATCGACTCGTTCTCTCCTGGAGCAGCTCGTGGCCGAGACGGATGCGTGCTCATGACGGCAGCGTCCTTTGGTAGTAAGTGACGAGTAGCAAACACCAAAACAAACCTGCACCAAGTTCCCGTTACGCGCGACTCGACTCGTCGTCCGGTCTCCAATTAGTTGCTCCTTCCTGCGCTCAGATTTCGGTTTTTGCACGATGAATCGCAGCTCCGGTCGAGATCCCAGCAGCGATGCGGCTCTCCGGGAGCTGGAGCGAGCTCTGGACGCTTTCATGGCGACGCACGTCTCCACCGCTGCCAATTCGCTAGCGACCAAGAGCGGAGCTGAAAAACTCGGAGACTTCAACGCGGACGAAGAGAGCGACGCAGCAATTGAACCAGAGACATCAGCGGAAGTGGCCACTTTCCAGCGAGACTTGAAGCGGTTGCAATGTTTGAGTTCCGTAGTCACCAGCACCCGCCAACGACGAGGACCGTCGAGTATTTTGAGTATCGGGAGGCTGTTGCTGACGTGGCTGCAGACGGTCGAGAGTTCCAGTGCAGCAGCTGCAGCTTCGTTGAGTATTGGTGGAGGTGCTTCACCTCCGTCTGCAGTCGAAGCTGCAGAGCAAGCTCAACAACAGTCGCCAATTGACCCTGTGGCTTCGTGGCTGGTAGCAACGCTGCTGAGAGTTGCGTTCCAAGTTCCGCAGACGGTCTCAAGTGCCGACTTCAGCTCAGCCGAACGCACCGCAATCGATGAACTGGTTGCGTACGTGGTTGGACGATGTCTACAAGCTTTCCAGCGATCGTGGCTAGCGGATGAAGAAGCTCAGCGACGAGCTCGCGCTGAAAGCTCCGGCACGTTGTTCTCGTACTTGACGATGCGGAAGGCCAAGCCGAAAGCTCCGACCAGTTCGGGGCCTCCAAACGCTTTGGCGATGTGTTTAGCGTGTACAACCGAAGCTGCAACTGCGTGGAGTCACGTTCTCGGGCTTGCAGCTCCTTTTGCGCCTGATGTCTCTCGCATGAAGCTCCAGAAGGAGATTCTAGCGCGAACTGCCATTTGGAACGCAACGAAACCAAGCGGTGACCCCTTCCAGCATCCGCACTTGAAGCATTTCACTCACGTTCGGCTTGGCTTGGCACTCAGTCGAGCGCATCCAAGCTCCACTTTGACTGCTCGAATGTCCGAAGCTTCTCGGTGGTTGCGTGTGGTGATGCCGTTGCTGCTTAAACCGCATCGCTCGCATCTTCGCAGTGCCAGTGCCCACCTCATCTCTCAGATGCTCATAAGCGAACTCTATTCCTTTACTCGACAAGAACTCAACCCGTTGTACACTTCCACCGGTAGCGATTGGAGTCGTTGCATCAGTGATCTCCACGCTGCTGCACTCCGACTAACCGACTGCGCCAAGAAGAAGAGTCGAAGTCGTTCTCAACAGCATCTTGAAGCGTCCGCTTGGGCTCTGCGAACTGTTGTGTTGGCACTAGCTCCAGGCGAGATTTTCGTCCGGTATTGGCGTGAAGATGCTCTTGCGTTGCTAAGACTGCAGTACCATCTGAACCAAGACGCGGGTGCTGGAGGTGCCACGGCGTACAACGTTATGCCGAGCTTGGAACTGAGTTTCACGTACTTGATCCATCGCCACTTCTTGCTACGAGATTCAGGAGCTACTGCAGCTGGAGCTCCGTCCGATTCCGACTGTATGGAGATCATCAACACCACTCAGGCGTGGGCGTTCTTTTCGTTGCCACGCTTACGACCGCAGTCTTCAAACGGTACGGGAATCAGCAGCTTTAGTGCTCTCAAAACCATCGCACTACCAGCGTTAGTGCACGTCTCGCGCGCGATCGCGTCGTACAACATGACGTACACCGTCCAGAGTCATCTCCGTCGGCTTTTGGCAGAACCGGTCGGCGTCGGCGATCCTCAAAAACTCATTGGGCTGGAAGCACTTGGCGATTTACTTTCACACTCTCACAGAAATGCTGATGAAGATCCTTTGAGCTTCCAAGTGAACGACAAGGACCTGATGGTGAGCAAACAAGTCGTTGGTGAACTCGTGGGTCGAGTTCTGCTGGAGTGCAGTACGCGGATCGGCCACAAACTACTGACCGAGATCCCCGTCACTGTGTCCAAGCGGGAGAAACTGCGGCCACGAGATGATGGAGAGGACGAAGACGAAGAGCACTGGAAAGACCCGACGCACGCTGTTGCCGTTGCAACCTTTGCGTCGGCTTTGTCGTTGATGCCTCCGCTGTACGCACATCTCGCGCTAAGCAACGAGCAGAAACTCTTACTGCTTGTACGGACAAGTGTCAATGCAGAACGTACAGTGCATCGCCGCGCTCATGAAGCTCTTCTTGCTCTCATCAGCTCTCAAGGTGCATGCGCGACTGAGTCTCCACCTCCAGGTGCAGCGACAGTTGTTCGTGCGTTGACCGACTACATCATGCGGATGCATGTAAGCAGCGCCACAGCGGTGAGTGACGCAGCGGGGGCAATTATCATCTTACGGCTCCTGAGTGTCCTCCTCGAGCCGTCGAGAGCTGAAGCAACACGCTGGGAAAGTCCTCGCGCCAGATTCGAGGCTTTGATCCAAGTGGAGGCCATTGTCCTCTACCTTCTAGCTCGAGGTGATGACAACATCGAAGCGGAACAATTACTTCGACTAGCAGCTTTGGAGACGCTTGCAGTCGCGCATGAAGCGCGTGTGGCTTGCTCTGAGCAGCTCGCGCTAAAGACTTCGTTGCAATTACCGCTAGTGGACCGCCCAAGTGTGTGGACTCTTCTTGGTGACCTCGATCCGGAGCTTCACACTGCGTTCTTCAGCTTCGGAGCGACTGCTTTGATCGAACCAAACCACGACATTCACGATAAGCATCCAGCACTTCGCCGGTTGATCTTCGATACCTCGGAGCGCCACAGTTTTCGGTGGTCTCTCTGTCTAGCTCGCATTTTCAGGTGTTTGGCAAGAAGAGCACCTGATGTGGCTGCGTACATTTGGGCTGACGTGGCTGACAAGGTCACCAAACTAGAACCCGTTCTCTCAGTCACGGCGGTAGCAGCAGATTCTCAAACCCAGCGAGAACTTGCTCGATGGCGAAACTTGGCGTTGTTGGCCACGGTGTCTGCTTGTCCAATCCTGCAATCGCAGATCAGAAAGACTGAAGTGTCTGACACTTCCTCTCATTCTTCGTCGCATGCCCCCAGCGTGGCTCCGTCAACAATGGTGGCCTCGCTCGTACGACAACTTGCTTGTTATCTGCGCAGTTCCAGTGTTGCACAGCGTAATGCGGTGGTATTAGCGTTGGGTCACGCAGGGATTATGGCGCTACCGACAGTACTTGAAGTGTTCGCACGGCTTGAAGCAGAAGCTTTCTCCTCACCTTCTACTAACGGAGAAATTGAACCTTCTGAAGGGAATTCACCGTCACAAACTGCACTTCCACGTTCACGTAGCGTCAAAACTACGAAAATACCACGGAAGAAGTTGCTGGAACTGCAGCAAGTACGGACTTCCCAACTCTGTCTGCAGTGGGCCGTTGGTCGCTGTTATCGGCTTTTGCTGGAGTCTCGGACGCGTGAAGAGTATGATACCTCGGAACTGGAACCTGGGGGTCCTTTGAGCGAACGTCTCCGACAAATTGTGTCGACATTTCTAGCGAAAATGGTAAGTGCGTTCGAAGGAGCTTCAATTCCTCGAAGTGACAGCAGTGATGCAAGTGAAGGAGCGTTGACCATCAATTCCACGACGCAAATTCCTGAAGAAAACCCTGTACTCTTGATGGTACAGCTCGACTTCATCGCGAGTTTACGGGCGCTGCTTCTCCACTCAAACACGGCAGTCAAGCCAGCAGTACAGCTGCCTCATGACAAACTAGCAGCTTTGCTACTCTGGTGGAGTGGATCATTTGACACGGATCTGGCTGATACTGCGTTGGCAGGTTATCTCTATTCAGGCTTCGTACTGCCAGACAGTGAATTGTACGCTCATTGGATGCAGTTGTGTGATGTTCACAGCGCACGAGATGGTCAGTTGCTGTTCCCGTGGATCTGGATCGACAATCAACACCAACTGCTTGGTACTGGAAGATTCACGACAGCTAGCGATGCTTGCATTGCATCTCGAAACGTGGCACGATATTTACTGTGTCATCGCGCGTTCTCAACGTTAGCTGAGCTGCTTCGTAGCAGTTTGAAAGCTTTTGATGGGACGGGAACTTGGGATGGAGACAGCGTTGTTGCTTGGCTGGACGCGTGCTTTGGCGTAGACGCTGTAACATTCCCGCATTTCACCGCTCTCCACCAATTTGCACAACGAGCATTGCACTCTCTTCTCGAATTGCCACCTGGAAGCGCTCGATTCAATCACATGGTCAAGCGCTGTCTCGAGAAAGCGACGTACTCGTTTTCGAGCGCTGGGAAGTCCGAACAGCGTGTAGCCCGACAGTATCTCGAAGCTCTTGAAGCTTCGGGTGAAG
The DNA here is from genome assembly GCA_012656105.1 of Phytophthora syringae. NCBI lineage: Eukaryota > Oomycota > Peronosporomycetes > Peronosporales > Peronosporaceae > Phytophthora > Phytophthora syringae. Next base: position 126,655 of record JAAKBD010000083.1, read on the forward strand.
TCATGGGTTTCTTTCGGTCTCTTCTTCTTCGACTGCAGGAGCGAAGCGGTGACATCAAGACAAGGACGAGTCGTACCTTGTAGTGCGTCTTCTGCACGTCTTGCTGCTTCATGTCGGCGTCCAAGCTGACGACAAATTAGTGCAACAGCATCGTCAGGTGGCACTCGACATTGTGGCAGCTCTTGTTTGTGAACCTGACGCCAATGGTGACGATGATTCGACTGCAGCTACTCGCTGGGGATTGCAGAGCTACTACAGTCCCAACCTCGAAGGACAAGTAGCTGGTCGATTGCAAGTCAGTGTCTCTGCATTGTTAGCATCCAGGTTTTCGGTGCTAAGTTTGCGCGTGAGTCTTGCGATTCTGCGTGTAATGCCTGCCAATTCTCTGCAGGGCTGCAACGATGTAGCGCAACAGCGACAAATGCTGGCAGCAGTATTGCCGTGGCTTGCCGAAGTACCTCTCAAGACAACCAGCGAGGATAGCAGGTCCACGGAGTTACTTGACTTGCTGTTCGATCTCACCGCCGCTCTTGGAGATAGTTGTAGCGAGCAACTTGATCACATCTGGTTGACGTTGGCTTTTGGTAGCAACGGAGATGACATGAATCTCAAGGAGATTGTGGCCTTCTTGTTCCGACAGCAGCGCAAGAGTAAGTTGCCTTCAGAGACGGCCAAGACGATCATGTGGTGGCTTTGTCGATGGCAGGATGCAGCGTCTGATGTGCTACGTTTGCTGCTGCTTCAGCTCCCGTTATCAGCAGCAAACGGACGAGATCCAAACGAGCTTGTGACTGCGTTGGACGAGCTCGGAGCTCTCGTAATGTTGGCAGGCGACACCAGTTGTCACCTTCTTCAGTCTGGTGGGAATAATTCCAACGCCGACGTGCGAGCGATAGCTGTTCACTTGGTTCACATGACACTCACGACGCTTTTCGCACTGCTGGATAGTGAGACTGTGAATGAAAGTGTCACGCAGCACTGCCATGTTCTGCTTCACTCCGTTCTGCCACTTCTGGAAGCTCCACGAGGGTTACTTGCCGCGGCTCTCGCCTTGATTCAAGCCACAACATCAGATAAGGCTCCGACGCAGGCAAACAGCCAGCCTTCGGTACACTCTCGGATACATGTTGAGGACTTCCTCGAGGCTCTGCGAACTCTTGCCGTGTGTTTATCAGCCGATGAAGCGCAGATTTGGAGCGAGCTCTGCGTACAAGAAATCGCGTTGGCCATTTCACCTTCAACGTTAGAGAGTCTGGAAAACCTACGGCGATCATCTCCTCATGAAGTGTGTGTGCGCTTCGCCTTGGTGGCGTACACTCAACTATCTCCACGTTTCCAGGGCGACGTTCTTCTCTCCGTGCTGACTTTACTACGTCAAACACTCACAGCCGGTGTTGATGATAGTCGACTGTCGCAATCGGTGTCACTTGGCCGAGAATGCCTAGCAATGCTTGCCATGCTGATGCGCAGCATGCCTGCCTCCAGACTGGTGCTGTACCCGCAAGTGTTTTGGGTCTCACTTGCTCTTCTCACGCATTGTCGTCAACAGCGTGATAATACCCCAACCAGCAACACTTCACTGCACGACGGAGCACTGGAGCTATTGTCAATTATCTGGGATCGCACGCCTTTCAGTGGCCATGCAGTAGCCCAAGACCTCATTCGCTATACACGACCTGGGCAATGGGAACCCACGAGTGCCCGCAACTCCGTTTTACTGGAGATCGTACGCTGCATTTATGCAGAAACTGGGTTTCAAAGCCGGGTTCAAGCCATGAATATGCTGCGGAAGTCAGTGTTGCTGGTGCCACACGACCTTCTTGGGGTCTCACGTCGCGAACACTTGGTAATCTGCACACTCGCATTGCTGCCTGCACTAATCTTTCCTTTGACGGAGCGAGATGCTGAGATGAACTTCAATACTCGGGACGATCTGGTTGTGCTCTGGCAAGCGACTGGGGCTTCTGCATCATACGATCAAATGCTGGAATTGCTCCAGAGTCGTGAGTTTGTCCAAACTGAACGAGGAAACAGTCACAAACTCGCAGCAAAGTTCATGGTCGTCTTCGTTTCTGCGCTATACACGTTGGAACAGGAAACTAGCCTCGGCAATACCGAGTTCGATGGTCTGAAGCTGAGTCTGGAAGTTCTTGTGGCGGGGTTTCCACTGCCTGGAAATCAAAGTGAGACGTCAATTTCTGAAAAAACTGCCGGCCTGAACAGCGAGCGCTCGGCCTTCGTGTTCGTGCTGTTGGAAGAATTGCTCCGTGATGTACTGAGTCGAAGAGAGACCACGAAGCGTGCGTGGAAACCCGTGCCAGAGCTCGAGGCCACGCTCGCAAGGCTGCTTAGAAGCCCGAAAAACGAGCGACAGTGGAGAGCGTGCGTCCGAGTACTAAGCTGGGTAGCCGAACTGGCAAAGTTCACCAGTGGTTCTTTGGTGACTCCGTTATCCGTGCCTTCATCAGCGAGAAGAAGTCTTCCTGGCGGGAAATCGGCAGAAATGCCGGCAGCACTTGGCTGTATTGCAGAATCGGAGGATGACGGACGATCAAATTTTCACCCAAAGGTGGCAGTAGATGCCGAAACAATCAAGAAGACCCCGTCAGCCAAAGCTTTGCTGCGACTTATGACTTCACGTTCTCAGAGCAGCGGCAGCATCAGCAAACAATCCGTGAACGAAGGTGCTACATGTGGCAACAACAACGAGTCAGCAAGATCGCCTGAACCTCCATCGATGAAGGAACAACATTGGTCCGACCTACCTGGGAACGAGTACGAGGACCATGCCGTTGAATCCGCCGTAGATACTTGAGCCTGCACAGCACACACAATAGACTTGCTGCTTTCAGCCACCAACTATCAAGACCCGCGTAAAACAAAGCATACATGTTAGCTACTGCATTTCTAGACCACCAGGCTGGCTGCTGGTTGATGTGAGTCTCCTCACTCCTCTGGCTACCCTTCACAGCCCTCATACCTCTTATGCCCACAGCTCCTGGATGTAGCGGTGGTCGTCCTGCAGTTTCTTGAGCGTAGCCAGCGCTTCGTCCGCAGACTGGCCGCCGAACTTCTCGATGATCTCGTGCAGCACCTTGTTCACGTCGTTGCCCATGGTCGTGGCCCCGCACACGTAGATGTGCGCATCGTGATCGCGAATAAGCTCCCAGGTAGTCTGGCCATTCTGCTGCAGCAAGTGCTGCACATACACCTTCTTCTCCTGCTCACGCGAAAAGGCCAAGTGCAATTCCGTCAGCACTCCACTTTCCTCGAAGCTGTCAAGTTCATCCTTGTAAATGAAGTCTTCATCGCGGCGACGACACCCGAAGTACATGATAGACTTGCCTACAGTCACTCCATCCTCCTGCTGCTTGGCACGCTCGTGCAGGAACGCACGCATCGGAGCGATACCCGTGCCCGGGCCAATGAGGATAACAGGAGTCAGTGGGTTCTCCGGCAGACGGAAGGTCGACGCGCGCATGAAAATACGAGCGGCAGGCCACTCGCGCGGCTTCTTCGCGCCCTGCTCACCAGGACGACTGTCACGCTTCTTCTTGTCCGCCGTGTGGTCGTTTAGAGGCTGCAGTCTGCCCAAATAGTTCGAGCACACGCCGTGGAACACACGACCATCCTTCTTCTTGTTCTCAATGAGACTAACAGTAGCGTGCACTCGCTGCGGGTTCACAAGACTGGAAGACGAGATCGTGTAGTAACGAGGCAGCAAGAACGGCACAACGGAGAGCAGGCCCTGCATGGACAACTTCACCGAGCGGAAGTGTTCCAGCACGTCAAGAAAAGAGCGTTCTTCCTCCACAATCCACGTCTGGTACTCGTCTTTGCCCTCCTTCGACGCCAGACGCAGCAGTTGAGCACGCTCGGCCGGGTCTGAAGCAAAGAACGCAAGCTGCTTCAACGGGCCCTTGCGAGGAGCACTGTTAATGGCCAAGTAATTCGTGAGAATCTCCCCAATAACACACGGCGACGGGAAGGGAAGTTCGCCATTAGCATCCAAACTCACAGGCTCCACCTTCACCCACTGGTCCAAATCATAGTCCAAACGTTTCGCCAGCCGCTCCACGACGCTCGCCTCGTTCTCCGGCAGCACCGCAAGGTTGTCCGCTGTCTGATACGTCACTCCCGTGCCACGCAAGTCCAGCTCCACGTGGACAGTGGACCCTCCCACCGTCGACGGACGCAGCTCACGGTTTACTACGACCTTCGCACTCGCCGCCGTGAAGAAATGCTTGGTCGAAGCCTTCATCTTGACATCCTTGCTGCCGTTGGCCAGTTTCTCGGCCTCCGACGCGCGGATCTCCAGCACCTGATACTCGTACTCTGGCGCCGTCAACTTGTCTTTGTCCTGCACATCTCCGTCCTGAACCAGCTGCTGCTCGCTCTCTCCAAGAAACTGCGTCTTGAGCGCCTTCCACAGCGGCTCCTTCCAGTCGTCAAAGTCTTCGTCCAAGCTCGCGTCGTCGTCCCCCTCTCCATAGTGGAACATCCTCTGGCCGCCGTGCTTCTCCATCAACCTGTCCACCAGTCGTCCCATCTCGTTGTAGTGCTCGTACTGCGTGTTGCCCAGCCCAAAGACCGTGAAGCTCACACCACGGAACGCGTTCTCGTCCAGAACCCCTCCTTGTCCTTCAGAAAGGTGATGAGATCCACTGCATTGTCCGTCGGGTCCCCCTCTCCGTATGTAGCCATGACAAAGATGACACACGGCTCGCTCTGGAGCTTCTCGGCTGCGTCGTAGTCTTCTAAATCAATGGCGTGCGTCTCGAAGCCTGCTTTACGCCCCTCTTTCTTCAGCACCTCCGCGAACCCCTCGGCTGTCCCCGTCTGAGAGCCGAATAAGATGGCCACACGTCCCCCAGGGAACGCGGGGCTCTCGTCGACGCTGGGGCGGCGCGCAGAGGCGGCGGACGGCGCCGCCTCCTTGTACATCTTCATCTGCTGGCCGATGCGCAGCATCTCCTCGGCCAGTTTGTCCTGCTTGGGCTTGGGATCGCGCAGGAAGAGCACGGCGGTGGCCATCACGGCCAGCAGCGACCCGACGACCACGTACGAGTCCATGACCGTCATCGCACGGAAGCCACTTGTGCTCGACTCGGCGGATTCGGAAATGACAGACGCGGGGCTGGCCACGCACGAGAGTGGAAAATTCGGGACGGATTGGTGTACGGATGGTGGCGGATGGAAAAACGGCTGGCGCAGTGTGAGGTACATGGATACACTGTAGGTGGACAATTGCAGGCGCAAACGAAGTTGCTCTGTCGGCGTCATCATCTTTAACTGCCCTCGCTTTGAAAGAGCGAGGGAGCTCGTTTAACAGGAAAATGATAGCCCTAGATAACGCTGTCTGTTGCGATGGCATGCATTACAGGTGGCGTAAGTGCTTCAACATGTACATGTAGTGAATTCGACGACATCCAACTGGCCCCTTTGGCGTCACCGTCCCAGGCAGAAGAACTTGTCAATCCGCCACTGCCAAACCAGCGAACCTATTGATAAACTCGGAGTGATGAGTGCCATTCGTGGCATTGACACCCGTTGCACTTGGACTGAGTTTTTTTCCCTCTATTGCAACTTTGCGTTCGGTGGTGTTAGCCTATGTGGCTGTGGCTAAATTCTAAAAATCTATTATACTAGAACGGGCTACTATTCAGCATATTCCTGAGCTCGAATTCGATGTACCCCACACAGTTTTAGCCATCAGTGCCAACGGACGAGCACTAACGGAGCTGCTCGTCGGCGACCTTTGGCGCCCCTCGCTGCTGCATGGAGCGCGCCCACGTGCTCGTCCGATTGCGAGGTGATGCGTCTGTGTCTTCTGCTGTCGGAATCTGCCGTACAAGCGCCAGTACCGTCCGCTTGGAGCACAGCGAGATGTCTCCAGGGGTGGCCAGTATCACCTTCGAACAGGTATTTGACGTTAGTGACAGCAATTCCCGCGTGTTCCAGCAGAGTTTGACGCCCGCAATAGACGCCGCAATCGACGGCAAAGCTGCTACGTTGGTAGCCACGGGCGGCGCGAGTTCAGGCAAGTCGTTTTCGTGTCATGGCGACCAGCTGAAGCCCAGCAAGGGCAAGACGGAGCCGGGGCTTATTACACTGGCAATACGCCGTATTTTCAGTCAGTTGGAGACACAATTGAAGGGTGAAGGCAAGTACAACGTGTTGCTGAGTTGTTGGGGTGTTCGACGCTCGGAAAGCAGCAAAAATGAAGTTCTGGTGGACCTTCTAGCGGTAAAACCGTGTGGTGATATACTGGCAATTGAAAACATGGAGAAAGTGATGGTAGACCACTCGGTGGTGGTGTCGACACCTGCTGAAGCGGTACATTTGTACTCGAGAGCATTGGGGAGAGTGGCAGACGCAGATAAGAAGGACTTTGTGGTGGCTTTACACGTTGAGACGTTGCTTCCGAGTGGAGAGGCCAGGAGGGGCGGTTAATTGTGGTGGATGTCCATGGTGGCTCAATTGTTGAGCCAAGAGGAGAAGGGTTGGTGGAACAAGCTGTGAAGGAGCAGTATTTGTTGGACACGCAATTTTCGGTGCACGAAACGTTGAGTGCAGCGTTCGGAGTGTTTGTGGGGAATAAGAGTGCAACGTATCTGCTCGTTGCTATACGAACCGCAGCGCAGGTTCAGCAGCAGGTACGAGTTGTTTCAGATGCAGGGATATCTGTTTGTGGCGGCTAATAAACCTGCGTGCTGATGAAAAACTAGGCCATCCAGTCACTGTTGTATGCATGCAAGGCGAAAGAGATCAAAAGCTCTAGTACAATAAACTATTTGTCAGCTTTTGTCGAGAAACTCAGCACGGGCATGCCTCTGCAAGTACTGAAGCATCTACCAGTGGACTCTGGGGGCCAACCGCCTGGTTGCCGAGAAGACTGCATCGCGCCCGACGCTCCCAGTGCCCTCTCTTCTGCTGATCAGTCTATCGCATTCTACCCCAGTAAGTCTCCACCGTCCGCGCCTTCACTCCTGTAAGTGCCTGCTTTGCTCCGTGTTCCTCAAATGCCGTGGCTCACGTGGTTTAATAAACAGATCAACTACTTCCAGCGAATGTACATGGCAGAAACCGATCATTGCTTCGCCAAGTTTAAGTCCAAGCACAAGTTGTGAGAGTGAAGCATCGCTGAAGCAGTCTGTTGTTTCAAGACGGGTGCGCAAGGCCTATGAAATCGCAAAAGCTGCTACCAACTTACCAAGTAAAGCGTGCGAGCCGGCATTTACAAGCTCGAACCAAGGAGACGAAACAGTTATCCAGACCCCGATCGATGAGTTACTGAAGTACCTCCCACCCGATACACTCCGTGGGCTGACTCTACAAGCGAAACTGGAGCAAATCCGCTCGACTCAGCTTGAACAGGAGCGCGCGCTAGCTTACGAGACTTCCATCAAGGACAAGTGTGTGGATCGCATCTCACGGCTGAGCCAGACCATGAGCTGTCAAGTGGTGGAGCACGAACAGCAGCTACAGGAAGCTTTAACAGCGAAGCACGCGGCAGAGATTAAGCTCCAAGACCTCATCATCCAGTTTGATGGCGTAGGACGAGAGGTGGCACGTTTGCAAGAGGAGGTGAAAGCATTGAAGACTGGCCGAAAGATGGTGGCAGATAATGACGACTCTCAATCTTCAGCGAGTGAGCGGGCAATGCTGCACACTTTGTCAGCACGACTTGAGGAGGCCATGATACAAGCGAAAGACGTGATAACGTTTAAGGATAGCGTCATCCGGTCGTTGGAAGAGAGACTTCAGCTCGCAAGCAAGCGTGGAGCCGATGCAGTGACACTGTTTGAAGACGAGAAGAATCGGTTTGAACGAGAGAAGAGTGAATTTCTCGCTCAGTTGCAGCAGAGCAAGGAGGGCGCGGACAGCAAGAAGAACGAAAAGGTGGCACGGATCCAGAAAGAGAATTTGATACTTCAGCAGCAGAAGGCCGAGCTCACTGTGAAGGTGGCGCAGTTGACTCTTGAGTTGGAAACATCCCGGACACGATGGGCACAAGATGCTCATGAACGGGAGGATCGCGCTCAAGAACGATGCGAGAACCAAGTCGCTCAAGCTGAACAACAACTTGAACAGGCTACAGCCTCAATGCAGCAGCAAATGGCACAGTTTCGCGACGAGCTCGACCTGAAGGTGGCAAGGCAACGTGTAGCTGCACAAGTGGCATGCAAAGCTGGCGAACTCAAGTGCGATCACCTGGAAAGAGAACTGCAGCGTATGGAGCTAAAACTGGCAAAGCAAAAGTCAAGTTGGAGAAGAAGGCGCGCGTGTTGGTGGCTACAGCCCACAAGCAGCACAAAGAGCCCGTGGCGGTTCTTGAACGCGAGCTCGAAGATTTATCTGCACGGATGGATAAAGTGGTGGAACGAGAACAAGATGCATCGGTGCAGGCAAAGAAGAGCGAGAAAAACGTCGAGCGGTTGAAGACACAAGTGCAGCAACTTCAATCATCGGTCGCCGAACTGGAGCGCGAGGGGAAGCTTTGGAGAATATTTGCAAAGAGCTCGAGAGTGATAAAAGTACCCTCAAAGCTGAACTAGAACAACGCACATGCGACATGGAAACAGCGCTAGCAAAGCAAATTACGACGGCTGAGGCTCGAGTTCACGAAGAACGAGATCGGCAAGTCGAGAAACTGGTGGAGCTGCACAATGTCGAGTTGAGTCGCTTGAAGGAGCTCATCGTGGAAAAAGAAAGCGCTGTGCATAAGCTGACCCAGTTAACAAGGCGACAGTCCTCGTCTCTGGTATCATCACGAGATTCTTCAGGCGATGAAGGTGGGTCGACGACATCAGGCGGCAATCGTCAGCAAAGTATTGACGAGCTGGACGCTCTCATCGACTCGAAGGAGCGACGGTATCGGCATCTTGAGAAGCAAAGAAAAGCGAGCAGTTCGTCACGGTCACCTCCACCTCCTTCGCCTACAAAGAAATCCACGTCGTCTCTGAAAAGGGCTCTAACACAAAAGCAAGAGGAGATATCGGAGCTTGTGACGCGTCAGAAACAACTCTTAGCTGCTCTGGCGACTGCAAATGAACAGGAAACGCTGGCCAAGAACCAAAAGCAAGAGACGGAGGCGCGATGTCAGAAGGAGTTTGCTCGGTACGAGGAGCTGCTGCAACAACTCAACAGCGTGAAGCAGGAAAACTGGAACCTCAGCCTGGCACTCCATGTGACAGAGGCGTCGAACCAACAGCAGCGTAGACAACCGAAAGGGATTCCAAGTTCGGATCCGAGATAACTATTTTCCCTTGGTTTTTGCTGCGTTCGAGTTCCTTTGCACTACAAGTCACGCATACCTTTACAGATGCTAACTAACCACTGGAAAGTTCGTTGCCTATACGTCGAAGTACGATAAATGAGTGTGTAGACCCTACTTCAGTACAAAATAAAAAGTGGTAAGCTTACGTGTATGAGTCAGGATGGAAGACCTACTTCCTTCGATCGCCATCCAGCACTACAAAATATAAAAATACAATCCGCCAAGCTAATAGTTGGCGTCCCAGATGTGCAGGTGCTCTCGGACGTCTTCCACGTCGTGGATCTTGTTGAGGAAGCGAGTGATGGACTCGAGCTCGCGGTCGCTCGGGTCGTCGATGAAGCTGGAGCAGCCGATCGCGTTGCGAGGGTGGAAAATGTACGACATGGGCGCGTTGTCGATGATGATCGTCTGCGATATGTCGCGGTCCAGCAGCGATAGATCCTTCACGTAGTTGCCTTCGTACTGCACGCAGTGCTCGCGGTACAGTCGGTAGCGGATCACTCCTTCCGGGTCCAGTTTGTCCAGCAACGGGTCCGCGTACTTGCTCAGACTGGCCGTGTAGACCACAATCTCGTACTGTTTGGCCATCTCGACGAGGAACTCCTCGGCACCAGGTCGCTTGCAAACGTACACTTGGTGAATGGTGCCGTCGATGTCCACGGGGATGATGAGGTCGGGGTTGGTAGTCGGTCTGAACGACGAGTGCACCAGCGTTTCGTCCAGGTCCAGCACCAAACACTTTTTGTCGGCGTCGACGGGTGAGACCGGAGGCAGAACGCTCTTGCGCAGCTCGATCGAGTTACTCGCCACACCCGCAACCTTCGGTTTGAGTGGCTGGGACGAACGGCCTTGAGACGTCTTGTCCATCGTCTGCAGCTGCTGCTCATTGGTCTTGAGTGCTGGCCAAAGGTTCGCGAACAAGTTGCGGAAGCTGCCTCGCTGCGCTCCATTCGCACCAAAACTTCCGTCACTGATGCGGCGTCCGGCTCTGATGACGGGCTGCTGCTTGCCACTTTTGTCGGCTTGGTGCACGATGCTCGCCAACGGGTTGGTGGGGTTGAGATCTGCGAGCAGCTTCGTGGGCGAGGCCATCGGGGCTGCGTTCACGTTCGTCTGCGTCTTCATCATAGCTTCGGTGTTTGGTCTCGAGAGACTTTGCGATTCGTCTGACGAACGGGGCCTTGCTGGTGAAGGTCCCTGGATTACCGACTGTGAGCTAGCTGATGTGTTGAGTTTAGACGATGTTGTGCGGTGGGGTGTTGGCTAGTCCTCCAATTCGATAATCAAACTGAAGCCGAAAGCCGAAGGTGGCAACGACCACATCTACACTGTACTTACTGGTGCAACATTTCTCCTCCTTCAACGGCTCGGCAGTGACCTCGAGGTGCTGAGCAACCGTTCTCCTTGATTGCCTGCCATTTGTAAATCAAACTCCATTGTTGTGTTTGTCAGAACGTTGGGTGTATTTTGTGTTTTTGTTCGTAGCAGGTGTATTTGTTTAGGTTGTTTGGGTTGATCTGAGGAAAACGTTAGTTTTCTTTCCTTGGGCAGAAACTGTAGTACTGCCGAACAGGAATCAGGACGACCATACATGTAGAAAAGTGTAGCCATGACTTCCGGAAAACTGAAGAAACCCATGAAATTATGCAAGGTAGACAGACGGCCAATGTTCCTAATACCAAGGTATTTTAGACTGTACTTTAAAATTAATTTCTAGCTTTTTCTAGCTTCGGTTGCTGAGGTTAAAATTAAAAAAAAGATGATATACTAAGGACGGAAGGACTTGGAATCCGTTGCAAACCTACGAGTACGATCCAGCAGGCAGCACAGGTTTAACGTTCTGACAAACACAACAATGGAGTTTGATTTACAAATGGCAGGCAATCAAGGAGAACGGTTGCTCAGCACCTCGAGGTCACTGCCGAGCCGTTGAAGGAGGAGAAATGTTGCACCAGTAAGTACAGTGTAGATGTGGTCGTTGCCACCTTCGGCTTTCGGCTTCAGTTTGATTATCGAATTGGAGGACTAGCCAACACCCCACCGCACAACATCGTCTAAACTCAACACATCAGCTAGCTCACAGTCGGTAATCCAGGGACCTTCACCAGCAAGGCCCCGTTCGTCAGACGAATCGCAAAGTCTCTCGAGACCAAACACCGAAGCTATGATGAAGACGCAGACGAACGTGAACGCAGCCCCGATGGCCTCGCCCACGAAGCTGCTCGCAGATCTCAACCCCACCAACCCGTTGGCGAGCATCGTGCACCAAGCCGACAAAAGTGGCAAGCAGCAGCCCGTCATCAGAGCCGGACGCCGCATCAGTGACGGAAGTTTTGGTGCGAATGGAGCGCAGCGAGGCAGCTTCCGCAACTTGTTCGCGAACCTTTGGCCAGCACTCAAGACCAATGAGCAGCAGCTGCAGACGATGGACAAGACGTCTCAAGGCCGTTCGTCCCAGCCACTCAAACCGAAGGTTGCGGGTGTGGCGAGTAACTCGATCGAGCTGCGCAAGAGCGTTCTGCCTCCGGTCTCACCCGTCGACGCCGACAAAAAGTGTTTGGTGCTGGACCTGGACGAAACGCTGGTGCACTCGTCGTTCAGACCGACTACCAACCCCGACCTCATCATCCCCGTGGACATCGACGGCACCATTCACCAAGTGTACGTTTGCAAGCGACCTGGTGCCGAGGAGTTCCTCGTCGAGATGGCCAAACAGTACGAGATTGTGGTCTACACGGCCAGTCTGAGCAAGTACGCGGACCCGTTGCTGGACAAACTGGACCCGGAAGGAGTGATCCGCTACCGACTGTACCGCGAGCACTGCGTGCAGTACGAAGGCAACTACGTGAAGGATCTATCGCTGCTGGACCGCGACATATCGCAGACGATCATCATCGACAACGCGCCCATGTCGTACATTTTCCACCCTCGCAACGCGATCGGCTGCTCCAGCTTCATCGACGACCCGAGCGACCGCGAGCTCGAGTCCATCACTCGCTTCCTCAACAAGATCCACGACGTGGAAGACGTCCGAGAGCACCTGCACATCTGGGACGCCAACTATTAGCTTGGCGGATTGTATTTTTATATTTTGTAGTGCTGGATGGCGATCGAAGGAAGTAGGTCTTCCATCCTGACTCATACACGTAAGCTTACCACTTTTTATTTTGTACTGAAGTAGGGTCTACACACTCATTTATCGTACTTCGACGTATAGGCAACGAACTTTCCAGTGGTTAGTTAGCATCTGTAAAGGTATGCGTGACTTGTAGTGCAAAGGAACTCGAACGCAGCAAAAACCAAGGGAAAATAGTTATCTCGGATCCGAACTTGGAATCCCTTTCGGTTGTCTACGCTGCTGTTGGTTCGACGCCTCTGTCACATGGAGTGCCAGGCTGAGGTTCCAGTTTTCCTGCTTCACGCTGTTGAGTTGTTGCAGCAGCTCCTCGTACCGAGCAAACTCCTTCTGACATCGCGCCTCCGTCTCTTGCTTTTGGTTCTTGGCCAGCGTTTCCTGTTCATTTGCAGTCGCCAGAGCAGCTAAGAGTTGTTTCTGACGCGTCACAAGCTCCGATATCTCCTCTTGCTTTTGTGTTAGAGCCCTTTTCAGAGACGACGTGGATTTCTTTGTAGGCGAAGGAGGTGGAGGTGACCGTGACGAACTGCTCGCTTTTCTTTGCTTCTCAAGATGCCGATACCGTCGCTCCTTCGAGTCGATGAGAGCGTCCAGCTCGTCAATACTTTGCTGACGATTGCCGCCTGATGTCGTCGACCCACCTTCATCGCCTGAAGAATCTCGTGATGATACCAGAGACGAGGACTGTCGCCTTGTTAACTGGGTCAGCTTATGCACAGCGCTTTCTTTTTCCACGATGAGCTCCTTCAAGCGACTCAACTCGACATTGTGCAGCTCCACCAGTTTCTCGACTTGCCGATCTCGTTCTTCGTGAACTCGAGCCTCAGCCGTCGTAATTTGCTTTGCTAGCGCTGTTTCCATGTCGCATGTGCGTTGTTCTAGTTCAGCTTTGAGGGTACTTTTATCACTCTCGAGCTCTTTGCAAATATTCTCCAAAGCTTCCCCCTCGCGCTCCAGTTCGGCGACCGATGATTGAAGTTGCTGCACTTGTGTCTTCAACCGCTCGACGTTTTTCTCGCTCTTCTTTGCCTGCACCGATGCATCTTGTTCTCGTTCCACCACTTTATCCATCCGTGCAGATAAATCTTCGAGCTCGCGTTCAAGAACCGCCACGGGCTCTTTGTGCTGCTTGTGGGCTGTAGCCACCAACACGCGCGCCTTCTTCTCCAACTTGACTTTTGCTTTGCCAGTTTTAGCTCCATACGCTGCAGTTCTCTTTCCAGGTGATCGCACTTGAGTTCGCCAGCTTTGCATGCCACTTGTGCAGCTACACGTTGCCTTGCCACCTTCAGGTCGAGCTCGTCGCGAAACTGTGCCATTTGCTGCTGCATTGAGGCTGTAGCCTGTTCAAGTTGTTGTTCAGCTTGAGCGACTTGGTTCTCGCATCGTTCTTGAGCGCGATCCTCCCGTTCATGAGCATCTTGTGCCCATCGTGTCCGGGATGTTTCCAACTCAAGAGTCAACTGCGCCACCTTCACAGTGAGCTCGGCCTTCTGCTGCTGAAGTATCAAATTCTCTTTCTGGATCCGTGCCACCTTTTCGTTCTTCTTGCTGTCCGCGCCCTCCTTGCTCTGCTGCAACTGAGCGAGAAATTCACTCTTCTCTCGTTCAAACCGATTCTTCTCGTCTTCAAACAGTGTCACTGCATCGGCTCCACGCTTGCTTGCGAGCTGAAGTCTCTCTTCCAACGACCGGATGACGCTATCCTTAAACGTTATCACGTCTTTCGCTTGTATCATGGCCTCCTCAAGTCGTGCTGACAAAGTGTGCAGCATTGCCCGCTCGCTCGCTGAAGATTGAGAGTCGTCATTATCTGCCACCAATCTTTTGCCTCCCAAGGTTACGACACTCCGTAGAGAAAAGTATAGTTCCGCATGAGCTGCTGGCCAACTCTACAAGCGAAACTGGAGCAAATCCGCTCGACCCCGCTATCCTATAGCTTACGAGACTTCTATCAAGGACAAGTGTGTGGATCGCATCTCGCGGCTGAGCCCGACCATGAGCTGTCAAGTGGTGGAGCACGAACAGCAGCTACAGGAAGCTTTAACAGCGAAGCACGCGGCAGATTAAGCTCCAAGACCTCATCATCCAGTTTGATGGCGAAGGACGAGAGGTGGCACGTTTGCAAGAGGAGGTGAAAGCATTGACGACTGGCCAAAAGGTAGTGTGATACAGCACGCTGCATCGAAGCTTACAGCACTCGTTGATGCCTGTCTGTTTGCACCGACTTGTTGGGTAGTGGTAGGCTACACTGTAGCCCAAGGTTCCAGCCATGACTAAGCAAGAACTATTTGCAAAGGAGACGACCTCGATCATACGTGAGCTTCATGCTGACTTCAAACGCTTCGCGTGCATTACACTTTAGTCCGTTGCGTATTCGTTTACTTGGTCGCTTCATTCGGAGCACTGATCTGCTCAGGCGTCTTACCACACAGTCGCTTGTGCAGCTTCCACGCCTCCTTCTGGCAGTCCCGAGAGCAATACACCGCATCCTTGCATCTCGCGCACTTGGACAGCTTCTCACTGGGCGCGTGGCAAAATCGCACGTCTTGCCCTTGGTCTCCTGGAACCAGAACATGGTGTCGTCTTCGCTCGGATGGGTCACTCCTCTCGGGTCCTCTTCTCCATGACAAAAGACGCTCTCACAGGACGCGTAGAACTCCCACTTTTCGGTGTGATGCATGAGGTTCTGACTCACGCAGCCGAATCTGCTCATGAGCGAGTCGAGTTTCATGTCCTTCACCTCCTTGAACTCGTCGCTCAAGTTCTCCTCACTCGGGGCACAAACTCCACTGCAAATTGGGCCACCGATCCGTAGTCCGCTGCTCTTGCAACAGGTGCAAACTCCTGCGAAATGGCAAAGTCACTCAAACTCCTCACGTGTTCAGCCTCCTCCGTCTTCGGAAGAGCCAAGAAGTCGGCATCTCCTAGCAAAAAGCAGAACATGGGCTTGTCATCGTCTTTCAGAGGTTTCGAGCGCTCCACGACCGCTTCAAAGGTGGCGTAAGGACTGCGTGCACCCCGTCGCTCCCCTGGAGGAGCTACGTATACAAACACCAAGTCTGCAGCCAGCGGATCGGCCACAAGCTCGTACTTCATGAGCTCGCAAGCCTTTTCCAGTCGTTCCTGGAACTCTGGGAAGCCATTGGCCTCGATATAAGCCTTGGTTCTGGGTGACAGAGACGCGTCACTTGTGCTGTGCTTGTAGGTCTCCACCCACGCCGCGTGTAGGTACAGGAGACGGCAGCCGATGCCGGTAATGCGACTCTCTGCGTTCTGGAACTCGGTCTTCTTCCTATGGGGTTGCACAGGCGTTAGAGCTTCGTAAATGCATAACAAGTTACATGAAAAAACGACTTACCATGCGTAGTCGTAGCGAATGAAGACGCGGGCGTTTAGGAGGCGCTCGCGCCACGGCTGCAGCGCAGACACCGGCGCCGCCAGAGGAAGCTGTGACGCCTCCATTTCCCAGTTTGTATAATAGGCTGTTTGGTGGGTTCAAATGAAACCCACCAAACAGCCTATCGCGTATGGATTGTTCGATTGTTCGATTGTCTCGTCTCTGGCGTGTCTCGAAGGTTCTTGGCTCTTGTTTCGAAGCTGTACAGGAGGGAAGATTTATCTGATTATACCATCACAAACCAGCAGATCCCATACAACCACAGATGTCGCCCACGCGTTTTGTCACGTTCAATTGCGCGTTTTGGACGGTTGTACCAATGGCTGGCCAGTCACACAACTCAATTTGCTCCAGACATGCGAAGCTCTAACACCGACGGAGGAATGTGCACTTACGGGCTCAACAGCGAGGCCGGATACCTCTTCGAGCGCAGCCAGAACGCGCTGCGCCAACGCAGCTTCGGCCGAGCGCGTGGCCTCATGAACGCCCCACTGAAGCGCCCTCGGGGGCAGGACAGCGACGAAGACGCCCAGCGAGGTCCCTACGGACGTCGCGCAGTGCTGGACGGCATCAAGCGGATGCGCTTGGCGTCGCCCTCGCAGTCTCCGAAGAACGACTCGGACATGACGGACGAGGAGGCCGCCACGCCCCGCACCACGTGGCGAGCCAAAGCCCTCGTCCCCAGAGCCCCCGAAGCCGGGAAGAAGCGGCCGCTGCAGTTTGCAGCAGCCAATTTGCCGTGGAAAGCGCCACGGCAGCCGTTTCAGAGGAACGAGCAACCGATCGAGATCCCCGATGACGCGAATTGCCGGGCGATGGTCCTGTTCGACCCGTACAAGTCGATGACGCTGCCCGTGGCTCCACGAGTGGAACTTGTGGAGGACAAGCAGTCGGAAACGGCATCCGAGAGTGAGGAGGAGAACGGCGTGCGGTTCGAGGAGCTGCCGTCCGACAACGACGAGCCGGTGGATATGGACATCGACTGAAAGCCGTCACTGTCTGAAGATATTCAAGTGAACTCGTCCAAAATGCGGCTGGCGGAGCGCAATGCAACCGCCGAACCAAGCAACACCCTCACCAACTCCTATTTACCAATCTTTTAAGAGCTGCAGCAAGCACTCGCACAGCTCCGTGAACATGATTCTACTCGTACAAGAACAATCTACGATGTGACTTTAAAAGAGTTACCGTGTTGTGTCAACTTATCCTGGATGTAGCCAACTCAACATGGCTACACTCGATTAACTGGCGCCATCATTTCAACACAACAATTCCACAATCACTCCTCACTCTTCAATCAGCCGTCGCATGTCGCGCCTGTTGCTGCGTTCCCTGCGCTCGTCCCCTGCGGCTCTGGCCGTGGCCGCAGCCGGGGCTTCTCGCTCGCCCCTCTCTCTGCGAAGGCAGCGCCCACCAGCAGCTGGACAAGCCCACCTTCTCCGAGCGCACCGTGGGCAACTACGAGAACCGACTGC
Source organism: Phytophthora syringae (assembly GCA_012656105.1). Taxonomy (NCBI): domain Eukaryota; phylum Oomycota; class Peronosporomycetes; order Peronosporales; family Peronosporaceae; genus Phytophthora; species Phytophthora syringae. The sequence continues at coordinate 143,946 of JAAKBD010000083.1, forward strand.
GCAAATTCAGCGCCCCCGAGCGCGTGTTCGAGTACTTTTCGAGCGTGGAGCTGGACCGCCAGTGCTTCATGACCCGGGACGACTTGGCGCGGGCCGTGACCCCCTACACCTACCGTCACGGAGCCCCCACCGGCTCCAAGAACCCCAAATATAACGCTAAGGCCAGCAAAGACAAGATTTCGCACTTAGTGCAACGCGAATATTTGCAAAAAGTGCAAAAGTTGCTACTGGAGACGCCAAAAGTGACGAAAGGTGACGTTGAAGAGCTGCTGCAACTCCGAGACGAGAAAATCGACTTTGAGACGCACGTTAAGACGCTCCGAGAGCTACAGATCACCAACGCAGAGTTCGACCAGTTTGTGGAGGTAAAAGAGGAGGTTAAAGGGGTCATTTTTGTTATTTTATGTTTTAATGCTTTTATGGTTTTAATGATTTTAGGTGCATGGCGGACCGAAACGTGAAAAAACGTTCTTTGACTTGGTGGATGCGGACGGAGACGGAATGATTTCGTATCCGGAGTACATTTTCTTCAACACGCTACTTGCGAGTAAGTGTGTGTCGATAGCGAGAGAGGAAGAGAATTGTTCCCTGACATTTATGGTGTGCAGTTCCGGAGCGTCAATTCGAGTTGGCGTTTAAAATGTTCGACGCTGACGACAACGGGGAACTGGATCATCGGGAGTTCAAGCAGGTGGGTGGTAATGGGTTCTGGGGGTGACTGCTCGGGATTTTATTTAATTGACTGTACTGGACGTTGCAGATCATGGAATTGTTGCGATTGCGGACGCCTGCTGGGCGTCAGGACCGCACGCTGCATGACGACGATGACGTGCCCATCTTCAAGCACTTGTTCGGAGAGCTGGCGACGAAAACGCTTTCGTATGAAGAATTTTGCGCCTTCCGTCGTGATCTCAAGCAGGAAATCATGCGCATTCAGATATCCTTTCCACTCGTCATGATTGTCGCTTGGAATTCGTATGAGACCTTTGTGAGTTTTCTTAACGTATGATTACTTCGAGCAGTATGACGTCGATGGTGACAGAACACTTTGTCCACGTGAGTTCGGCATGTTCCTCGTTTCGCACGTGGACCAGGTTCGTACATTTATGTTTCCACCTTGAAAAAAAAGCGTAAGCTAAATCGTGTCGTCTCTGCAAAGCATCATATCGACAAATGGGTTGAGCGTGTCGATACTCTGCAACATCTGCGGGTAGGAGTTTGTCTTGCGCTATTACAGTGCTGTTTGCAAGCCATAGAAACGAACTAACATATTTGCATTTTAAAACGTAGGGACATATCACGGAGCAGGAATTCATGGATTTCAATGTTTTCCTGGAGCACTTGGATGAGCTGAAGGTAGCTATGGATCTCGTTATGCAAGACCACGGTGTAAACAAAGGTGTGTTAATGTCGCTATGCCGAGTCTTTGTGTCATATCTAACTGAAGTTGTTGCGACGGGCTATTTGATTTTCAGAGCAATTTCAGCGTGCGACAAAGGCTGCGCTGCGTGGAAGCAAGACGGCGAAGCCAGTTACCCCACTGCAAATTGACATTCTCTTTGCGCTGTTTGACCTGGATAGTACGTCAACTGCAGACTACCCAACTGCGCGTGCATCAATACCCATGCTAACTTTGTGTGCGTGATGCAGATGATGGACACTTGTCGACGACTGAGTTCATCGAGGTCATGCAAACACGCAAAGACAGCGGGTTCAATGAGGTATTTTATGGATATGTTTTTGGGAATATCGTTGGCGACAACTTTGACTCAAATATATTATTTGTAGCCTCGCGACACAGGTGCTTTCAGCCTCATCCAGCGCATTAAGGATTGCATTGAGAGTGTTTTGTAAATCGGTGGGCATCTTCACCTCGTTGCATTGGAACAACGGCGAGTGAGATAAGTATCGTAAACTTCCCTACGTCGATGACCCAGAGTATGGACCAAACAGCACTTGAGCATTGGCCGCAGCAGTGTCTTCCTCCTGTTTCTTGCTTTTCTCTTTCTTGCTTTCTGTAGATGGAGATGACGGTGTCCACTTCAACAGCTTGTTTTTAAACTGTGAGAGTCCAGACGAAGCGCTTTCTTTTGTGATGTACCATTTAAGGTGTGACTCAAACTTTTGGAGCAGCTGCTGTGTCGTGCAGAGTTTGCTTTGGCAAACGTATGGCGGCAAGTCCAGGTCGAAGTGGCTTAAGTTTACGAAGAATCCGTTGCAGTTGATTCGCAGACGTACGTTCCCCACTCTGACGTACTTGACGTAAAATAATTCGCAGTCGTCTGCAGTGGAGTCGCTGTCCTCAAACACTGAAAGCTCTTCCGAGCTGGATGCAGCAGTGGGGAGTTTTGACCACCACCGGAAACGGAGGTACTGTTGGAATCGGCTATCATGCCCGCAGAACTCGTCTTTCGAAGCGGACGAAGTGAACCCTGCGCTGGAGGTGGAGACGTCGGAGGAACCCGGGATTTTGTGAAAGGCGAGATCGAACCTCTCTGGCTGGAAATGACGTTGCTGCTTGATCCCGGTGGTGAAGCTGGGCCGTACGTTGATTTCCTACCGAAAAAACTTGCTCTGAGTTCTGGCTACTTGCAGGGGTGGGAGACACGTTCTCGAAGAAAAACTTGTAGATGAGCTCGTAGAAGTCAGCTGTGAGCTGGATGACGATCATGTTGGATACCTCTGGGAACATGCTAACCTCCAGCACTTCCAGTACCCGAAGTTTCTGGCCATGAACGCGAACAATTGGACCACTTTCGGCCCGAACTACCAGCATACCTTTTTGGTTACCGGAGCTGCTTTCGAAACGTTTATCTACGAGAAGTTTCGCCTTCAATACCGCTGTTGGGTCCTCAAACGAGGCAGATGACGCTCCTGGATGCAGGTTGCTCACCTCCAGCCATTGCAGATTCAGTGTGAGCTTCGTACAATGGTTTGTAAAGTACGTGTGGCAACCTGTGAAGCCTTGGATCCGAATCCCGACAAATTCATGGTCGGCTCCAGTGACTTCGGGGCTCAACCGCAAGCGCCACTGCAGTCCGACAACTTTAAACGAGATTGCTTTCAGAGCAGTCGCCTTGGACCGGGCAGCCGTCCCTCTAGTGCGAACTTCACGATTTCGTAGCTCTTCTTCGAGGAGTACGTGCAGTTTTTCGTCGAACCCGAGAGCATATTGGTACTAGTTGGAGAAGGCGGTACGAAAACCATGATATCATTGCCGTCTTGCTGTGGTGATGGCGCTTCTGTTGAATGCGTTCTCGACGGAGTATTTGCGCGTTTCGCTCGTCTTGCTGCGGAGGGTGGTGCAAGAAGTACATGGCGAATCACATTAATAAGCTGGTAGAACTGGTGTCGATCCGTAGAGAGCTGGAGGAACGACAGGTCTACTTCCGTACTGGTAGCGCCAGTGGCACTTATATTCCTGTACGTACTGGTCAGGCTACACTCGTCCATGATTTGTTTCAACAACGTTGATCCAGGATTTGACGGACCAGCATCTGAGTGAGAGTACCAAAGCACACCAGCCGAAATGTCAACGTCAATGGGGGCCACGTGAGCTGTAACATTGTCGAATGTGAGATTTGCTATCGTGGTACTCTCACCCGCGTCTGTCCCAATTTCAAAGTGAATGTGCTTTGACGCTAGCAACATGTTGCTTCGAGTAGTCTCTTCACGTACGTTGATCTGCACATCGTGGATATCAACAGTGTAAGCTTTCATGGCAATGGTCTTGGGAGCATCATGGTCGGTGGTATCTTCACTAATACTTCCACGAGAAGAGTTGGTATCCTCGTCAAGAGATTTTGAAGAAGATTCCCGGTCGTTATCCAGCGTCATTCCTAGTTTACCTTGCTGTAACAAGTCGAGCAGCGTATCGCGAGTACTTGCTCGGCGATTTGAGAAGTGCGGAGGCTCCGGAATGGAATCGTTACTTTCAGAAGTTGACGCAAAGAGGGTGGTCGAAAGCTATTCCTCTTTGCGCGGCGTGGCGAATATGGACCAGCATTCGGTACGCCCGACTGTTGTTCGACGCTGCTAGAGTTTTTCCGGGCATCCAGAAGCAGTTGAAGGCTGTCCAAAGTGGTAGCAACCATGTAAAAGATGCTATCCCGGGTTTGAATTGTCCAGAGAAGTCTCATGGAATCAACTTGAATCGGACACGAGCCGTCTTTGAGCAGCAAGTTGTCCATGGAAACTGACCGGCGCTTCATTCGAGACAACCGATTTCGTATATTCTGAGTCCAATTTTTGGCGGATCGAGGCGACTTCGGTGGGGAAATAGCGGAAGAGAATGTGCGAACCGACACAGGAACATGCAACAAAGGAAGCTTGCCCACAGTTGTTTCTTGCTTTGAAGGGACTTTTTGGTGCCCGACAACTGCGAATTCGTAGTCGATTACTACAAAATTGTCGTGGAGTCTGTCAAACATGGTGGCGTTTGATGGAGCAAACGTAGCAGTCACTTGATCGTCAAGGACATCCCAGTCTTCATTCTCTTCGGGTGTGTACGTGTCTCGATAACTGGTTCCAACCGTTTCCACAGAGAAATTCGAGACCATTTCCGACCCGAAGGGAAGAACGTCAGGCATGAGCAACTCAGCAGAGGCAAAATCGTCCTCAATATGAAGCAGATACCCGCGGAATAAATGCAGATAAACTGTCGCTTCCCAGAGTTTCCACTGACGTCCGTTGAGTTCCAAGTCGAGCGAACTGGATGAAGTATCTGTCCTGAAAACGCCATGTGTGAGAAACTCGTTCAAGACGATGAGCATTCCGATCTCCTGCGTCGCTGTATCCCACCACGCAATCTGCATCAAACTGACAGATAAATCCCATTGTACTCCAACGCACTGGATTCGATTTCGAGTGTCAACATCGCGTTGATTTTGTCGAGTGGAGTTGTCAGGTTGGTAACCATCGTCATCATCGGTGGCCATGCAAATCAGCCACGGGTAGACACAGTCCCAATTGATAGCAACGAGTGCCTCGTCAGCAAGAGGGACCTGAGCTGGCTCGTCGTGTGGATGCATATTACCGATTGCAATTTCCAATGATAAGGCATACTGGAGTTGTCCGCTGTAGTGAATTCCATGCTTCCAGTGGATAACTGAATGCACACTGACTTCGGGAATGAAGAGAAGCTGCAACGAATCCACACCTCGACCGATTCCGAGCCCTACTTTGGCATTATCACTGGAAGCAGCATCATCAAGCAGGACACGCAGAGGTGCACACTTAAAATGCAGCACCTGAAATTGACGAAGATTGAGCGCCACCTCACTAACCAGCACGCGAGTCACTTTGTTCCCGATTTGATCCCTCCCTTCCTTATCACCATACGGACAGCTAAGCTCAGCTTCGTGGAATGCGATGTCGAAGTTACCAGCGTAACGCAGTCGAAAGCTACAGCTGTCGGACACTGTATTGGGTTTCTCGCCTGTCTTCGTGTCGAAAGCTTCTTGGAGAATAGGAACGAGTCGCAGTAGAGCGTCAAAGGGTTTTCGTTCCATCGCCAACTGCATTCGTTCAGTCAAAATGCTCAGATCAAAGCCCAAAGTTCGTGTTACCACAGATCCCTGTTGACTTGGTTGATCCCACGATAACAGTCGACTCCATTCCACATCTGAGATAGCAAAATGCAGCTCTGTATCACGTAACTCAACCATTTCTTTGGAGGGTATCGCAGCACTTATTGCACCAGCTGAAGCTGTTCCATCCATGGTCATTACTTTATCTGCGACTTCAGAAAACGTTCTTCCGCCAAAATTCTCTTTACCCAAACAGTTCGCTAGTCGGTTCATCGCTTCTGTAATTTCACGTGGTGAGGACCTCGTCATTTTGATTCCAAGCGTTGCGAGTTTGATAATTGCCACGTTTGGGCTTGCTTGAATGCCTTCCAGCTCGATGATAAACGCCCCACAACTGAAAGAAATACCCTGAACGGAAGAGCGCTTGACACTATCAACTTTTTCAGAAGATCCACTCGTAAGCTGGTCGAGACGCAGAAACAGCAGCAGCAGTCGACTACGGGGGCGAAGGTGCGTCTTCAGCGTATTGCAGCGGATGTCACTTTGAATCGGAACTTTGGTTAAATATCTTTGCCGACCAAGACTGCTTCTGTTCTGGAAAGATGCATCGGTCAGTTCAATCGTTGAAAAAGTCTCATCACTCTCCCCCAACGCAACATGGCATTTGCACAATTGAGTGCAGTGGTGGCTGAAAGCTGAGTCGCTCGATGACTCACTCTGGTATTTACCAAGCAGAACGTCGCCAATGGTGCCACATCCGGAATATCAATCACATCTATCGTCGTGTCTTTCGAATACACACTGGTACCAATGATTTTCAGCGGAACTTGCTCGGGTTGGCTTTCTTGAAACTTGAAATTCCCTGGTAGCCGCTTTTTCTTCGACGAAGTACTAGAAACCAACTGATCCAATTGATTGATGACGCTGATGATCGCAGCCCATTCTACAAGAAACGTGTTGTGCTCCCGGTAGTCCCATTTTACATTTGTATGTTCGAAGCAAATGTCCATGTCGATTTCAGTGGCTTCAACGGATATTTTTTCTTCTCGATCAATCTTGACATCATGAAGGTAAAGAGCTGGGAATCGATAAGGGTCTCCACTGTCCTCGGGTAACAGTCCGTTGATTGAGACAAACTCAAACTTTACCGATATTCCGACGGTTTTTGAGTTTTGCCTGGGGTCTAGAGAAGTTACGAATATCATCTTAGCTCCCCAAACGCTGCCGAATGTGCACTTAAACCATTTGGAATCATGTCGACATTGATATGCTGAATTAAAACGCTCCGCTTGATATTTGATGATCCGTTGTCACTTAGCATGGGTGCCAAAGGTGTTTGGATTGAAGTAGCTGTCCCGGAAGCAGTGAAGTCATGAAGTCCTCCATCCTTAGCCAACGCTTTGAACGCAAGCATCCATGAAGTAATTTCAAGTTCAGCATCCCAATGGATACGATTTTCTTTTTCTTGGTCAAGTCGATCGGTCGTTGAGGCGCTAGGACGTTTTGTGAAAGCACTGGTTATCATTCTCTTCGCTTCGCCTTGACATGTTTCTACTCGTTCTTGAGTTGCCACCAGCGAGCGAACAATCTTTTCTGACCGGTGACTCAAGAAAAAATTCACTTTTTCAAACGTACCAGTAACAACTCCGCGGGTTTTGGTCGTCTGCTTCGATCGCATCTCAACAGAGCACACGGAAAGTAGTTTTGCTCCCGATGCAGTGTTACAGACTTGGACGTTCTGCACCAAACCTTCCACATGCACCCTGAAGGCGTTGTGATTGCTGCCAGTGCTACATGTAGTTTCGACATCTGAAGGCAAAATTTCAGTTGAAGACTCGAGAGAAGGCACGAGCTGCCTTAAGTATGTAATTTTCCGGACGTCAGCGCAAAACTGAAGAGGAACAGACCCGAAGGTGTCCACGTTTTCAACAATGGTGACGCTTAACTGGAACCCAGAGATTTCTATGTCTGAGGATGACACCACAGGTAATGGTGCAACTCCAGATGACTCTCCAGGACGAGAAATACCCGTCTTTGGAGTTCCAGCAGCAGCCAAACCCTTCAGGATGAGTTCATTTCTAATCAAAAGCATGCGCTCCACAAAAGCAGTGGAAACCACAATACTCGTCATCTGCTCTTCGCATCCAAACATTTTACATCCTAGAAATCGTTGAGTCCGCAAGTGGAGATCCAAAACGACGCTTGAATCCGGAATTTCCAAGCGCACACCATCACTACCATCCAACGCGGGATCCCCTTCAAATTGAGGGCATATAGAAACCATTAGCGACTTCGCTTGCACCTTCAGCTGTAACATTTCTCTCTGCACAAAGACATCGGTGATCCCTGCATACAGCTTCTGGCAGATGAATTGGCTCGTCATTTCCAAACAATTGACTCGAAGTCGGATACTCTCCACCCTCAGATCTACAAAACGCATGTAGCAGATTGGATTCATCTTGGCTAAAAAACAAAATACACACGAAAAGCTAGTTAGCCAGAATGTTTACCATCATTTTCAGTCCACTACGAATCTTACATCGAGTCGGTACTGCACTCTTTGCAGCCATTTTCTTAGGCAACAACACTTCTGCCAGCACCTTTGCATCCACTTCCCTCACATCTCCCACCACTTCATCAATCACCAAGATACAAATCTTAACCAGTCCGAAAGACTCGAAAAACTCCTTCACATGACTCTGCACTTCCACTTTCGTGAGCACCACCCGCCAACAAGTTGATCCGCTGCTACTGAGCTCCACATTGAAGAATCGTAGAGGTTGCAGAGAGACTCTTTCGACCTGAACAGCGACTGGAGACAACTTGGAGTGAGACTTGGACAAGTGGTACGTGATGGCCTTGGACAGCAACCAGCCCATCACTCGATACCTGTACAGGAACAACCAGCCCAAAAGCACGCCAGCAAGACCCATTTGCGGTGCCATCCTGTAGTGTCTTCACCCTCCATCACGGATAAAGCCCAAAGGAGCACTGCAACCTTTCGCGTCCATCGGTTGGCTGTGTCCAGATTCAAAATGCCCAAGTTGAAGTGGGTCTTACAAATTACAAGTCAACATTCCAAAATGGGACAAAATGAAAGGAACGACGCCGATCTTACCACGCTGGACAGGACTAAACTACGTGGACTCATGAATGTCCCTTTACAACGAGCTGGGATAGGAACTCCTGGTACTCTACGGTTCCAGACTGGTCTTGGTCGAACACATCGAGTAGCCGAGCAGCTTCATCGCGTGAAAAGTCACAATCCAGGACCAATTTCACGAACTGGGCTTCGTTCAGACAACCTTCTTTGTCGAGGTCGTAGCCCCGGAAAGCGCTTTGCACAGTTTCGTGAGTTGTGAGGATTCGCTCAAGCATTGTCTTCTTCAGAGCTTCTATTGACGGAATCTTGGGTTGTGTCTGTGGCTTGGCAGGTGAACGGAAGTGAGTTTTCGGCTTCGGAATCCATGGAGTCGCCATCTTGACTTTCTTTTGAGTCGAGGGAGGTGCTGCAGCTCCGCCACTTTCCTTGAAGGCACCGAACCCAGCGATAAACTCCTTGTAGTCGATGAATCCGGATACGTCCCGATCGAGATGGCGAATAACCTTGCGAATTTCCATCTCTGGTAGACGATATGACTTCAAAACGCTTCGGAACTCCTTGTACTCGAGAAGTCCGTTGCCATTAGTGTCGAATTTCCGGAATGCGAGGCGTAAGTCTCGTGTTTGATGGGCCATCCGCTGCGCAAGCTCACGCTCAATTTCCAAGATGGACTCGAGTTCTTCCGAGTCAAAGAAATCGTCGGGTGCCGCTGCAGCCAGAGCACTGATTCCATCGGCAGTACCACCTGGATTTACCCGCAAAGGGTTAAAGATAACAGAAAACTCCCCAGTGAAATTGTCCCCGAGCTATCCGTATCGAGTCTCCGGATCAGAGCGCCAATATCGTCCTTTTTGACGATTCCGTATCGTTTCATAAAGTGATTGAACTCTTCGTGGTCAAGTTCGCCATTGCCGTCATTGTCGTACTGATAGAAAGCAGCTTCAATAGATTCATGACAGCTCAGTACGCGTTTCATCCACTTGATTTGGAGCTCTCGCAAACGAGCACCACTCGCTTTTAGACTCCACTGGGGCGACGGGTTTGGCAACTGAGCTGCGTGGAAGTACTGCTGCACCAATACTCTGGCGAAGCTCTAGGTCTTTGTTTACTCGAGTTTCGTGGAAGATGGTCGCAAATTCGTCGTACTCGATGCAGCTATTGTTATCAGCATCCAGCTTCTTCATTAATGATACAATGTCTGCTTCATCGCGGATTCCGAATTGATTCATTAGCTTTCGAAATTCATCGCGAGTAATCTCGCCATCCTGATCTCGATCCACCGATGCAAAGGCTGTCCGAATAGATTCATGTCCTGTCATGGCCCCACATATCCACTTCTCCTCGAGCTCCCGTAACCTTGCAGGTCTATCAGACTTCCTGACGCCCGATGAATCGTTCGCAGCATTTGGTTTTACTTCACGCCGAGGAACACGCTGTGATACCTCGTTTGTTTTGTTAATTTGGCTCGTTGCATTTGGTCGGACTTCACGCCGAGTAACACGCTGTGGTCCTTCGTTTGTTGTATCACTCTGGCTCCGTTTTGCATCTGGTTTTGCTTCACGTGGAGGAGCACGTTGAGGTTTTCGCTTGCCTTATTACTCTGGTGTTTGTCATCACGCACAATAACTTTGGTTTGGCGTGCCAGGCGTTGTGCGTTGAATACAGAGAGAAACTCTTGGAGGTCGATCGTCCCAGAGTTGTCAGCATCCAGCCGCTTCAGGAGCATCGAAACACTAGCCTCGTCCGTAAGACCGTACTGACCCATAAAGTCACGAAATTGCTCAAAGTCCATTTCAGTTCGACCACCTCGATCAAAATCCAAGAAAGCCTTCTCGATCGACTTGTGTTGTCGAAGGACTCTCTCCATAAAGTGTAACTCTTGTTCTTGCAGCGGCACTAATCGGGACCTTGCGTTTTGGTCGTTCTCTGCGTGCGAAGGTTTTCTCACTGATTGTTTTGCTGGCTGCACATTGTAGTCAGGTTTACCTTCATTATAGCGGCTAGAGGGCTGTTCTCGCTGCTGTCGATTGCTTTTGAGCGCAGGTTTGATCCTACGCTCATATACGCGAGTAAAGTCACTGACTCTGACCGCGCCACTCCTGTCTTTATCCATTTCGTCGATCAATGCATCTATAACTTCGCTATCCTGTTCCCCAGATTCGTGCATCATGCGTCGAAATTCGTAGTCGAGTTCACCTCGGCCATCGCCGTCATACTTGTTAAAAATGGTCAGCGATTCGCCTTCAGATTTAAACACTGGTTGACGGTGAACTGACGAAGGTTTTATCCTTTGATCGTATACGCGTGCAAACTCTTCGAAGCTGATGGATCCGCTTCCGTCGCCATCACTTTCATCGATCAGTGCGTCAATAACCTCGTTATCTTTTACGCCAAAGTCGTGCATCATGTGTCGGAATTCAGTGTAGTCTAATTGTCCGCTGCCATCGCGGTCATACTTGCTAAAAGCAGCAGATATCTCGCCATCAACTTTCGAAAAGCGTTTTATCCTGCGATCGTAAACACGCGCAAAGTCGTTAAAAATGACGGAACCATTGCCGTCTGCGTCTATGTCGTCGATCAATGCGTCGATTTCCTTATCATCCTTGACACCGGATTCGTGCATCAGACGTCGAAACTCAGCATAGTCCAGTTCGCCACTGCCATCTCGATCGTGTCTATTAAATGCCTCTAGCACTTTGTCGTCCACTTTCGCGGTTGGTTTCTTTTGAAATCCCTTTTCCGTCGAAGCCTTGGGTTTTATTTGACCAGAAGCCTCGTGAACGCCAAGAAGGCTCACGATTGTCTGAAAATCGATTGTTTCTTCGTCGTCCGGATCGATTTCATGCAGCACCGCTCGCAATTCGTGCGCTTTCAACTTAATACCGAAACCAACTAATAGTGCACCAAACTCTTGATGGTCGAGGCTGTTACTGCCGTCAATATCGTAATTGGCAAATTCTGCTCTGAGATCACGTGAGCTCTCTGTCCTCTGTTTCGTTCTTTTCATCGCTTCATCGAACTTGATCTGTATTGAACCCATAACCTGCTCAATGTCCGTCTGCTTTGAGATTTGGGCAGTTCGGAGTTGGGCTTTCTGAGGTGCTACTTTATCCAACACTTTTGATGGTACTGCGGTTAGTACAGGCGCTACTGGCACCACTACCGGTGGTCGATAAAGAGCAACCCGGCCGCAAACTCGTTGTAGTCAATGGCGCCAGATCTGTCTCGGTCAAGAAAGTCCACAATGGTCTGTGTCTCCTCCGGTACGAACTTGTACTTGGTCATAAAGCGGCCGAACTCTTCGTAGTCGAGCTGCCCGTTCCCGTCGCCATCATACTCCATGAACACCTCTCGAATGGATTTACTATGCCCCATGACTCGCTCTCGTAGCTTGGTACGAATAGCCTCCATCGGGTCTTGAGAAACTTCAACTGTAGTCTTCGCTCCACTTTTGGTTTTCGACGCGTTCTTCTTCTCAGCCAACTGCGAGAGTTGTTGCACTTTCTTGGGGAGTTTGCTGCATTTGCGATCTTGGACGTCGGGTAGTTCTGTTCTGCACCGAGTTGGACGTCGCCCATGAAGGCGTGGAAGGACACACTCTGCTGGTCTTTCGCGCCTAAATGGCGCAGCAAAATGGCGGCATCGGCGTCCAGGAAGTCGTGGTCGCGTACGAGTGCTCGGAACTGCTCAAGTGTCAAGACACCTGCCCGTTCGCGGTCGTAGCGGCGGAAAACGTCCTTGACATTTTGCGTGTCACTGCGGAGCAGCACACGCTCTAACAACTTTCGATGCAGGTCACGCGCACGACCCGACAACACCACGACACCCGAAGCGGGCGTCATCTCAACGGGCAGTGAGGACTTGTGGATGGAGCGGAAAATAGGTTTAACCACAATTAGAACAAGTGCACCACGTTGAAGTTGCAGGAGTGATGGTCACTCTCCTTGAAGTTGCAAAATGATGGTCAGGATGTTGAAGTTGCAGGAGTGATGGTCTTCCGGTTCAGAGCAGTTTCCGGTGGAAGGTCGCCTCCGTCGACAAAATCTTAGATACGTCTTGCCTTATGCGTCGGGAGGACGTGTACATTGCAATGAAGGACGAGTCAGTCGTTTACGTTAAGCGTGGTGTTTTGCAGAAGCTGCTGTGGGCGATGGTGGCAGGGATGGCGACGCTCAGTCTCTTTCTACTGTCGTACGCGCACCATATCTACCTCCCAACGATTTCGGTGGAGCAAAACTATCATCAGTTCGTGCGGACAGAGCGTCGCCAAGCTCGCACGATGAACGTGAGCCTACGCGCGTTCTACAAGAAGCAGTCGGAGACTTTGAGTGAAGACCAAGAGAAAGTGGTCAACATGACGCGTCACGCGTGGCACGGATACCGCAAGTTTGCGGGCTGGAGCGACTACGTGGCCATGCCGAGTCTCACCGGAGGGAGCGTCTACTATCATGACATGGCGCTCACGACGGTCGATTCTCTCGACACTTTGCTCGTCATGGGGCTGCATGACGAGTTCGACGAGGCCAGTGCGTGGGTGAAAGAAAACCTGAACGCGACCATGTTCCGGGAGGGCACAGTGAGCTTTTTCGAGATCACGATCCGATCTCTGGGAGGCCTTTTGTCGGCTTACTACCTTTCAGGCGAGCAGCACTTCTTGACGCTTGCTCACAGTCTTGGGAAAGCGCTTGAAATGGCCTTCACGTGTGGAAACAACGTCCCGTGTCGAGCTGTTGATCTCGTAGTAAGCTAACGTTTTGCATGATTTACTTGATGAAAGCTTCTTACACTTTTGAGTTGTTGATACGCAGAACCATGTGAGCTACGCAGACCCGCTCCTTTCCGAAGCCGGGACGTTTCAACTTGAATATTCGTACCTCGCACACGCTACAGGAGACGACTCTTTCCTGCTGCAGGTGAACCACATTAACAGCATCGTACGTGGATTCACTTGATGAGAAGAAGATCGTGTACTGATTTCAAATGTGAAGATGTCGGACCTGGTCAGAACGCAGTATCCGAATGGATTGATCCCTGTCATGGTGGACTGGAGCAATATGATGTAAGTAAACCCTGCTTGCAACCAACAACATTTACCGATTCTGCTGGTTTCTAGGGGACAACCAGACTCCGTCCTCTCAGTCGGTGCTCTTGGCGACAGTCATTACGAGTACCTCTTGAAGCAGTGGCTCCTCACGGGCAAGAAAGACGACCACATGAGAGAGATGTACGTCACGGCAGTGGCAGGGATGCAAGCTGAGCTGGTTGGTCGATCCTACCCATCCAACTACGCGTTTGTCGGCAAACGCTTGCCTAGCGGGGAGCTCGAGCCGGCCATGGAGCACTTGACGTGCTTTGTACCGGGAATGCTTGCGCTAGGATATTCCCACGGGATGCCAGCGTCACACCTGGAACTGGCGAAGGAGCTCACTGAAACCTGCGCCCAGGTAATTGTTTCTCCAATCTCGTAGTGCCATGTCCGCTCGCTGTATTCACACAAGTGGTTTTGCGTGTACGTTTGTTGTAGATGTATCTGCAGTCTGCATCGCACTTGGCTCCCGAGATTACGAACTTCATCACTGTAGCCAGCGCGCAAGAAAGTCACGCGGAGTTGTACACGCACCCGGCCCAAGACTACAACATTCTGCGACCTGAGACCGTGGAGAGCCTGATGATCCTCCACCGCGTCACGGGGACGAAATCTACCGCCAACACGGCCGAGCGATAGTGGAAGCCTTTGAAAAGCACAGCAAGGTTGGTGCAGCTTCAGATTGAGTAGAAGAAATCATCACTAACACCAGGTGGGGATTCTGTGGCAGGTTCCCCAAGGCGGATACCGCAGCACGATGAATGTTTGGTATGGCGCACCGTCCACTAAAGAGGGGCGATGGAGAGTTTTTCATCGCCGAGACGCTCAAGTACCTCTTTCTGCTCTTCTCGGACGACGACATGCTGCCCCTCGACGAGGTTGTGTTCAACACGGAGGCACATCCGCTCCTATGTGGCGATAATGCGCGTCAAAGACAGCTCGACTGTCTACATGTAGAATACTACGAAATGTGCTGTCTCCATCTGTGCGTTTAGTCAACACTAGTGCTGCTTCACGCATTTCAGAAAAGTGCAATAAAGTGCTTAAAACCCTACCGGTAGTGATGTCATTCTTCAGTGCCGCACACCTTGTGACCTTCACAACTTCATGAAGTTCGTGAAGGTCAAATTTATGATTTGTGCCCCCTTTTTGTGCAATCACATATTTTTGGTCCGTCCCTTCTGAAAGCGCGCGTTCCCGAGTTGTTCTGCGAGTCTGAGAGCCACCTGCAGTCTCTCCTCTCGAAGCGCTTGCTGCGCGCGGGGACGGCCCGTGGCTTTCTGGATCGGCAGTCGCTTCCGGCCGCGCTTTCATCCAGTGCAGCGTCCAGTCTCCTCGTTTCTTCGCCTCTCGGAGGACTCTCGCTGCCAAGATGGAGGCTGCGAGTGAGGGTTGCAGAATTGCATGCTTGTGAAGCCATCTCGACGTTTTGTAAAGTGGCAACGCGCGTCTTCCCATTCGTCAAAACTCAAAACGCGCCCCTTTTAGACCCAATCACGACACTCTCACGTTTATGCCCACCATATAATTTACGGTCTCAAAAGCCGACACTACACTTAACTAAACTAAACCAGCGAGATCCTCGAGAACCGACGTCATGGGCGCAGCGCTGTGCTCGTGCGGCGGGCCGGATGACCAGGGGCTCAACGGCCTGGGCTACGACCGCCTCGGCAGCCTCAAGGCCGGGCGCGTGGCCGCCGTCGTGGGCAAGTACGGCGCCTTCCCGCCCAAGTACCAGCACCTGCAGCACCCGGAGCACAGTTCGCTGCTGCTCAGTCGCGGCGAGACGTACGCGCTGTCGGACGACGCGCGCGACGAAGGGGCGACGAACTGCAGCACGGCAGCGCCCAGGCCTACGCCGACGCCTTCCGCGCCAAGCTGCAGGAGCCGCCGCTCAGCCCGCGCAGCAAGTTCCACCTGCTGAGCTCCCGCCTGGCGCTGGACAGCAGCCTCGCGACCACCGACAGCAG
Source organism: Phytophthora syringae (assembly GCA_012656105.1). Classification (NCBI taxonomy): domain Eukaryota; phylum Oomycota; class Peronosporomycetes; order Peronosporales; family Peronosporaceae; genus Phytophthora; species Phytophthora syringae. The sequence continues at coordinate 159,633 of JAAKBD010000083.1, forward strand.
CGGCTCCGAGGCCGACGAACGGAGGAAACAGACGGCGGCGTGGAACTCGTACGCGTTCCCGGGAGGAGAAGAGGAGCCAGCAGACGCCTCATTGGACGACGAGTCCGTGACGGAGGAGGACTGGAAGCAGCGCGCCAACCCGCTCACCACCATCATCGTCCCGCCTGGCCCGTGCGGCCTGGTGCTGCAAGTGGACCCGGACGACTCCGGTGCGCCCGTCGTGGACGGCTTCGTGCGCAAGTACGACGGCCGCAAAGGAACCATTGAGAACAGCGGACTGGTTATGAAAGGCAGCGTGCTGTGCGCCATCAATGATATTGATGTGACGCGCATGCCGCTCAAAGAGGTCATCCGCACGCTCAACCTGTCGTCGCACCTCGAACGCGCCTTCACGTTCAGGAACGGCTTCCTGCACCGCAACTCCATGTGAAGGAGAGGAGGGAGGACGTCCTTCCGCTTTGAGAACCCACGGGCCGTTACATGTGCTCTTTATAAGGATTCAAAGTTGGTTCAAGGCGGGAGAGGAAAAGGAGCTGGAGGGCTTGGACCGGCGCCGCTCAGTAGTGTAAGGATATTCCAAGCGATCAGCTGTATAAAGGCTTGCGGGCAATACATGTATAACAGTCATCGCGGCCGTGTATTTGTTGCAGTGCTCGCGGTGGACGTTTATGGTTGGGTGGGAGACTGGAAGCTGCAACTACTTCTTGTCGTCTTCCTTGGCTTCGACATCCTTAGCATCGTCTTCCTTAGCGTCGACATTCTTGACGTCGTCGCTCTCGCTGGACGGCGTCGGCTCGGTCTCCTCCTCGCTAGTCTTCGCCTCGGGTGTTGCCTCGGGTGCTGCTTCGGACGCTTTGGCCTTGTCTGCCTCGTACTTGTCCGCGTCCTTCCAGGACTCCTCCACGAACTCTGTGTATGTCTTGTTGCCGCCAAACGGACGCGGGCCCAGCACCCGCACGATGTCCGAGTGGTTGATGGTCTCGTTCTGCAGCAACTCCTCGGCCAGCTCATGCAGCTGGTTCTGCTTGTCCTGTAGGAGCTGCTTGGTGCGCTCGTACGCGTTGTGAACGATCTTCTGCACCTCCTCGTCCATGACCTCCGATGTCTTGTCACTGTAAAGCTTGTCCGGGTATCCACCCTCCTCCTTGGGGAAAGAGAGCTGGCCCACGCGGTCGTTCATGCCGTACAACTGCACCATCGAGTAGGCAATCTGCGTCACACGACGCAGATCGTCGGACGCGCCCGTCGTGATTCGGCCATCGAAGTTGACGTACTCCGAAGCGCGGCCACCCAGCGCCATGCACATCATGTCGGTGAGAGCCTCGCGGCTGTGCAGAGCGACCTCCTTCGGGAGATACTGCGCGTAGCCGAGCGAACCCTTGCCGCGGGGCACGATGGTCACCTTCAGCAGCGGGTCAGCGTTCTCCAGGAACCAGCCAGCCACTGCGTGTCCAGCCTCGTGATAAGCCACCGTCTTCTTCTCCTCGGGCGACATGATGCGGTTAGTCTCTAATCCGCCGATCACACGGTCCGTGGCCTGCTCGAAGTCCTTGAACGTGATGCTCTTGCCATTCCGGCGTGCGGCCACAATGGCGGCCTCGTTACAGATGTTGGCAATCTCCGCACCGGCGAAGCCGGGCGTCAGCGCAGCCATTCGGCGAGCGAAGTCGTCCACCTTGCCATCCAGTGTGAGACCCTGGAGGTGAACCTTAAAGATTTCGCGGCGGCCCTTGATATCCGGGACGTCAACGGTAATCTGCCGGTCGAATCGGCCGGGACGCAGGATAGCCTTGTCCAGAATATCGGCGCGGTTCGTACCAGCGAGTACCACAACACCTTCACTCGAGTTGAACCCATCCATTTCCACCAGCAGCTGGTTAAGCGTGTTTTCACGCTCGTCGTTGCCACCCGAAAATTGGCCCTTGCTTCGTGCACGGGCCACAGCATCAATTTCGTCGATGAACACGATACAAGGAGCGTTCGCGCGAGCCTCCTTGAACAGGTCACGCACACGCGACGGACCAACACCGACGAACATTTCAATGAAGTCGGACCCCGAGATGCTGAAGAAAGGCACGCTGGCCTCACCAGCCGTGGCCTTCGCCAGCAGCGTCTTACCCGTACCGGGCGGGCCAACGAGAAGTGCACCCTTAGGAATCTTCGCACCGAGCTCCGTGAAGCGCTTCTGGTTGCGAAGGAAGTCCACAAACTCCATGATCTCCTTCTTGGCCTCGTCCACACCAGCCACATCCTTGAACGAGATCTTGATATCCTCCTTGGTGATCTTCTTGGCAGGGCTCTTGCCAACCTTGAAGATGTTGCCAATGCCACCACCACCGCCACCGGCACCACCGCCCATGCCACGCATGCTCATAAGCAGGAAACCAATCAGCACGACAGTCGGGAGGAACTTCATTAGCTCCGACGTGAAGCTCATCTCGCTGCTGTACTGCACCGGAATGTAGTCGTGAGGGCGGATGCCCATCTGGTGCTGTGCGTGTTCAAGTTGTCGCTCCAAGCCCTCCACGCTGCCGATGTTGAAGTAGTACGTAGGGCTGGAGATCGGGCGTCCAGTAGTACCGCTGCGCGATCCCATGCCAGGCAGGTTCACTCCGCGCCCGCTGCTGTCATTGTTTTCCGGCTCACGACCAAAGTCGTGCTCGTGCTTCCCCTTAGCGTTAGGGTCGTGCCAGTCCGAGAAGTCGTTGGCACCCGTAGCAGCGCTCGACACCGAGGGCGATGAAGCACCCGCCATGTCGTTCAAGAACACCTTGACGTACTTCTTGTTGACCACCACCAACTTCTCCACGCGTCCAGACTCCAGGAACGTGTTGCGGAACTCCTGGTACGTAATTTCCTGCATCGGCTTGTCGATCGACGCCAAGTCGGTCAGAAACAGCGCAGCCACAGCCGCAGGGACGAGATACGCCATGCTGTCCTTGCCGCTCGGGCCCCCTCCGCTGCCTCCCGATCCCCCACTACCTCCAGTTTTGCCCTCCGCCGTCCTGGAGCTTAGTTTCTTCACGTCTGCTGCTCCCTTCTCTCCTGTCTTGGGCGCCGTCTTGGGCGGGCCCGCCTTGCCACCAGCGCCGTTCTTGGGGTAGAAACGGCCAAAGCCCTTGGGAATGTTCTCCGACAGCCACGTCGCCCAGCTCAGAGGCTTCTCCGCGTTCGTCTTGCGCACTGCTCGGAAACAAAAAGAGCAGCAGTTAGAGCTATTGCAATGGCAAAATGCAGTGCAAACGTGTCAAAAACGACGTACGGAACGAGTGCGGCCGCGTGGACTGCAGCACGTGACGCGCCAGCGCTGGTTTCTGCTGTGAACCACGTAGAAATCCCTGCATGCCGCTGCGCCGCAGCGAGTGGCCCAGTTGCTGCGATAGTTAAGCACAAATTCGTGGATTAGCTGCAATTGCGCGGCGTATCTTGCGCTGCTGGAGGCGATGGAGCGCACCTGTTGCAGCAAATGCAGTCGCCGGGCTTGGCGGGGCTCGCGCAGCACCGAGGCGGCCTCGCGGCGCAGCCGCTGCGTCGACGTCGTCGCCAACATCATCGTAGTAGGAACTGGGATGGCACTCGTTCCCCCTTATCCAATAAAGAGCACCAGCCCTACGTTAGTGTTTACTAAGTGGGTAAGTGACGATCGGGGTAGCAAGGGTATTAATTGTTAGAGCAGTTATCACTTGATATAACAAAGCAGAACGTTTACAAGCGCATACGATTTCACAGGGACCTGTCGTCACCACAGTCTGCCCTTGCGTGTTGTCTGAAGGTATGGAGCCATCATTCCGAAAACGTGGTGCACACTATGAGATGTGGCGTACGTCAATCTAGTTTCGTACCTTCGCGCGACCTCCCGCAGTGACTGGCGGTCACGAGCCCAAGCGCATTGCGCTCCCCTCCCTGGCAGGTTATTCGTTCATTTCGCCCCGAAGACAGAACTAACTGAAGAAGATGGCTGACTCTGCCCCCGCACCCGCTGGAGAACGTGGAGGATTTGGCCGTGGCCGTGGAGGCCGCGGTGGCCGTGGCGGCCGTGGCCGTGGCCGCGGACGTGGCCGTGACGAGAACAAGGAGTGGGTGCCCGTCACCAAGCTCGGCCGCCTGGTAAAGGAGGGCAAGATCGGCTCGCTCGAGGAGATCTACCTCTTCTCGCTGCCCATCAAGGAGTGCGAGATCGTCAACCACTTCCTGGAGGCGCAGCTCAAGGACGAGGTCATGAAGATCATGCCCGTGCAGAAGCAGACCACCGCCGGTCAGCGCACGCGCTTCAAGGCCTTCGTGGCCGTTGGCGACAACAACGGCCACATCGGCCTGGGCGTCAAGTGTGCCAAGGAGGTGGCCACCGCCATCCGTGGCGCCATTATCCTGGCCAAGATCTCGCTCGTGCCCGTGCGTCGTGGCTACTGGGGACGTATGGCCGGAGCCCCGCACACCGTCCCCAACAAGGTGACGGGCAAGTGTGGCTCGGTCCGCGTGCGTCTTATCCCGGCCCCCGTGGTACCGGTCTGTGTGCCGCCCCTGTGCCCAAGAAGCTTCTGGGCATGGCCGGTGTGGAGGACTGCTACACCTCGGCCCGTGGCCACACGCGCACGCTGGGTAACTTCGTGAAGGCTACCTTCTACGCCCTGCGCGCCACGTACTCGTACCTGACCCCGGACCTCTGGGAGCAGCACACGTTCTCGGCCTCGCCGTACCAGGAGCACACGGACTTCCTGGCCAAGACCTCCATCAAGAAGTAAACGTCTTGAAAGAGTCTCATCAGTTCTTGATTCAAGCAACGGACGATTGTTGAAGCGCAGTTTGGTTTAGCGAGGGAGGAAAGCGTGGATCTGAAGCGCTACGGTGCGACGGTGTCGACCTCCTTCATTTGTAGAGATAGGAACTCGGGGAGAGCGTCGGGGCGACGCTACGGTGCGTAGGTGTCGACCCTGGGCAACTTCAATACAAAGAAATCAAAGTGTGTCTTCTACTACGTAGTACTACTACTACTTCTACAACATCTTTTCTTTTGGTTGTCTATGTCATGGTGAATATGGAGTGCAGTAGCATGTAGTAAACATTTTTCCCATGGGCGTCTACTTGTCCTTCTTGGCCTCGTCGTCAGCTGGCTTCTCGGCGATCTTGTCGGCTTGGTGGCCCTTGATGACGCCCACGCTCTGCTCCAGCAGGAACGAGATAATGGGCGTGATGGTCTCCAGCTTCTGCTGCAAGACGGTGGCGATGTCCACCACGCGCTCCTTGAGTGCCTGCACCTTCTTGTCATTCACGGGCGTCGCCTCCTCGGCGCTCTGGAGCTGGTCGCGCACGGCCTTCAGCTCTGCACCAGCCACCAGCACCACCTCGAACGCGAAGAGCTCATTGAGGAAGGTCCTGCCACAAAGGAACGGCAACAGTTAGGACACTTTCCAATCGAGGGGGCAGGACGAGGAAGCCACGTACGTTCTGGTGGTTCATGAAGCACAGGAACACAAACAACCGATAGGTACAGCAGCGTTAGTTTCCTCACACACAGCCACCTGCCCATTGCAAATCAAGTCGGTACCCGAGCACTGGCTGCATCACCGCCGATCGCTCGGCCGCCGCTGTCCATTTACGATACAGGAAGGCGAGCACAGGCAGCACGAGGAGCATCCCGTGCCACAGCCCCTTCCAGTACGCCGACGAGTCTTCTGTGCATAATTCCATGGTGCTACTTGTTGTATTGGACTGCTGCCACGCGGCTGGGACGTTGGTGGTGAACGAGCGGCTTCCGCTAGTTAGTGGCTGGCTGATCCGTCCAGCAGTGTCGGCATTCCAAAACAAAATCGGCGATCCGGCAAAACATGGCAGCTGCCACATTTAGAGAAGATCAAGTGCCACAAGGCAACGACAGAGCAGAAGTGAAGATAGCCAACGCCGACAACAACCGGGTCTTGTTCATTCATCAGGAAAATACAGATTGACCGTTTCTTCACGCAGTCACTCGAGAACGAAGATACACCCCTACATTTCTTCCAATGCACAGCCATCTCGGGAGAAGCATTGTGGTCAAGGTCGTGTCGAGCTGTTTGCCAGAAGAGCTGGTGGTGGTGCTGACATTCTGTAGCAAGAAAACAACAGTTGCTTTGGCGAAAAATGTCAAGGGAGTAGACTTCCATTCCAGCCCCAAGCTCGACTTTGTCTTCAGAAAAAGTCTCCACACATCGGTTTGTGGTCCTACCACATTTCTGCAAAACCTGGAAAAACCTCGGGTTTTGTCTCAAATACCGCGGTTAAATACCGAGGTTTTTCTGTCTTGATGGGCAAACCGGTTGCAAACCGGTTTTGTTTTATCAGCGCCAGTCGCTCTGTCGCCACACACAAACAAGAACGCCGAGGCCTCTCCTTCGTAAGTCTCCCCACACAGCAGTATGGTGCAGGTGTCCAAGCCCCTGGTGATCGCCGGCGTCTCGGCCGTCGCGGCCGCCGCGCTCCTCGTCTTCGCGCTCTGCCGCAACGGCAGCTCCAGCGTACGTGGCCATTTCCAACCCCAATACCTTTTTGGTGGTGGTGGGTGTACCGTGCGCAATGGTACACTTTGTTTTCTTCTTCCGCATTCTGGACTGACTGGTTCACTTTCCTTTTGCAGGATGCCAAGAAGGCCAAGCAGGAGGACGGTGTGCGGGAGGTGCCCAACCTGCACAAGGAGCAGCTGCTGAGCATCCTGGAGACCATCTGCACGCAGATGGGCCAGGTCGTGATGCAGCTGGCCAAGCTCGAGGCCAAGATCCGCCAGGAGTCGTCGCAGAGCGGCCGCTCGCTGCCCGAGGACCAACTGGCGTCGTACTTGATGGGGCAGTTCGAGGAGGCCATGAAGGCCATCGAGTCGCAGGTGTACGCCAAGTTCCAGACGACGGAGGACGAGGTGAAGGTGGCCACCGAGTACTTTGAGGAGGAGGAGGACAAGGACGTGGCCAACGCCGTGGCCAAGCTGCAGGAGCTCTACCGCGTCATGACCGGCGGCGGCTTCAGCGACGTGGAGGTCCCGGCCGAGCTCACGCTCACCAAGTTCATCGAGATCATGCAGGAGACCATGGAGTCGCTCAACGTGGCCATGGAGGAGGTCTGTCTCGAGGTCAAGGAGCTCAACCCGGACAACAAGGAGGAGGCCATCAACCAGCGGTATGTCAAGCGCGCAGACAACCTGTCGGCCGAGATCCACGCCAAGCACGGCCTCACGCGCGAGGTGCTGCAGGCCGCCATGATGAAGTACCAGCAGGAGCCGGCCTTCCTCATGGCCATGACGGAGCTGCAGCAGCAGCAGGCCGAGCGCTTCGCGGCCGCGGCCGCCATCTTCAACGGCGAGGTGAACATGGGCTTGACGGAATAAGCGCCCGTCTTGCTCGACAATATCTACTAGAAGAATGGAACCCGATGGTCTCAGCTACAGCCCCAATTCAACCCCCTCCAGCCCAACCCATGTCTCTCCAGCCAACCCCTCTTTTTCCCTATCCGCCCCCGACGCGTCCACGCCGTCCCTTGTCCAAAGTTATGATCGCTCACTAGGAGCGAGGTAGGAGACGAGAGAGGAGGCTTAGCGACCCCCTTTTGATTGTCTGGCTGTGCGTGCGTGTCGGCTACCTAATGGTTGAATGAGTTGTGCCGGGCAAAAACTGTCTTCAGCTTCACCTTTTGCTGGTATGTCGTGCATTCACTTCAACTTTCAACGTGAGCCGGGGCATGTCAAAGCAGCACCTTCATATTTTTAGTCGCGCGTTTTCACGCTGCCCGCCAGGAGCTCATTTAGTTTTCCTGTTGAGCAGCATGCAGCACAACCGCTTGGAAGGATGGATGGTCCAGCAGATCGAGAATGCCGACCTGGCCAAGGAGACGGTGATCCAGTTACCAGCATCTGCTAGAAACACAGTCACAAGGCCATCAGCCTCAACGCCTCGGAGGTCACACGGTGGCGTGGCTGCAACACGACGATCGATTGCTGCAGTTGCAGGCCAGGAAATGTGTTCCCTGCTCCCGGCCCAGTCACCTCGTCCTGCTGCCAGTTATCGGGATGGAACAGATATTGCTCAGAGAGTTCGGGACCCGGACGAGAGCGTCGAGAGAAAGTGGCGCGCTCAATTCCATGACCGCCGACAAGTTTGCGTCGAAGGAGACCACATCGATCGAACCAAAGTGCTGCACAACAGAGAAGACAAACCGCAACACGGAGGAGAACAGTCTCCGTTGTTTCTGTGGGGTTTGCCTAGCGAGCACATTCTCGACTTTATCCGTCAGTCGGTGCTGCCATCATCCTGGACGTACGTTTTTACTGTTTGCATTGAGTCGGGTTAGTGTTGTGACGTGTTTTGCGTTAGAAATCCTGTTTCTCGACCTGTAGGTGGATGGGAATCTGTACCTGACGAGGAAGACGAAGCTGTCCGCTTTCGACGTGTCTTGTAAGAACAATTGTTGGCGAACGGCTAGTACAGTTTCTAATCACTTGTTGTGTATTCAACAGATCTAACGCACTAGCATCTGCGTCTCCCAAGTCAGCGAAGGAACCTTCGTCCCCTCGATCTCCATCTTCTCCGCCGAGTCCGTCCAAATCAAACGCTAACCTTCCGAGTCCCCGTAGAGGTGGTGAAATGAGCCTACGAGCGAAAAGTGTATTAGCAGGTGGTCTAAGCTTAGTAGCACCATCGAGTCCAAGATCACCAAGCCAGACCCCGGGGACGGAAGAGAGGCGAGAAGTTGCCGAAGACTTTAACTGCATTCGAAGATTTATGGTGAGACTGACACTAGTTTTGGTTGTGTAGACTTCACCGATTTATTGCTGAGCTACGCGCAGATCCAACCCTTTGGGCCGCATTCCAGGTGCGTCGATACACTATTCGCTTCAAAAGTGGATTGGACCAACAAATTATGCTTTTCAGCGTGATGTCGAGCACATTCACCACCAGTATCACCTTGTAAGTGTTTGGTTTTCAAAGCGATTTAAGTTGATACACAGCTCATTGCTTACGCTGGGGTTTCTGCTTTTGCAGAGAAATCATACAAGCGATGTACGTGGACAAACACCTTCAAGTTGGTCAAAATTTACCTTGTTCGTCGTTTTTGGTCAGAAAATCCGAGAGAATAAGGAGCTTGCAAGGACACCTCGATCAACAGAAGACCAAGAACAGAGGTATGACTGTTTTACTACATGTAGTTCTGACGGTAGAATGGTTGGATTGACTGACTTCCACGGCGTGCTAGGAAGAAACACACCGAGGAGCGAATGGAGCGCACACGACGACAGCGTCAGCAGCTCGTGCAACTGGAGGATGAACGACTAACAGCCAAGCGAGAGGCTTATCTCCGACGAGTGAATCCTACTCGACACCTGTCGACAGCCGAACTTGAATTGACGGTGCGCTATCGCCGACGCAAAGTTTGGCTTCACGTCGTGTCTTTCGCCGCGATCGCGAATCGTTGGCACCAGCAGCTCGTCCAGACCAAACAATTCCTCACGCTGCTCAAAGCCAAAGGTGACGCGGCGTCCACCATCCAGCGGCTTTGGCGCAAGTGGAAGTGGCGGCATGCCTCGAGTCACACCGTCTTTTGGTCCGTAAATGTCTGTGGAAACTGCTTTTGCGAGTGCGGTGTCGTCGGAGAGCAAAGAATGCAGCTTTGCTGCAGCAGTTCATGCTCGACCACTTCACCGAGAGCCACGCTACGCGAAACTTCAAGCGAATCATGGCTCAATGGCGATTCAAAGTCATTCGAGCACAGAGGGCTGGCATGTACGTTTGGTCCACATTTCCAAAGCGTATTGGGACGATGAGGTCCTAACTTTGACGTTCTGTACTGTTGCAAGCTCTTTCGTTCATTGCAGCCGAGCTCGGATGCAAGCATTGTCGACTTGGTGGGATACAGTTGATCACGAACGCCAGCGTATGGATCGCCATGGGAACAACAATATCGACGACGGACGGCGCTCGACATTACGGAAAGACTCGGCTCGTACCATCGGATCTGCACCGGGTTCAGCAGGCAAACAGCGGAGTCGGGCCGGTTCAGTCGCATTTCTGGGTGGAATGGACGAGAAGTTGGCCAGCATGCAGATGCTGTTAACGCCAATTGAGCTCCAGCGTCTGCAACAAACCTCCGTTCAGGTTGTGAAGGTCCCCAAGAGGTGAGAACGATACTCGCCGAGGAACAAACTATGTTTCTAACTTGTTTTGTTCAGCTTGAAAATTCAGCTGCTGACAGAGTTCCTTGACGAGTCGAGAAAGGAGTTTCGACGCAAACAGCAAGCCTACCGAGAAATGATGTTGTGTGCGAGCTACGCCAGGTTAGGACTCGAGATTGTACAGTACTCAACTTCATGTGAGACTTACCTGTTGATGTGCTCTTTGCAGAGAGGTGAAACTGGAGGAAGCTCGCGCTATTGTGCAAAACTCCATGAATCGCCACGGAGCTGCAGATAGCAATCCCGGAAGCACCCGCACAGCAAGTGGCAATCGAGCTGTACCTCCGTCTCCGTGTTTCACTCTCTTCTCGCACCCGGACGGTGATAAGCTCATGGAAGCACTTGTACGGCGAGGGGTCCAGCTCACACTTGATGCCGATCCGGAACTGCGAGCGCTCATACTTCGCCAGCAAGAACACCGCCTGCAATCACCGCAACAATCTCCTCGTCGGCCTTCAGTCTCCTTCTCACCTATGGCCGCGTCAGCATTGCCGTCCTCCCGCAGAAACAGCATTTTGAAAATGCCACTGGGAAATCTCCTCTTAGCACCATCGGAGCCTGCCACGATCCTCGAAAACCCCAGCACCGCAGCTCTTCCACCATCGACACAACCAGCACCTTCCGGCAGACAAACTCCCACCTCTTCTCGGCGCTGACAACGTAACATCTCACACTCAAGTAGCTGTGTCTTCCATTCCACAACATCAATGCATTTAATTTATTAGCGGCGCTAGAATGCAACGGGGCTTACCACCGGGCTGCGAGCCTTCTCCAGCCTCTCTTCCGTGTTGCCTTTCCTACGAAATCAAACGAAGAATCAGACATGACAAGCGCGTCGAGTCGAGTCGCCGGGCTGCGTGTGATCATACTCGATCCATCTCTTCGGTCCGCGTTGCAGTTAGTGAGTTGCGCTGTGACATCGTCCCCGAGTTCCTCTCCGTGCCCGAGGACCGCAGTAATGCCATCAGCTGCGAGTGATTGAGTGTGCTATTGCGCAAGCCAGAGCGTTCTGCGAGCGCCATGCTCCCGCAAACTGCCGAGTCTCGGATGCGGCTCTCTCCGTCCGTCTCGCCTTCTTCTTCGTCAATGTCTTCAAACACGAAAATGCTGTCGTCCCACGATAAGCTGAGATCGAACTCGGTCTCACGAATGGAATTGTTGGGCAACTCGCCCCCATGGCGAAGCCGCACCAGCTCCGGATGGACATCGGGCACCGTTGTTTTCGGCTGGTTGGCGAGCTGAGCCTCTTCAATCCGCTTCGCCTTGGGCGCGTGACCCCGCACTAGCGTCACCAGCTCTAAACTCAACATGGGCGACTGCGTCCACCGGAATGGCTTCAATCAGCCCGATCGGCTTGGAAATGCCCTTGAAACTGTAGTAGCCATGCGACTTGAACTGGAAGACCGTCGTCCCGGGGATATCCTTGATATTTTCCGCCTTGGGGATGATCTGCTGACTCTGGCACACCGCCTGCGCCGCGCAGAAGGCGCTCCACGCGTCCCCCAATGAGCACCTGTCCTCCGTGCGCAGCTTTGGCAATCCGCGCCGTCTGGTTGACGATATTGCCGAAGTAATCCGCCCGGCCGCTCGTCTTGTGCGGACTCACACTCGCGGGCACGCCCGTCTCGATGCCCATGGACATGGAGAACCTCAGCTCCTGGTTCTCGTTCTCCAGGTCCCATTCCTAAACTTCTGCCTGATCCTCAACTGAAATTCACCGCACCACAAAATGGCGCTCGCGGGCGTGAAGAACGCCAGCATAAAGTCGCCCTGCAGCTCCTGGCACTCGTAGCCATTGTGTTTCCTCAATAACTTCCTGGCCACCAAGCACAGCGTCTTAATCCGGTCCGCCAGCTCTTCCGCGTGGCAGCGCACCAGCGGCCGAGCGCCTTCAATGAACGTGAACACCATCGTCACGGGCTTCTGCGCCGACGGGGCGTCTCTCATGCCCAGCGAGAGCTGGTGCGGGCTATTTAACGTCGGGAACCGCCGCAGCTCCAGGTCCCTGGGCAGCAGCAGCATCAGCAGCACCTCCTCCCCAGCACGGCGTGGCAGCCCAAGTCCTCCACCACGGGGTTGCCCAGCTGCACGAGCTGCTCCTTGAGCCGGTCCCACACGTTGGCGCTGAGGATGATCTGGCCGCCGTGGGCGTACTCACTCACCGTCTTGGTCCACTGCACGGCCTCGGACAGCGACGTCTCCGGGGTGGCCCCCTGGTCGGCCGTGTGGATGACCATCCGCACCCTGAAGCCGCGGTACAGCAGCAGGTTCTTCTTGGTCTTGCCACTCGTGGTGACCGACACCTCCTTCATGTCGTCGAACTGCTTGAGCAGCTTGTCGTTCCAGGCCGCGTAGACGAGGCTGAGCTGCAGCGAGAGGCACCACTTGGCCGCGTGGAACTCGGACGCGAACGCGATCACGAACAGCCCCGAGCGCGAGTGGCTCAGGATTTCTTGGCCGCCGTACTCGGACGCGAGTCGGGAGAGCACCGTGTGTTCGTACAGTAACTTGGCGTCCTCCATGAGCTCTTTAGCTTCACTCATCATGGACCTGAACCCTTGCACCGAAACCTGTACGATGACCACTTTCTCCCATCGTACAGGGTTAAATCACCCAAGTCCGTTTTAATCTTCAGGACGGAACTGGTTTTTTGAAAAAGTTGGGTTGGTGGACGTGTCCGAGTCGGAGATTGTCGCGCTTTGCGGCGTGGCGCAACTTTCGCCCCCTCGAGCCGCGTGAGGTGCAAAAGCGACGGTCGGTGTTGCGCAACTTCTTGCGCGACGCTTTGCTCTTTTGCAGCGCCGCGTTGGCGTAGTCGGGCGATTCCTGGCCCGTTTCGGGTGGGCGCACGCTCATTTTGCACAGCGGGCGGGAGGTGTCGGGCTGCAAACTCAGCTCGCAGTCCAGGCTGTGGCGCAAAGGGTAGTTGGCGTTCACGTGGCGCAAAGAGTCGCTGGACGTGGCCGAGTCCTTCTCCATCCCGGGCGGGCTCTGCGAGCGCACCCACGGGCCCATGTCGCCGCCGCGCCGCGTGTCCTCGTCCAGGCCGTCCTCTTGGTGCACGTGCTGCAAATAGGGCGCCAGCTCGCGCACAATGTCGTTGCGCGGCAGGCACTTCTCCAGCACGCGCATGCAACACCACCAGCACATTTTGGCGCAGTCTGCTTTTGCGCGAAAGGCCGAAGCGCGAAGCGGGTTTTGCTTGCGGAAGGCTGTGGAGTGCTCGGTTTGCTTCTTTTTCCGCAACATTACACTCACTCCGCAACTGACTGGCGCTCTCTATGCGGCATACAAAGCGACTGTCTGTCGTGCGGTCGTGCGGCCAGAAACGGGCCAGCACAACTTCCGTGGAAGGAGGCATTATGCTATATCAGTAGATTCACACCGATTGTTGCGCTTCCTCAGCCATCGGCGCTGCGCAGGAACGACGCGAGGCATTCGCTTGCCGATTGGCCAGCAACCAGCGACGAGAACCAGTTTTGGTCTCGTCGTGGCAGTTGTCCGGATTTGCACAAACGTTGGCTAGAATCTGTTAAAAAAACAATGGATGCAAGTTGCTACTACGTCGTACGAAGGTATCAACTGGTTGGGTGACGAGCCTAGCTAACGGCGAAACCAGAGGCAACTCGGACCGTTTTCGAACCGTTGCACTTCACGTCAACACCACTGTGCGCGTAAGCCGATACGCAGACAAATGCGACAAGCAGAAACGTCTTCTGTTCGTCAAGGCAGGTACAGTATACCTCGCCGACTATTAGGACGAGTTGGCGACCATCATGAGCAGCGTGATGTACATCTGGATCTTCTCCTTAATCATGAGCATCAGCGCGGACGACAGCGCTCCCTGCGTCGCACCACAACACAACACAAGACATTAGCACCCGTCCCTCCTGCCAACCCACCAAGCCATACACACAAACGCACCCTCGTAAGCTCCGGTCCAAGTCCGCGGTAGAGCGCCAGCGGTCCCTCCTCCGTGTACACGCGCTGCAGCGTCGACGCAATGGTGTCCTTCTTCGCTGGGTCCTTCTCCTGAGCAGCCTGCTTCTTCTTGTTGGCCTGCATCAGCACCTTAGCACGGATGTACGGGAACAAAGCAAGCGTCGCGATGGACCGCGCAATGGCTCCCAGCACAAAGGCCTCGAGCGCTCCAAGCGACTGCGAAACCTGCTTGAACTTGCGCAGATACACCCCTTGAGTCTCTCAAAGACCGTGTACTGGATGGCTGGCTGCAAGCACAGCACGAAATAGGCTCCGAGCCCCTTGTAAAGGCCCCCGACGCCGTTCTCGTTGACGATGGAGCGGAGCATCTGGAGGATTCCGCAAGACTCGGAGCTGGTCTGCATTCGTGTGCCCACCAGCTCCATGGGCATCGTGATGGGCAGGTGGAGCAGTTCGCTCAGGTAACCGATGCCCAAGTCCGTGAGTGTGCCAATAGGCGAGCCGTCCTTTGGCGCCACCGTCTGAGCCAGCATTGTGTACGCGTAGAAGTACATGAACTTGGAGGTGGAGGACTCGGCGGCTTTGTATTGGATGCCCTGGTACAGCGACTGGAGCAGCGCCGCCTGCTTGTTCTTCTTCCTCTGCTTGCCGTCGCCCTCTTCGTCCTCCGGCAGCAGCGACGCGCCCGACTGGATGCGCGTCTTGAGCGTGTCCAGCGGGTACAAGATGCTCGTGGACAGGAAGCCGCCCACGCCTGCCGCAGTGGCCGCCGCCATCATTTCCATGGGTTTACTAAGCGCCATCTTGGGAAGTGGATCTGGTGGAACTCCCAAGTGCGTCGGTTCCCGATGGGCGGCGTTTTGACCAATTAGAAGCGAGCAAGTACGTGGCGGAAGTGGCTGCACATCGGGTCTTGGTGCTCTTCGGCAGCCATGAAACGTGGTGGCTGCAGTCCACGTCCAGGCGGCGATGCATCGACTTGTTGCTACGCGAATGCTGCGAAGGCGTCGTCGTCGCAGCAAATGTTTGGACGGGGTGGGCAGCTGCAGAACTGCCTCGTGTTGTAAGGCTGCTATACGATAGCAGGGCTCCGCTGTCGTCAACCGAAGGGTGTAGGTCGGCATGTACCGCTCGTCCAGATCTTGGGGATCGACTAGCAAAACCGCAAAGCCACAAGCAGCATTGTCTTCTCACCACGGAGGTTACCGGACCGAGTCGCGTGATCCCTTTGTGCTGAAAACTGACTGGGGAGGTGTGAACTCAATGTGATGGCCGGGCTGCAGCATTCGATTGAGACGCCGTCTGCAGGAGCGTCGCATCCGAGACCCGAAAGCTCCAAGCGCCCCGGACGGCGCCGACGCCTTGATGGCCTAGATGGCAGGCGCACCTGGGCGCGCAATCTCCACATCGTCCCGTCGGGTGTCGCAGCCTTCACTTGAGTTTTCTATGCCGATCTGATTGCGGCCACCGCCAGAAAAGCTGAAGCACTCCCCATTCGCCATTTTGACCTTCGTCACACAGAGCTTTTTGCCACTGCAAGACGTTATGGCCACCGTCGAGCACGCCACCATGCGCGGCATGTCCGTCCCCGAGGGCTTCTGGGGCCCGCCCACGTCCACCATCGACTGGTGCGAGCCCAACTACGAGCACAGCCACTACATCGCCGAGTTCTGGAACACGCTCAGCAACTCGCTCTTCGTCCTGCTGGGGCTCTACGGGCTCCACCGGTCCATTAAAATGGGCTTCGAGCCCCGCTTCCACCTGCAGTTCATCGGCGTGATGGTCACGGGCTTCGGGTCCGCCATGTTCCACGGCACGCTGCAGCACGTGTACCAGCAGTGTGACGAGACGCCCATGGTCTGGGCCATGCTCGTGTGGATCTACATCGTGTACAACAACGAGATCGAGGAGCTGCCCGTTGCAAACGCCGGCAGCTACGTCATCGCCTTCGAGACGACCATTGGCGTCCTCTTCACGGTGGTGCATGCCATCTACCGCTTCACGACGGTCTTCCAGCTCTTTTTCGGAGTTTTGGCGGTGCTCACGTGCGGTCGGCTGTGTATGCACTACGCAGAGGTGACGGACCCGAGGGCTCGAGCCGTGGCGAGATCCTACGTGACGTCGGCGCTCGTTGGCTTTGCCTTCTGGCTGCTGGACTATCACTACTGCCTCGCATTCCGCGGCCTGCCCGTGAACCCTCAGGGCCACGCATTGTGCGTTGCTTTTCATTTGTGTCTTGATGTGTTTTGCTGCACTTGCTAACTGGTTCTGGTCGTTTGGTGCTGCAGGTGGCACCTTTTCATGGGCATATCGGCCTACCACGGCCCGATCTTCATGCAGTACGTTCGGATGGAGCAGCTCCAGAGAAAAGTTCGCATTCAGGACGCGTTCATGGGCATCCAGACCATCGTCGTCGAGGGAAACGGCCCCCACAAGCCCAAGCAAGTGTAATGGCTCTCTGTGACACGTCTGGCGCATGCTCGCTAGCACTACCAGTAGTTGCGTTCCCCTAATATATACTTACGTAACTTAGTACCTCTTCACGAATTACATGTCCGTTTTAGCGCTATATTCGCCAACTGCTTCAACGTCGCGCATACAAAGGCCAAGTCTGTGGCTGCTTCAACGTCGACCGCATACAAAACCCAAGAAGTCATCTGAGATCAAAACCAACGTCCGTTCCCCGTCATTTGTGATTTTGCCGACTTGTGCGCACACCGCCGTCATGGCCACGTCCCTGCGGTCTCCAGGCTTCTGGGGCCCGCCCACGTCCACCATCGACTGGTGCGAGAGCAACTACGAGCACAGCGACTACATCGCCGAGTTCTGGAACACGCTCAGCA
The DNA here is from genome assembly GCA_012656105.1 of Phytophthora syringae. NCBI lineage: Eukaryota > Oomycota > Peronosporomycetes > Peronosporales > Peronosporaceae > Phytophthora > Phytophthora syringae. The sequence goes on from JAAKBD010000083.1 coordinate 176,607, forward strand.
ACTCGCTCTTCGTCCTGCTGGGGCTCTACGGGCTCTACCGGTCCATCAAGATGGGCTTCGAGCCCCGCTTCCACCTGCAGTTCATCGGCGTGATGGTCACGGGCTTCGGGTCCGCCATGTTCCACGGCACGCTGCAGCACGTGTACCAGCAGTGTGACGAGACGCCCATGGTCTGGTCCATCCTGGCGTGGCTCTACATCGTGTACACCAACGAGATCGAGCAGATCCCAGTTCGCAACGCCGGCAAGTTCGTGATCGTGTTCCTCACGACCATCGGCGTCGTCTTCACGGTGGTGCACGCCATCTACCGCTTCACGACCGTCTTCCAAGTCTTCTTTGGCACGTTGGCGGTGCTCGGCGCTGGGCGTCTCTGTGTGCACTACGCAGAGGTGAAGGACCCACGAGCGCGCAAGGTGGCGCTGTCCTACGTGACGTCGAGTCTCATTGGCTTCGCTTTCTGGCTCGTGGACTACCACTACTGCCACGTGATCCGGGGCCTTCCCGTGAACTTCCAAGGCCACGCGTGGTACGTTGCAACGAAAAGCACTGGAAAAGGTGGTGGAAAGTGGTTTTCTAACTGGGGGATTGTTTTGTGTTTTTGGCAGGTGGCACATGTTCATGGGCATTTCCACCTACCACGGCCCCATCTTCATGCAGTTCGTGCGAATGGAGCAGCTCCAGAAGAAGGCGCACATCCACGAAACGTTCCTGGGCATCCAGACGATCGTCGTGGAAGACAACGGCCCAGACAGCCCCAAGAAGCCCAAGCAGCTCTAAGAAATGGGCGCCACCCTGATGTTTTCCTACCTATCTAGCTTCTCAATGAGCCAAAAGTGCCAAAATGCAGCTGAACGTCCTAATAACTGAGCCAGCAAAACTCGCATCTATGCAGCCATTTTGCATGAAGCCATGTCGGTCAATCCCCTGTCAAATCGGATACTCACTTTTGAATTGCTAAATGCCAATGGAGAGCGCCTCGGCCTTGCTGCAGCTCGTGCGCGACGCCGCTGCAGGCGCCCAGAGCGCGAATCTAAGCGAGAGCGACCTGGTGCAGCGGCTCGAGAGCGTCCGGAAGCAGTTGCACAGCTCTGGAGGCGCTGGAATCGCTCAGAAGCGCGTGCAGTCGTCGTCTGCCACGCCAGTTCGCAGGTGGTGGCGTTTCTACTCCAGCATCGGCCTCTGACGGCGCAACCGGCGGGTTCCAAGTGGCCGAAACGCGTTTTCCTACTGGAAACAGCAGTGGCGAGCTCTCTCGCAATTGTCGGCGGCTCTGGGGCCCAAGAAGACGACGAGAAAGAGACTTTTGCAACGTCTACCAGAAGTTGCTGCAAAAGCTCTGGGAGAGTGCAAAATCGCCCCAATGGGCGGTCAATACCGTCCATGTACTGGTACATTTGTGTCAAGTGCTGACGTGCTGCTGGTTGTTGTACGACCGAGTTGGGAAGCTGAAGAAGGTGGCGGAGCTGCTCGCAGTGTGCAGCGACTTCTGCTTAGAGCACCGAGAGACGAAGCGTCTTGCGAAAGGCCCACTGTTACTGCGTGGGATGGTGGAAATAGTCGAGAAGAAGGAGTGTATGAAAGCAGTGCAGTGCTTTCGAGCTGTGGAATCTTGTGCGGGAGACGGGGACGGCGTTTTCCACTATTGGTACGCGGTTGCGATGATTCGCAGTGGCCACTCGGACGATGGTGTCTCTGCGCTTGACAAATGTATCCAAGCCAACTACGAACCGGTGGCGTGTCTGTCACTGCAGGCTTTGGTGGAGATGCAGGCTCAGGATTTCCACGCTGCGGCGGAGAAGCTGCAACGCGCGGTGGAAATTGACGCATCCCAGTCGAGGTCGTTGTTTAACTACGCGATGCTGATGGAACACATGGCCAACTTTGAGGGCCAGCAGCAATTGCTGGAATTTGTTCTGGAGTCTCAAGCGGACGATCGGGATACAGACAAGAAGCGGAAACTACCTGGAGACAACTCAGACGGCTTCTCCAATACGGTGGAAGCATCAACGTGTCTGTTTGACAAAACCAGTCTGTCGCTATTGTTTCCGTCACAGACGGCAAGTGTAAGCCTTTCCAAGGTCCACTTACACTTGGCAAGAGCTGCTATGGAAAACGGTTAGCATCTTTCTGTTTTTAGTGTTTGGTGAAAAGGTTGCTGACGTTTTGAAATCGTTGTCGTGCAGGCTGTTGGCTGGAGTCAAAGAAGCACTTTGAGAAGTTCCTTACTCTGGAAGATCAATGTATATCCTCCGCTGTGCTGGCTGAAACCGCACAAGATTACGTCTACGTGCTGCTACAGGTATACATCAAATTCTCAACACAACTGCTCTGGTTTGTTGGGTTAGACTGACTAATGGATGCAATGCATTTCCTGCAGTGCAAACTTCCAACGCTGGCGCTCAGCAAATGCGAACAGTTCTTGCAGAAGTTCGAAGAGAGCATTGGTGCGAAAGAAGTGTCGGCGGTGGTATCGCAACTGCGTCTGCATCTGTACAAGGCTGACGCTTTGTTGTGTTTGGAGCACGTCGATAAATGCTATCAGCACCTGAAGCAGACTGTCCAACCAAAGATGCAAGACATGATGCGACTCTTAAACACGTCCAGTGACACCGTACCGACTTCTGGGATTTTTGAAGAGTTGATGATCTGCCACACGCAGTTGCTGAACAATTTGGCTGTTGCCACGGCTTGTCAGGATGGAAATGACACCGCGGTCTCTATTCTACGAGAAGGTTTGCAGCACTATCCGGGTTGTCTTGCCTTGCAGTTCAATCTCGTTCTTCTGCTTTGGAGAAAAGGTGAAGAGGCCACAGCCTGTTCCGTATGGTTCAAAGCTCGAGGGTGGAATTCCCTCGACGAGTCCCCAGTGGTAAACCCGGTTCAAGACGGGAACGGGTCCGAGGAAGAAGTGCGGATCAAGGAGGAGCCCCATCTTGTGGAGAAGCCGATGCTTGGGGGTGCTACCGTACCCCTGCGCGCAGTGCCATCGACTTTCCAGACTGCAATATCCAGCTCATCACAAAACTCGACCATTTCAGAGCACGTTCAGGACAATCTCGATGGAGAAGGTGGCGTGTCTGCACAGCAACTTTCGTATCTGGATGCGTTGGTCTTGAATTACTGGCGCAAGAACCGGAATGTCAAACTTGTTGAGAATGCTCACCAGTACGTCCAATCTATTGAAAAACTAGCCTCCACCAATATCACCCGACAGTGTTGATTCAAGGGGTTTCAAGACATTATTTTCGCGCTTGCTCGAGGCGACACCTTCGCGATATACATTGGAAGTTGGAAAACAATGCCAACCAAGAGCTCTCGGCTGACACGTCGGTCGAAGAAGAAGACTCCTGCCAATGCACTGCTTGAAGTTCTTACGCCCCTGCAGAAGTGGTGGAAAGCTGTGGGTCGCCTGGCTCAAGTCCAACTATGTTGTAGCCTGCTGATGCAGCTCTCTTACGTTGCTTTTCCAGCCTATAACTTCTCTCTGGCTTTGTGGTGCCTACTGGCATGTACGCCCTCATGGAGTGCGAAGTATACGCGTCTTGTCCCGCTGCACATGATGGCGATCAGTTTCTCGGTAGTCACCGATATCGTTTGGATGAGTTTGTGGGTTTCAGGACGGGTGTTCTTCGACCAGTTTTGCAACACGAACGCCGTCTCAATCGTGAGCTGCGGGGGCGCGTCAGATCACTTCCCGGGCTGCAGCACCAACCAGTTCGCGCTCTTCATGCTCATCCTCAACCTGTTGGCCAAGCTCGCGACCGTCGGAAGTATGCAGCGCATTCACGCTATCACTGTATCCAACCGAACCAAACACCGCAATCATGTTGCAGTCGCTGGCAGCGAAACATCCAGTGCTGGTGGAGCAGAAGTTAACCCGCTGCCAGAAGATATCCAAGATGCAATTGTAACTCACGAGCGCTCGCGTAGCAATGGTAGTTCACGGACGTAAACAAGTGACCATTTCCACGACGAGTTTGTGCTCTATCTACGTTTCAAACTCTGTTTCTGGGGTTTCTGGAACGTGATGTTCAATTTCTTCTGCTCTTGTGGACGGTAGTGTACTGTCGTCCCAGCGAATGTCTTCTGGTATTTCTGCTACGAGAGAGGAATTCAAGTCAATGGCATTTGCTGCTTGTGACAGTTCCCCTTCGTTCGGCTTTGAAGATCTGGGTATCAGTTCCTCTTTTGGTCGACTGCAACTACGCACTGGTGCGAATGGGTCAACCATGCGATCATCAGGAAGTAGCGATACCAGTCCGTGGTCGTTGCAAACGACGACGAAGGCCTCCATTGATAGCGCAAATGACTGATCAACGCCTCCCATGAGAGCTTCACGGAACATCCGTAGGATCCTTCGGTCGCTGAAGTGCGGCTTTCGACTTCGGATAATGGCACCGAACTCATCAAGGTTTAGCACGCAGTCGTGGTTCATGTCACCCTATTCAAACAGAAATCCACACGCGTAAGCTCATGTTCACACGGTGGAGTGTTGCAGTATGGATTCGTACTGCATCAAAGAGTGTCGCCAGGTCCTTCTTGATCCCTTCACGGCGCTGCTCAAGTGCATCCATCAGCAGTTTTAACACTTTGTGAACGTCAGCAACGACACGAGGAGACAACGGACGTTGTCGACCCTTGTTCCCTTCTGAGTTTTGCACTTGAGAAGTAGCGGAGGAGTCCGAACTCTCGTTTGCCAGCATAGCACGACGCATCTCAGCGCGAACTGCGAGACGATTGCCTGCAATTTCTGCAATCGTCCGGCCATCGTAAATTGCCGTATTGTACTCCACCTACCAGTGACGATGCAGGTTAGAGCGATATCAACAGCTAGGACATCTGGGAGACGTACCTGTCGGCAGTAGGTGGCGATGATCTCCTCGGGTAGACAATTGATATACCATCGAAGCACAGCGATAGCATGGTCGAGTGGCACCCACGTTTTTGTTGGCTCCAGTTGGACAGCGTGTTCCTTTTCCAGTATTTTGTGCTCTTGTCGACGCTCTTTCGGCCCTTTTGGAGGTGGTGATCTCAACAAATAATGCCGAGCTTCCAAGAAAACACGAAGGAAGCTTCGGTCCAGATAACCGGACCGCTTTTTAGTCTGGAGGTCGAAGTCGCTGCTAGAATCGGATGTCTGACTGGAGCTAGTGACGTTCTTCTTCCTGTTAGTTCCGGTGGCTGGTATTGAAGCAGGCTCGGGAACTTCTGAACTTTCGTCTTGGATCTTGAGCAGGTTTGACAAACGAGCAAACAGCCGAACATGCGAGTTCCGTTGATACGTGCTTTTGACCGAGACCAAGAAGCGGTACAGCCCAATCTCGGCGCTTTGGCGTAGGCCGTGCGTCTTGAGAAAATACTCACAGATGAAACGAGACTGTCAATTATTCACGACATGACAGAACAGGTTAGATATTTCGTTGAATGGAAGTCACTGCTCATGCGTACCAGCTCGTCTCGAGCTACTCCATCAGCTTCATCTGCCGTATCGGAGGCGAATTTGTCTTCATAAATCGCCTCGATCTTCTCGATAACCTGCTCGAGCTTGTAAAATGGAAACGCTACAACGGATTTGGGCAAATTTGAAAGGAACAGCACGACGTGACTCGGCAGTTCCCTAAAGGGATCAATTAACGCAGTGAGTTTCCATTCTTCAGCAAAAAACAACCTGAACAGTGTACCAACCATTGCTGTTCGATGCACTCCAGTCGCTTCGCAGCCTTTTTGTGTGCTTTTTACTCCTGTCAACTGACCAAATGTCTGCTTCCTATGCACACACAAGCCAAATCCAAAATGTAAGAGCAATTTTTAGGCCACCAGAAGCTATGCTGAAATACCTCGTCATCCCCACCAGAAGAATTTCTTCGAAGCGGATTCGTCTTTGTTGTCTTAGGCAGCGGTCGGCCACCGCAGTTCTTGCAGGAGACAAACGCGTTAAACCGTCTCCACATCGTCTTGTGAATAACATTTTTCGACACGAAGCGGGGTATTCCGTCCTAAAAGCAGCCAATCGCTTAGTAAACTGTCGCTATCCTTGCCCCAAGTGCACTTGAGCTCAGACCTGAACATCCCACAGCCCATCGTCATCAACTTCCGTTTGTGATGACTGTGATTCATACACGACAGCAGCAACGGATGCGATTTCTTCAAGTTGACGCAGCGTGACTTCCTGCTTGGTAATGAATCGGTCTTTTCTTGAACTGTCCTCCTAATGGTAGACGATATCAACGACCACATCACACGGCACTACCTACTTGAATTGCCGCAGAGCGTACCTAAGGTCGTAGATGAGCTGCTTGTGCTGAGCTTGCAACTGCATTTTCATTTTAGTAAGTCTAACATCCATGGTAAGTATTATCATGTAGCTGCCGTACCTCTTCACGTAGCTGTTTCTGATATTCAGTCGCTTCTTCAAGTGTTTTCTACCTCGCAGGGTCAAGATTCTGTCAGTCTGGGGCACAAAACTTCAAAAATACAGCAGAAATTATCAGTGGCAACGACGTACAGACAGCAGTGTGAAATCTTCTCGTAACTTGCGCTCGAGCACTCGCTGTAAAGCTGCTGCGTCCTGCAGCTGAAGTATTTGCACCTCCAACTCACGTTGGCTTCCGAGTTCATTCTCCATTTCTCTCAGTTGACCTTGATAGTCCTTCAGCTCGATTTCCCTGGCACGATGAATAATTTCGCGCGCGGCCAACTTTTGTTGCCCTTCACGCACTCGTCACATTTGCGCTCGTATTTCTCTCGCCAGCGTTCGGCTGCCGCTCGATCATCTCTTCGTTCCGCGCCGGTCCGCTGCTCGTAGTCCCAGTACAGTCGGAGTGAAAGCTCCAGCAGCTTTTCAAAGAGTTTCAGGTAGCTCTCTTCGATGCGAAACAGCGTAAGCCCCAGGTCCTTACGGTGGCCCATGGTATTCTGCGCTACATCCTTAAATTGTGCCGACAGGACACGCACCGAATCAATGGCTCGCAAGATTTCAGGATCCCGTTGAACTCGTTCGAGCTCCCGCTGTTGAGCTTCCGGGTCGCTCAGCAGTAGCGTCCGCGGTAGATATCGCCCCGTAACGCGGTGGCACATGGTACTCGCGTACGCGAAAAGTGCCGTGTTCTCGGGCGTATCCAGTCGCTGCGCATAGCTCTCAAGCGGTCGAATCGGCGATTTCAACTCGGTTTTGCCTGGTCGAGGCACCGCCACCGGTGCAAGTGTCGAAAGCACCTTCTTCCCCGTTTTTGGCTCAGAATATCCGTGATAGCATACTCTCGCCTCCCACCTGCACGTTTTTCCTCGTATGCCAGCAAAGCATCCGCCGAGATGCTCGCACTCAGCGCCTGCCGCTTCCTCATCTTGTCATTCATCTACATGCACTACATGTAGCTAAAACTACAAATCCTATTTTTATCCTAAATACCGGTATCCTCCTTTTATCCAGCTATTTTTATCCTACTTTTGTCCTATAAATACCGGTATCCTCCTTTTATCCAGCTAAAAGTCTCAGTGTCTAACAAAGTCTCATGCGGCGCTTCCTGCTGCTGTTCGTGGCGCTCCCGCGAGTGCAGGGCGTGCTCCCCACGGGGCTCCTGTCGCTGGATCTACTACCTCAAGCCCCCACCAACCCCGGCCTTCGCAGAGCAGCTGTGCTCGCCCAGCTCCGCCGCGGGGTGGGGCGTCTCGTTGCCGGCGCATCACAACTCCCGCTGGAAGACGGTGGTGCAGCTGCCAGCTTGGAATCGCGACGGCTGCGCGTCCTACGAGCTCCCACGTGACGCGGCGACGTCGGTGCACGGCTCCGTGGTGGTCGTGGATCGTGGCAACTGCTCGTTCGTCGCCAAAGCCTTAAAAGCGCAGGCTGCGGGGGCCAAAGGATTAATCGTTCGCGGCACGAAACGAGCCGTGTACGAAGCTGTTGCTAGTCATAACAGTACAAATACGTCGTCCTTGAGCTCTACTTTGCCACAAACAGGTGCGGAACTCTCGACTTTGGCGGTGGGGGACAAACCGCCGTTCGAGTTCGACTGTACTCGCGGAGAGGCGTTCGTGGACAAGTTGGCGACCCCGTGTGGACGACGGACGCTGAGAGCTGCAGCGGCAACCACAAGTGCTCGTCACGGGCCTGTGTGTTGACGGGGCGTGCTGAAGGACACAAGTACCAGGTCTGCTGTACGTGGGACACGTTCGTGCTCATGGGCGCGACGAACCGGACGTTGACCAAGCAGCTGGAGATCCCCGTCGTGTATGTGACGATCGCTAATGGCTACAAACTGCAGAAGGCGATGGACAAGTACCCGACGTCGTTGGTGGCTCGGACGTATCGACGGGAGCTCCCGATCGTTGACGTTTCGTCGATGGCGTTGTGGGCGATTGGAGTCGCGACGGCCTTGGGGGCCGCGTACTACTCGACCAGCTCTCTACGTCGGAGGAATGAATATGTGGCAGCTCGTGAGCAGCAAAAATCGGGGAACAGGAAGGAGAGGAAGAACCGCGGGAGGAGGTCTGGGAACTCGATGCGAGACATGCGGTGGGCTTCATTCTCCTTGCGGGGGTTTTCTTGACGGTGTTTTACTACGTGAAGATCGGCGGGGCCATTCCGGTACTGTTTGCAGTCTCGGGTGCTGCTACGTTCACGCAAGTGGTGGCGATGCCTGCCGTGGAGTGGTTGATGCCGAGCGCTGCATCCCGAGAGGTTACGCTGCCTTTGCTCGGTGACACCGCACGGTTGTCGGAGCTACTCGGTTTTCTTCCTAGCTGTGCACTGGCTGTGGTGTGGTATTTGCATCGACGGACGTACTGGCCATTGCAAGATGTCATGGGGTTTCACTCTGTTTCGTGTTCTTGCGCACGGTTCAGCTGCCCAACCTGAAAGTGGCGACCATTTTGCTCACGTTGGCATTCTGCTACGACGTCTTCTTCGTGTTCTTGTCTCCGATCTTTTTCGGCTCAAGTGTGATGGAAGATGTGGCTACTGGTGGACCTGCAGCATACACGAAAAGTGGTTACCCGGGCGTTGACTACTGCGAACGATATCCCCAATATCCAGCGTGTGTAGACCCTGAGCCCATGCCGATGCTACTTGTGCTGCCTCGAGTACTGGATTGGGCCGGAGGGGTGAGCATGCTTGGTCTCGGTGACATCATTTTGCCAGGAATGCTCCTTGCGTTCTCGCTGCGTTTCGACTATGCCCACGGCAACACCAGCTACTTCCGCCTCATGGCTGTCGGCTACGCTGTCGGCTTAGCAATGGCCAACATCGCTGTCATGGTCACGGAAATGGGCCAGCCGGCGCTCATGTACCTCGTGCCGACTACATTGGGCACATTAATTGCCGTGTCAAAGCGGAATGGTGACTTCCGCTCAATGTGGATCGGGGCAGGAGTTGACGAAGACGATATGTACAGCATGAAGAGGAGCAGCAGCGATGGTCCTGGTTACAGATCTGTTGGGGCAGAGGAAGCACCCACCGGAATCGTGATTGGCGAACCGATAGGAAGAGTGAACGACAACGTGCCGCTGTTGAGTTCATCCAGCTCGTAGGGTAAGTTGAAAGTTCACTTTAATGTGCTAAACTGCACTTCTTCAACTTTGAATACTTTTGTGCAGTGTTTGTTTTGGTGCCGACTCCTGCAAAGCGACGCCAAAGTGAGCGATGGCATCGGTGCATCTTGTCGGAGAGCTCCTGGGTGCGTCCGGACTCGCTTGTCAAACCGGTCACGAAGCATTATCGGTCGCTCATGTGCTAGATTTCCTATCGCTGCATCCGTCGTCCGAGTTGAGCTACTTCTGCAAGTGGCGTCTGGTTGTCGATAGTCCGGACAAGTCTTCACGCGAAAATCCAACCTGGAAAGTGGTTCAGGGGGAGACGAGTGGTCAAACTCAAGTTCACGAAGCTTTGAGTGGTGGAAGTCTCGCCATGCCAGATCTCTATCGCCACTCTAGCGACACACAGGAACGTGTTTTACTGCCGAGAATGGATACGGTGTGGGCGCATCCGATTGATCTTCACCTGGCTGTGGCTTGTATGGATTCGTGGAATTGCTGGCCCAAGTTGGAGTTCCAGGTGAGTTGAGGCTATCACAACCAATCGAGGATTGACACTCATAACCACTTTCCTCTATAGATTTGGAGTTCGGATCGTTTCCAGTTGGAGACGTTGTGTCAGTACAACAAGTCTGACGTTGCCTCAACATAGTTTCTAATGGGTTTGTTTGTACAGGTGGAAGAGCGAGCATCCACTTACCTCTAGTGACAAACGAGTATGTTCTCGACTCGCCAATTGTGCTCCAGGAACCAGGTACCATCTTAGAATCCTTGCTGCGATCTGTCGGTCTTCCTTTCCAAGAGAAGAACATGCAGTCGAGTGACACGAGTATCCGAGGCACGGGCATGCTCTACTTACGGCTTGCAGTGCTGACTCGAGGGTTGGCTATGGATTAAAGACGTTTCCATTAAACCACGATTGCTGTCAGTACAGCAATGACTACAAGTGCTCGAAGCTATGAAAAATGAAAAATATGCAAGCCAACTACAGCACATTGCTGTTGGTTGGCGATCGCCCATGGATGTCGACGTCCCAGTCTTTGGTCACTCACGACTTCATGCAATCGTTGTCGACCCAGTCCACGGCGTTACTGAAGTGCGGAGCCTGCTCGTACACTCCGTAGTATCCGAACTAAATACACAAACAGCACAGCGTTGTCAGTCATACATTAGCCGCTTCCCCCAACCAAGCCATCTAGTGCATACCTTGTTTGATGCCGCAACAATGCAGTTGTACAGTCGTTGGTGCTGTTTCAGCATCTCCTCGCTCTCTACCTTCTCGCTGCTGGCCTTCTTCTTCAATGCCATGATTTTCTCGGAGAAGTGAGATCCAACCTTCAACTGGAACTCGTCCTTCGTCATGAAGTCCTTATCTCCATTGTTAATGTCACCCCCGTCGGAACGGTCACCTTCGTGGTTTCTCCTCGCGAACCCGTCGTGACCTCCAACTCGGTCTTGCCGTCCGAAGTCTTGATTACATCCGCCATCGTAGTAGACTTGCTACCGTCAGCCGTCGTGACCGTCACCTCCTGCTTGTTGTCAATAATGGGACCGTCGACAGTCACAACCACCGGGCCTTGTTCGGTCTCTACCACCGCCTGCACTGGACGTTGATCGGCGTTGCTGCCCGTGCTCGAAGTTGACGGCACCGTCACCTTCGTGGTTTCTCCTCGCGAACCCGTCGTGACCTCCAACTCGGTCTTACCGTCCGAAGTCTTGATTACATCCGCCATCGTAGTAGACTTGCTACCGTCAGCCGTCGTGACCGTCACCTCCTGCTTGTTGTCAATAATGGGACCGTCGACAGTCACAACCACCGGGCCTTGTTCGGTCTCTACCACCGCCTGCACTGGACGTTGATCGGCGTTGCTGCCCGTGCTCGAAGTTGACGGCACCGTCACCTTCGTGGTTTCTCCTCGCGAACCCGTCGTGACCTCCAACTCGGTCTTACCGTCCGAAGTCTTGATTACATCCGCCATCGTAGTAGACTTGCTACCGTCAGCCGTCGTGACCGTCACCTCCTGCTTGTTGTCAATAATGGGACCGTCGACAGTCACAACCACCGGGCCTTGTTCGGTCTCTACCACCGCCTGCACTGGACGTTGATCGGCGTTGCTGCCCGTGCTCGAAGTTGACGGCACCGTCACCTTCGTGGTTTCTCCTCGCGAACCCGTCGTGACCTCCAACTCGGTCTTACCGTCCGAAGTCTTGATTACATCCGCCATCGTAGTAGACTTGCTACCGTCAGCCGTCGTGACCGTCACCTCCTGCTTGTTGTCAATAATGGGACCGTCGACAGTCACAACCACCGGGCCTTGTTCGGTCTCTACCACCGCCTGCACTGGACGTTGATCGGCGTTGCTGCCCGTGCTCGAAGTTGACGGCACCGTCACCTTCGTGGTTTCTCCTCGCGAACCCGTCGTGACCTCCAACTCGGTCTTACCGTCCGAAGTCTTGATTACATCCGCCATCGTAGTAGACTTGCTACCGTCAGCCGTCGTGACCGTCACCTCCTGCTTGTTGTCAACAATGGGACCGTCGACAGTCACAATCACCGGGCCTTGTTCGGTCTCCACCACCGCCTCCACTGGACGTTGATCAGCGTTGCTGCCCGTGCTCGAAGTTGACGGCACCGTCACCTTCGTGGTTTCTCCTCGCGAACCCGTCGTGACCTCCAACTCGGTCTTACCGTCCGAAGTCTTGATTACATCCGCCATCGTAGTAGACTTGCTACCGTCAGCCGTCGTGACCGTCACCTCCTGCTTGTTGTCAATAATGGGACCGTCGACAGTCACAACCACCGGACCTTGTTCGGTCTCTACCACCGCCTGCACTGGACGTTGATCGGCGTTGCTGCCCGTGCTCGAAGTTGACGGCACCGTCACCTTCGTGGTTTCTCCTCGCGAACCCGTCGTGACCTCCAACTCGGTCTTACCGTCCGAAGTCTTGATTACATCCGCCATCGTAGTAGACTTGCTACCGTCAGCCGTCGTGACCGTCACCTCCTGCTTGTTGTCAATAATGGGACCGTCGACAGTCACAACCACCGGGCCTTGTTCGGTCTCTACCACCGCCTGCACTGGACGTTGATCGGCGTTGCTGCCCGTGCTCGAAGTTGACGGCACCGTCACCTTCGTGGTTTCTCCTCGCGAACCCGTCGTGACCTCCAACTCGGTCTTACCGTCCGAAGTCTTGATTACATCCGCCATCGTAGTAGACTTGCTACCGTCAGCCGTCGTGACCGTCACCTCCTGCTTGTTGTCAACAATGGGACCGTCGACAGTCACAATCACCGGGCCTTGTTCGGTCTCCACCACCGCCTCCACTGGACGTTGATCAGCGTTGCTGCCCGTGCTCGAAGTTGACGGCACCGTCACCTTCGTGGTTTCTCCTCGCGAACCCGTCGTGACCTCCAACTCGGTCTTACCGTCCGAAGTCTTGATTACATCCGCCATCGTAGTAGACTTGCTACCGTCAGCCGTCGTGACCGTCACCTCCTGCTTGTTGTCAATAATGGGACCGTCGACAGTCACAACCACCGGACCTTGTTCGGTCTCTACCACCGCCTGCACTGGACGTTGATCGGCGTTGCTGCCCGTGCTCGAAGTTGACGGCACCGTCACCTTCGTGGTTTCTCCTCGCGAACCCGTCGTGACCTCCAACTCGGTCTTACCGTCCGAAGTCTTGATTACATCCGCCATCGTAGTAGACTTGCTACCGTCAGCCGTCGTGACCGTCACCTCCTGCTTGTTGTCAATAATGGGACCGTCGACAGTCACAACCACCGGGCCTTGTTCGGTCTCTACCACCGCCTGCACTGGACGTTGATCGGCGTTGCTGCCCGTGCTCGAAGTTGACGGCACCGTCACCTTCGTGGTTTCTCCTCGCGAACCCGTCGTGACCTCCAACTCGGTCTTACCGTCCGAAGTCTTGATTACATCCGCCATCGTAGTAGACTTGCTACCGTCAGCCGTCGTGACCGTCACCTCCTGCTTGTTGTCAACAATGGGACCGTCGACAGTCACAATCACCGGGCCTTGTTCGGTCTCCACCACCGCCTCCACTGGACGTTGATCAGCGTTGCTGCCCGTGCTCGAAGTTGACGGCACCGTCACCTTCGTGGTTTCTCCTCGCGAACCCGTCGTGACCTCCAACTCGGTCTTACCGTCCGAAGTCTTGATTACATCCGCCATCGTAGTAGACTTGCTACCGTCAGCCGTCGTGACCGTCACCTCCTGCTTGTTGTCAATAATGGGACCGTCGACAGTCACAACCACCGGACCTTGTTCGGTCTCTACCACCGCCTGCACTGGACGTTGATCGGCGTTGCTGCCCGTGCTCGAAGTTGACGGCACCGTCACCTTCGTGGTTTCTCCTCGCGAACCCGTCGTGACCTCCAACTCGGTCTTACCGTCCGAAGTCTTGATTACATCCGCCATCGTAGTAGACTTGCTACCGTCAGCCGTCGTGACCGTCACCTCCTGCTTGTTGTCAATAATGGGACCGTCGACAGTCACAACCACCGGACCTTGTTCGGTCTCTACCACCGCCTGCACTGGACGTTGATCGGCGTTGCTGCCCGTGCTCGAAGTTGACGGCACCGTCACCTTCGTGGTTTCTCCTCGCGAACCCGTCGTGACCTCCAACTCGGTCTTACCGTCCGAAGTCTTGATTACATCCGCCATCGTAGTAGACTTGCTACCGTCAGCCGTCGTGACCGTCACCTCCTGCTTGTTGTCAACAATGGGACCGTCGACAGTCACAATCACCGGGCCTTGTTCGGTCTCCACCACCGCCTCCACTGGACGTTGATCAGCGTTGCTGCCCGTGCTCGAAGTTGACGGCACCGTCACCTTCGTGGTTTCTCCTCGCGAACCCGTCGTGACCTCCAACTCGGTCTTACCGTCCGAAGTCTTGATTACATCCGCCATCGTAGTAGACTTGCTACCGTCAGCCGTCGTGACCGTCACCTCCTGCTTGTTGTCAATAATGGGACCGTCGACAGTCACAACCACCGGACCTTGTTCGGTCTCTACCACCGCCTGCACTGGACGTTGATCGGCGTTGCTGCCCGTGCTCGAAGTTGACGGCACCGTCACCTTCGTGGTTTCTCCTCGCGAACCCGTCGTGACCTCCAACTCGGTCTTACCGTCCGAAGTCTTGATTACATCCGCCATCGTAGTAGACTTGCTACCGTCAGCCGTCGTGACCGTCACCTCCTGCTTGTTGTCAATAATGGGACCGTCGACAGTCACAACCACCGGGCCTTGTTCGGTCTCTACCACCGCCTGCACTGGACGTTGATCGGCGTTGCTGCCCGTGCTCGAAGTTGACGGCACCGTCACCTTCGTGGTTTCTCCTCGCGAACCCGTCGTGACCTCCAACTCGGTCTTACCGTCCGAAGTCTTGATTACATCCGCCATCGTAGTAGACTTGCTACCGTCAGCCGTCGTGACCGTCACCTCCTGCTTGTTGTCAATAATGGGACCGTCGACAGTCACAACCACCGGACCTTGTTCGGTCTCTACCACCGCCTGCACTGGACGTTGATCGGCGTTGCTGCCCGTGCTCGAAGTTGACGGCACCGTCACCTTCGTGGTTTCTCCTCGCGAACCCGTCGTGACCTCCAACTCGGTCTTACCGTCCGAAGTCTTGATTACATCCGCCATCGTAGTAGACTTGCTACCGTCAGCCGTCGTGACCGTCACCTCCTGCTTGTTGTCAATAATGGGACCGTCGACAGTCACAACCACCGGACCTTGTTCGGTCTCTACCACCGCCTGCACTGGACGTTGATCGGCGTTGCTGCCCGTGCTCGAAGTTGACGGCACCGTCACCTTCGTGGTTTCTCCTCGCGAACCCGTCGTGACCTCCAACTCGGTCTTACCGTCCGAAGTCTTGATTACATCCGCCATCGTAGTAGACTTGCTACCGTCAGCCGTCGTGACCGTCACCTCCTGCTTGTTGTCAATAATGGGACCGTCGACAGTCACAACCACCGGGCCTTGTTCGGTCTCTACCACCGCCTGCACTGGACGTTGATCGGCGTTGCTGCCCGTGCTCGAAGTTGACGGCACCGTCACCTTCGTGGTTTCTCCTCGCGAACCCGTCGTGACCTCCAACTCGGTCTTACCGTCCGAAGTCTTGATTACATCCGCCATCGTAGTAGACTTGCTACCGTCAGCCGTCGTGACCGTCACCTCCTGCTTGTTGTCAATAATGGGACCGTCGACAGTCACAACCACCGGACCTTGTTCGGTCTCTACCACCGCCTGCACTGGACGTTGATCGGCGTTGCTGCCCGTGCTCGAAGTTGACGGCACCGTCACCTTCGTGGTTTCTCCTCGCGAACCCGTCGTGACCTCCAACTCGGTCTTACCGTCCGAAGTCTTGATTACATCCGCCATCGTAGTAGACTTGCTACCGTCAGCCGTCGTGACCGTCACCTCCTGCTTGTTGTCAATAATGGGACCGTCGACAGTCACAACCACCGGACCTTGTTCGGTCTCTACCACCGCCTGCACTGGACGTTGATCGGCGTTGCTGCCCGTGCTCGAAGTTGACGGCACCGTCACCTTCGTGGTTTCTCCTCGCGAACCCGTCGTGACCTCCAACTCGGTCTTACCGTCCGAAGTCTTGATTACATCCGCCATCGTAGTAGACTTGCTACCGTCAGCCGTCGTGACCGTCACCTCCTGCTTGTTGTCAATAATGGGACCGTCGACAGTCACAACCACCGGACCTTGTTCGGTCTCTACCACCGCCTGCACTGGACGTTGATCGGCGTTGCTGCCCGTGCTCGAAGTTGACGGCACCGTCACCTTCGTGGTTTCTCCTCGCGAACCCGTCGTGACCTCCAACTCGGTCTTACCGTCCGAAGTCTTGATTACATCCGCCATCGTAGTAGACTTGCTACCGTCAGCCGTCGTGACCGTCACCTCCTGCTTGTTGTCAACAATGGGACCGTCGACAGTCACAACCACCGGACCTTGTTCGGTCTCCACCACCGCCTGCACTGGACGTTGATCGGCGTTGCTGCCCGTGCTTGAAGTTGACGGCACCGTCACCTTCGTGGTTTCTCCTCGTGAACCTGTAGGAATATCCAACTCGGTCTTACCGTCCGAACTCTGGACCACTGCCACCGTCATAGAAGACTTGAAACCGTCAGCCGTTGTGACCGCCACCTCCTCCTTGTTGTCGATTACAATCTCCGGGTGATCTTGTGTCTTCATCATCGCGTGTGGATATTGATGATCAGCGTTGCTACCCGTGCTCGAAGTTGACGGCACCGTCACCTTCGTGGTTTCTCCTCGCGAACCCGTCGTGACCTCCAACTCGGTCTTACCGTCCGAAGTCTTGATTACATCCGCCATCGTAGTAGACTTGCTACCGTCAGCCGTCGTGACCGTCACCTCCTGCTTGTTGTCAACAATGGGACCGTCGACAGTCACAATCACCGGGCCTTGTTCGGTCTCTACCACCGCCTGCACTGGACGTTGATCGGCGTTGCTGCCCGTGCTCGAAGTTGACGGCACCGTCACCTTCGTGGTTTCTCCTCGCGAACCCGTCGTGACCTCCAACTCGGTCTTGCCGTCCGAAGTCTTGATTACATCCGCCATCGTAGTAGACTTGCTACCGTCAGCCGTCGTGACCGTCACCTCCTGCTTGTTGTCAATAATGGGACCGTCGACAGTCACAACCACCGGACCTTGTTCGGTCTCTACCACCGCCTGCACTGGACGTTGATCGGCGTTGCTGCCCGTGCTCGAAGTTGACGGCACCGTCACCTTCGTGGTTTCTCCTCGCGAACCCGTCGTGACCTCCAACTCGGTCTTACCGTCCGAAGTCTTGATTACATCCGCCATCGTAGTAGACTTGCTACCGTCAGCCGTCGTGACCGTCACCTCCTGCTTGTTGTCAATAATGGGACCGTCGACAGTCACAACCACCGGACCTTGTTCGGTCTCTACCACCGCCTGCACTGGACGTTGATCGGCGTTGCTGCCCGTGCTCGAAGTTGACGGCACCGTCACCTTCGTGGTTTCTCCTCGCGAACCCGTCGTGACCTCCAACTCGGTCTTACCGTCCGAAGTCTTGATTACATCCGCCATCGTAGTAGACTTGCTACCGTCAGCCGTCGTGACCGTCACCTCCTGCTTGTTGTCAATAATGGGACCATCGACAGTCACAACCACCGGACCTTGTTCGGTCTCCACCACCGCCTGCACTGGACGTTGATCGGCGTTGCTGCCCGTGCTCGAAGTTGACGGCACCGTCACCTTCGTGGTTTCTCCTCGCGAACCCGTCGTGACCTCCAACTCGGTCTTACCGTCCGAAGTCTTGATTACATCCGCCATCGTAGTAGACTTGCTACCGTCAGCCGTCGTGACCGTCACCTCCTGCTTGTTGTCAACAATGGGACCGTCGACAGTCACAACCACCGGACCTTGTTCGGTCTCCACCACCGCCTGCACTGGACGTTGATCGGCGTTGCTGCCCGTGCTCGAAGTTGACGGCACCATCACCTTCGTGGTTTCTCCTCGCGAACCCGTCGTGACCTCCAACTCGGTCTTACCGTCCGAAGTCTTGATTACATCCGCCATCGTAGTAGACTTGCTACCGTCAGCCGTCGTGACCGTCACCTCCTGCTTGTTGTCAACAATGGGACCGTCGACAGTCACAACCACCGGACCTTGTTCGGTCTCCACCACCGCCTGCACTGGACGTTGATCGGCGTTGCTGCCCGTGCTCGAAGTTGACGGCACCGTCACCTTCGTGGTTTCTCCTCGCGAACCCGTCGTGACCTCCAACTCGGTCTTACCGTCCGAAGTCTTGATTACATCCGCCATCGTAGTAGACTTGCTACCGTCAGCCGTCGTGACCGTCACCTCCTGCTTGTTGTCAATAATGGGACCATCGACAGTCACAACCACCGGACCTTGTTCGGTCTCCACCACCGCCTGCACTGGACGTTGATCGGCGTTGCTGCCCGTGCTCGAAGTTGACGGCACCGTCACCTTCGTGGTTTCTCCTCGCGAACCCGTCGTGACCTCCAACTCGGTCTTACCGTCCGAAGTCTTGATTACATCCGCCATCGTAGTAGACTTGCTACCGTCAGCCGTCGTGACCGTCACCTCCTGCTTGTTGTCAATAATGGGACCGTCGACAGTCACAATCAGCGGACCTGCTTGAGTCTCGATCACCGTCTCTGGCGTAGGTGGGATGACGGGGGCCTGTGTACTTGGGAACATCTCCATGTACTTCTGAGGTACCTCGATCGGAGTCGCGAAGCAGTACACTTCCAGCATGTAGTAAAGCGAATCGATCGTCTCCCTGTCAAAGGTCAGCGACCGCTTCTTCTTCTGCAAGTGTCAAACCAAAATTTAGGTTAGCAAACATCACATGATACTACCAAAGGTAAAGGCTTGTACACACCGGAACCATGGCCTTCTTGAGACACGCAGTGTCGCTAATGATCTTCTCGTTCAGTTGGTCGCTCAGATCATTCTTGACGACATCCGGCAGATCTGAGTTGGCGATGTTCTTCTTGTCCTTCGCCCAAACGGCCTCGAGGTCGGCCATGTATTCTTCGTAGGTGACCTTGCCGTCTGCATCCTTGTCGAGTTGCTCAAAGCTCGGGTAGTACGGGTCGCCCATGGCTTCGACAAAGTCCGGAACCTCCAAACTCGCCGCCATTTGCTGGTTTGCCGTCGTCACAGTAGCCTCCGACTGCCCCGCTCTTAGCGTGGCATACCCAACACCTGCCGAGGCTCCGATCAAGGTCAACGCGACACCTGTCATGGCCAAGCGCTTGGTTTGACGACGCTTCGAGTTGGGACGATCGGGTGCGACGACGCGGCGAATGAAGCTCGTCTCTTCATTCTTGCTCCCATAGTTGCTGGGAGACTTCATGATGCAGATACCCCACCAGAACGAGAGTGCTCAAAGTCGAAGCTGCGTTCCTTTCCAGGCAAATTGAGAAGTGATCTCAAGGTTTGGCCAATATATCCTGAGACCGGAGCCGCCCTGAAGAGTCTCAACTAGAGCATGTCAACCGCATATCGCCGATCTTCCAGTTCGGAATCCAAAGATTTCTTTATGAACCGGCACCGAGTCAAAACGAGGTCAAGAGCCGCTCGATCTTGTACGGGGACCGCACATTTGTGCCTTGCTGTTTGCTAGCGTCTCTTCATGTGGGCACGTGCGGCTAGAAATGCTTGAGTTGACAAGTCGTTATGGACTGTTGGGTTTCCGGTAGACTGGGTGGCCTGCGTGTCGTGGCCAATGTAAGTGTGGGGCATGTGCGAGGTGGTCTCGCAGCAAACCGATATTGGTTCGGATGCTGGGTTTCAACTTGCGCTGGTAGGAAAGAGCGTCTGCGCTTGCTGCGTGCGAAACGGGGACGGTCATCTCCCACGGAATTCGGACCGGGTCGACCACTAGTTGACGGCTGAATCGAACCATAGGCGCACTAACTGGAGGAGACTGCTTCTCCCTCTTCGCACGAGCCGCTAATAGTTCATCCATCAAGCCTTTCTGTCGGTCTTGAGCTAGCACCACGGGCTTTAGAGGAGATCGCTGGCCCATGTATCGATCGCGTAGCTCTCCGAAACTTCTGCAGCTTCCAGAAGTCACTGGTTTGGAAGCATTGACACTTTCGTTGTTGTTGCTTTCGACTGCAATAGGCCACGGGGTTGATGCCGGTAAAATCAGTTCGTCGTCTTCGAAGTCGTACAATGACTCGTTGTCGGACTCTTCGGACCTGGTTGTCAGGACCACCGCTCGTGAGCGAGTGTGTGGGGTTACTCGCGCGTGACCCCCATTGAACGTAGCTGAGCTTGGCGAGACGCCATAGCCACGGGAGTTTTCGGTTTTACATGGTGATGGCCCAAACCCCGAACGTCGACTTGGTCTGCTTCCTCCTCAGGTGGCCGAACAAGGTCTTCCACCGAGCGGTGCCGCCACTTCTTGGCCAGATACACGACGCTCCGCTTGTCCTCGTTGATCACACTCGCACTCGCGCCATGTTCTAGTAGCACTTGCGTGGCCACTTCATTCCCGTTCATCGCAGCAAAGTGCATGGGGGTGTTGAGCTTCATGGATTTCGCGTTCACATCTGCTCCATTGGCGATAATATCACGTAAAGCTGACGATCTCGACAGAAAGCCGAGAGATAGTGAAGTGGGCTGTGCGCTTGTCTGTTCTGATGGGACGGGTTTGCGCCAGTATTCAAAAGAAGACGCACGATCTTCAGTTGTCCTCCAAGACAAGCCTGCAAAAGTGGTGTCTGCCCGTCCGCATCAACTGCATCCAGACTTGCTCCAGCCGACAGTAGCTCCTTGATGACGTCGATCTCTTCCGTGATCACGGCCAAGTGAAGCGGAGTCCAGCCGCCTTCCCTCGTAGCTGCGTTGATCTGCGTCTTGCCACTGCGAATCAGGGCAATAGAAACCTGTTGGAAGTTCTTGAGGATTGCAGTGTGCAAGCAGCTTTGGCCTGTCGCCTCGTCCAGACTGCTGAACGTCGCGTAGACTTGGCTCTCCGGCGTGTGTGTCAAGAAAACTTCCACAAGTTTTTCAATGTCGAACGTCTGCTGTAGAGCGAGGTGGAGCGCGTTGGAGCCTCTTGCGTCGCGCAAATCGGCCTTCACGTCCGTCATCTTCAGTAAGATCTTAACACACGAGATTTGTCCACGCAGCGCTGCAAGATGCAACGCCGTCCGCTGTTCGTCCTGCGTCACGAGGTTCACCAGCGGTTCCATCATCTTTCGTCGAAATGGCAGCAAAGTTCCGCCAAAACGCTATCACTCCCGTTTGCCGCTGCGAGGTGCAACAGCGAGTAGCCGTTACAGTCGATCCCCAGTAGAACCTCTTGCGTCTCGTCCGCCAGCTTGGCCACGAGGAACTTGAACAACTCACTGAGTCGCAACTCGGCCAGCACATGGAAAACACTCTTAAAAACACATCGTATACACACACATCAGTAACAAAAAGTGTTTAAAACAGAAACCATCTCGCCACGCACCTTTTGCAGCTGGTCTTTCGTGCCCAAATCCGCGCCGTGGTCGAGTAACAGCGTGACCAGCTGCCTGTCGTTGGTCTTGCACGCTCGGTGCAGCGGCGGCAGCCCCGCCTTATTGGTGCTTCTAAAAGGCTCTTTGGCTTCTTCCGAGGCGATGGACCAGCTGTCGCCCAGGAACTCGAGCAGCCGCAGCTCGATGGCCATGTTCCACTTGTCCGCGTCGGCCCGCAGCTGCGCGAGCATGGCCGTCTCCTGTCGCAGCTGCAGCTGCTTGGCCGCCTCCAGCCGCGCCTTCTCGCCCTGCCATTGGCTGGCGTAGTGGTCCTCCCAGCGCATCTGGCGGCCCTCGCGAGCTTCGCGCTTGGCGGCGCGCAGCACCTCGAGACTCTCGGCGCAGTCGGAGATGGCGGCCGTGTTGAAGGCCGCCGAGCGGTGCACGAACTCGGCCTGGAACTGCTGCGCGTCCGCCACGAGCTCCTTGGACACCTGGCCGCGCTGCCGCCGCCGCGGGGCCTCGGCCATCGAGCGCAGCCGCTCCTGCAGCGACGCCATCGCGCAGAATGCGGAATGACTCCATTTAGCTTCAACTGTATGCTGCATCGCAGGTTTGGTTCGTTGGATGCCTTAACGTGGGTATATTGCCACAGGCCACATGTCGCATATGCTATCGTTAAGGTTACGTGCCTCCGGTTAAAGTTATGCGAGGTCACAAAGCAGTGAACACTTTGAGTGACAAGTGAAGAGCTTCCTCGGACCATGTTCGACTACGTGGCGCGCCAATACCGCTGGTACAAGCTCGAGTTCGGGCTCACGATGCTGAGCTGGTGGGAGGTGTCCATCTTCAGTACGTTTTGAGGTGGCAATCGCTGCTGTGCTCGTATCGATTCTGACGAGTTGATGCCCCCCTTTATTTATTTATGACAGACTGCTTCCTGCTGCTCGTGACCAGCGTCACGGGCTACTACGTCTATGGCTTCGGCAGCCACGTCGCTGGCCTCCTGCAGAACTAGATACGAAAAGAGCGCTATCAGGAGACTTTCTAGTGACGGCAAACCGAGATTAAAGACGGACGAGAGAATTGTCAAAATGCTAAATTTGACAATTGTTTGGTATTTTATTAGTGGTTTCATCATGAAACTTTCATGTGGTGGCTATTATTAGGAAGGCGTCCACAGCGCTGAGAGCGCATAACTAAAGTACTTGGGAGAGTGAAGATGGAGGACTTTGACTGCGACGACTTTGAGAGTGAGTTGATGGTGACGCGAGTTAGAAATGAAGGAAGAGGAGACTCACTTTTGAAGTTGATGCCGCAGAGACGCTGAAGGTGATTGTTGTGGGGAATGGCAATGTTGGCAAGACGAGCATGACCACGAGGTACGCCAAGGGCAGGTACACAGGCACGTACAAGAAGACGATCGGCGTGGACTTTATGGAGAAGACGGTGGAGATGCGCGATCTGGGCGAGACCGTCAACCTCATGATCTGGGACACTGCCGGTCAGGAAGAGTTCGACACACTCACGAGCAGATACTACAAAGGTTGGTCGGTGGCTTGGGTGGGGTGACCTTTTGGGGACGGAGTTTCTAATGTTGTGGAGGAATCTCCAGGTGCTGGAGCGGTCATTTACGTGTTTTCCACGGTGGATCGAGCCTCGTTTGACGACCTGCCCAAGTGGAAGCGCAAAGTCGAAGAAGAATGCGGCAAAATTTGCAGTGTCCTGGTGCAGAACAAGATCGACTTGGAGGACGATGCGGCTATGACGCGTGACGAGGTCGAGGACATGGCCGACTACTTGAACATGCGGCTGTATCGGGCTTGTGTCCAAGACAATATCAACGTCGGAGAAGGTTTGTACGGCTTTTTGATATTTTGATCGGTGACAAGAGTATACATATTGATGTTGTTATTGGACACAGTATTCCGATTCCTGTGTCGTAGGTTTCTCAAGAGTGGCGACGACGGCGAGGAAATGGTGCAGGCTGTCGCTGATATCTCGACGCTCAGCAAAAATGCGAAACCAAAATCGATTAAAACCTCCCGCGACAGCTTCCAACCGGGGCCTAGAACGAAGCGTGGCATGTCGGATATCTCGGATGTCGAGTCAGATCGAACGTCGACGGCTGCTCCGTCGCCTACTGCTCAATCACACGCTTCTCCGAAGACGATAGTTGATCGTGAATACGCTAGTGATAGCGGAGATGAAGAAGACCCCGACTCTCCTAGAAGAGGGCGTAAAAGGATGCCGATGACGATGATAGAGAAGAAAGTGACGGAAAACAACGCAAGCGGCAAGGCTCTTCGAAACTCAAACCACGACGCGATGAAGACGATATCGAAAAACATACTGAGGAATCTCCACGCCGAGCCAATTCAGACCGCGATAAGAAACACGAAGAGTTCAATGATGGAGACGAAGACGAAGATGCGGACTCGTCAGGAACGCCGAAGTTGAAACCGAGCAAGCGGCGCACAAACGGCAAGAAAACGAACCCATCGCCAGAATGCGTCATTTCATAAGCTCCGAAAGGCAGTACCTGGCCTAGCTAATGCAACTACAGCAAACTGCTACGAGACTCGAATACCGATCTTTGTGTGTCATGGTTTATTGCTCAGTGAGTGCACTACCCCTTCCGTTGAGGGCAGGCTTTACCTTAAATGATATCATACGCTTGCTAACTTAGTGTCGGCTAGTGCTAGCCGTGGATCCTTGAGCGCGACAACGAGTACAGATCCGAAAGGAAGCCGTCCTTGTCGGAGTGGCTTGTGCGTCCGTATCGCGGAGCTCGCTTGGGCTGCTGTGGACGGAAACCATCGTCCGAGTACATGCTAATGTCGAGGTTTTCGAACTCCGCAACCGGAGCAGCCTCCACCACGCCAAGATCAAATTTGCTGAGACCGAGGACGGACTCCTCCGAGGGCAGAGCAAAAACCTCAGCTCCGTCATCGCTGTCACTCGAGATGACGGTGAAGCTACGAGCAGAGCTCGGCGTTTTCGGCTCACTCGTCTGGTACGGTGAACGGAAAGGAGGCAGCGGAGACGAGTACCCTTGCTGCACTTGCGAGTACCGAGGAGGTGGGGCCGTGTACTGGTCCAATGGTGACTGGTACTGCCGAGGTTGTTCATAGGCTGAAGCCCTACGCTTCGGTTGCGTGCGGTTCTCCTGAACGCGTTTGTTGCGTCCTTCCGTCTGCTGCTTGTGCTTCTGAGGAGTGGCCGGGTACGGCGAGAACTTGTCTTCGGAATCCAAGTCGGACAGCGACACAGTGTCGCTGCAGTTGCTGCTGGTCTTGGCACGGTCACGTACAGTAGCAACGTTCCGTTCACGGAGATATTCCTCGTCATCGTCGTCCTGGCTGCTCCAATCACTGGCCCAGTCGAGGTAGTTGGAGCGCAAACTCGTATCGGCTACCGAGTGGGACGTCTGGTTCACCTTTGGTGGAGATTTCAACGCGGTTTGTCGGGTCGACTTTGTTCGGGGTCCCTGAAGTGCAACGCGATCCACTTCCGTGTCCGTCTCACCGTTGGCATCGCGAGCTTTCTTGATAGAAGCCTCGAAGTTGAGAGAATCGACGATCACCGTGTTGTTGATGCAGAGCTTGCAGAAGCGCTGCTGGTGCGGTCTTCCGGTCTTGGCGTCGATGTGGAAGATAAAGCGGTAGTCCGAGCACGACTTGCAGACGCTCTGGAAACAGCCTGCACACGGTCGGTTGGTCGACATGAAGGACCGTCCGTAGCAAATGTGGCACAGTGAGCTGGCCGGCCACTTGTTGTGTTGGGCATGCTTCATTAACAGCGAATACTTTTTGCTCGAGCACTCTTGACGCAGTCCGTGACGTTCAACAACGTTCCTGCAACGACATACTCGGCCAGACGCTGTGCTACCGAGTCCAAGTTGTACACAGTGGACCAAATGAAGCATTCAACCTGGTTGTCGCCGTGGTTGCGATACAGAAAGCAAGTCACTTGGTGCTCGCGTTTGATGCCCTTGATAGCGTCAATGGGCCAGTCTGGGTGGTCGATCGAGTGCAGGACGTGGTAAGCCAACTCGTTTCCATTGGCGTCCGTAGTCGTGCCCATACGTTCGTACGCGAGTACATCCCGGTGCTTGGACAGTCCCCATGCCGCTTTGGCAGCGAACCACTTGATACCGGCGAAGCGGTACGGAGCATCATCGCTTCGACTCTCAGTCACGTTCATAATACTGCCGTCCACCAACTTGTACTTGAGCAGAGTCTTGCACGCACGGAGCTCGTCCGTGGTGTCGCAGTAGAGTCCGTCCATAACGTCCTCCACGGGTCCATTAATCAATCCGGATCCTTTGAACAGTGTCACTTGTGGGTCGCGCGTGCCGTACACACTCTTGAAGATGCTAAGTTGTTTGCGGCGTCGAACGTGGATCCAAGCTTCTTCGTTGCTGTGGCCGTTTTGAGCCGAGTACTCGGCTACTGCGTCGCAAAGGAACGAAGTCACATTGCGGTCGTAGCGAGCTTGTTCCTCTGGCGTCAGCTCGATCTGTGGGAATGGCGGGACGTAGTCGGTCATAACTGACCTGGAAGGTGTTCAATAAGCCGACGTGTGGTCAAGACGGCAAATCTCTTTGTGAGTGTTTTCGAGCAGGTTTGCGAGGTCGATGCCGCCGAACCTGCCAGAGAGATGAAGCACTGCTCCAAGCCGGAATCTTGAGACCGTGAAGGTCCGTCTTTTGTCGCCTGGCACATCTCGAAACCATATCCGGCGGAAGGGGTCTCGGCAAGTTTGTGGATGGTACAAGCCGCAAAGAAGGACACGTTGTGCGTTGTGTTATGCCGGATCATCTGAGAGGACTTGACCGGGGTTTGCAACGAGAGATCCAGTCAGCAGCTTCAACGATGCTGCACGATGAGGTGAATGTCCGATGTAAATGCAGAACGACATGAGAGTGACTAAAAGTACAAACTGGAGTACTCTTATGTGGCGTAAGAGTGAATGTAAATGGCTCGTGTTTAACAGCCCATCCTGGAGGGGTGAAGACCAATGTGCACGGCAAGGCGATACAACGCCTGTGGTTTAAGCGGAGCACGCGGGCTTAAACCCAGGACCAACCACGGACACATCTCGCTCGGCCCCTTAGGGTTAAAACCTACTACAGGGAAGGGCTTGGGTGAGGCAGGGTGATATTTTTCTTGTCGACACCTCCAACTTTGAGAATTTGACGGCCGTGACACCCGTCCCCGTGCTGGCTCTTTAATTTGTACGAATAGTCTCTGTCGGTTGTACATGTACATGTAGCCACCTCTCAGCAAGCTTTTCGGCGGGCAACTCACTCGAGACGATACCGGATATGAGACAAGTGTCTTTACAACAGTGCTGCGGTCCAAGCTAGTTCACATGGTTGGAACATCAAATTCGTGTATACTGCAACATCTGATAATAGTCAGCTCAAGACGACGCGAAATAAACAAGTCCCAGCTATTCTCTGTTCATATAGCCCTTGATTTATTATATATATTCGATAGTTGATACTTTCCTTTAACTAGCCAGAAATTCGACTTCAAAGGTTTTTCTGACATGAACCGGGATCGGAACATCCCTGGATGGGATCAAGCCACATTTGAAATGCCATTTCAGCACTCGCATGTCAAACCCGACCCAGACAAACAAAAGGCATTAGGGTCCAGAATGCATCCCAAGAGAAAGAGGTGAACTCTAGCCGCAGCGAAGTGAGCACTTCAAAGTGGTCCGTAGCCACCTCCATCGAACCTGCTCGCAGACACGGCAATCGGGGCCCTTCCTTGTCAGAGCAGGACTTCTACGGCATCAGCATAGCCCGAGCTCGGCGGGAATGCAAATACATGTACTTCGTCCAAGTGACCAAGTCGCCATGGATCCCACAGGTGGGTGCTGCAGGCGTTACTGCAACCTGTAGCAAAAGAACTGCAACGGGTGTCGTGCAGATTTGTCCTGCGCACTGCAACCAGCACAGCAAAGTGCAAATTTTGAACGGTCTACGTATACGCGGCATCTTGTGCCCACTACCCACCACTCGAGCTTCAACGTGGGTGAAACTTTGAGATCGTTCAGTAAAAACTGCGATGCTGTCTTTGGATCGGGCCAACGTCATGGATATTGTACAGGGATAACCCGCATGTCAATAACTGTACCGGTAACCCCAAAGGATAGCCTGACAGATGTATACCACAGAAAAATCCGTCTTGGTCGGCACTGCAACGTGGTGCAATTTTCAACGATGGCTCAAGTCCGAAAGGAGTTTATGCGCATGCAGCTTTCCGGGTGTTGCAGCCACATGAACAGCAGGTCAGCGAAGTGCCCCTTTATAAATAGAGCTGGTCGCCGCGAAAATTGACACCGAGTTGGACATGGGTTCTGCGTTAACATCGGTCGACACTCGTCATATGACTCATACGGTACCAGTAAAGCGGAAATCTCCTGAAGTAATACCGTACCGTAAGTTCCTCGTCCCTGTGTCGATTATTTCGCATGTTTGTGGTGTTACTTCGCGAGTTGCTTTTCAATTTGTCCGCTACATGTAATGCGGCCACAGACACTACGAAGATGGTCCGACCCACAGGAATGACAATCGCAACATCTTTCTTTGAAAATCTCAAAAACGTTTCGCTTTTCCTGTTCGATTTTTAATAACGTGCTGTGCTCGACAAGATTGTGGCATTTCGTGAAGAGGCCGCTCTCAATGAGTCTCATGACCGTCGCCGTGGCTCAATCGCAGGTTGATCCACGCGTTTGTGGGCGAATGCTCGTCTCGACGTTTTTGTTGTTTGTGTTGTGTTTGCTGCTTCAGTATTCATTTTTGCATAATCTTCCCACAATTCAGAAACCTGGACGAAGAGAAACACAAACCCTTGACGAACAGAAAAATCATCATGCGGATACGAGTCAGTCCCTTAAATTCACACGGTCAACTCCGCACGTCAATTATTTTGCAAGCGTGTTCATGTTTCGATCGAACTTGTAGTTTTTCAGGTTCGTTGGCGTTAAAGCTCACTTCATGGACAGTTTACGGTAGTTTTTTTGCCTACGGTACTGCCTGTTTTAGACTCGTGGAGGCACTTTCACATCCTTAAGCGCGACGTCGTGTTCGCGAGCAGTTTGTATCTGTCCTAATTGCAATCCGCGAGCAATCAAAGATACAAGATAAAGACCGCCTTGAAGCTTCATGTGCAAGGCATGGCGGAAAGACAATTCATCTCGGACTTGGCTACCCAAATCGTACATGGGACTTCGCCAATGATCCCTGACTATCTCGCGCAACAGTCCTGCTCGTAACCGCTGGCGATGGAGTAGACTCGGCAGCCTCGGCAGGAGCACCACTCAACTGCCGATTCAACTGTTCCAAGGATTGGCGGCAGTTGTTGGCATACTCCTCGACCATAATCTTCCGCCGCGTTGTCAGGTGCAGCTTCGTAGATCCGAGGACGACGCCGAGCACACTCTCAAGACACACCAGACGATCTCTGCGTTTTTCAACGCTCACGACCTTCACCACCGTCTCCACCAGCGTGAACAGCGCCGTAGTCAGTGAAACAACTTCGGAATGCTCGAAGCCCGGCCACAGCGAGTCCACGACCGTGACCATGCGGCTTAAATTCACGTCGTACGCACCCAGCTCGAATTTTTCTCGCAGAGTGCGCACCTCCCTTGAGCAGCGATTTAGGAGAGACCGAGCTTGTTCGACCGATTCGCTCTTCTTCTCTTTGCTCGAAGCACCTGTTGCATTACCGGTAGCGCTCTTCGTCAGCGTACCGCTCGCCACTGCCGACTCGCCGTCATCTGGCAGCGCCACTGCTCGTTTCTTCTTACTCTTCGTCGACTCGCCGTCATCTGGCAGCGTCGCTGCCCGTTTCTTTTTACTCTTTGTTGTCGGAGCCTCTGTATCCGGCGCCAAAGCTGCTGTCTCCTCATTTTGCTTTATCTTTTCCAGATGCATCTCAACGTCCCTGAGCACAATAACCAATAGATCCGTTAATGCATCAAGTCCACATAAAATATAGTAAAATGTATCGGTCAATCCCTACCGCAGGCAGTCCTCGAGCTCTGGGCATTTGTGCACCACTTTCCTGGTAGCTTTGAGTAGTCGAAAGTACGACGTCAGCTTCTTTTCATCTGCGACCAACTCGAGTCCATGGCTCACGACCTTCCGCATGTGTTTCTTCCACCACTTTCTCTTCTTCTCGTCCACATCCGCCAGAACTGGCACTTTCCTCTCCAGCTTCTTAATCCACGACACAACTTCGTCCTCTTTTCCATTCCCCAAAATCTGTTTCACGAGCGCTTTGGCCTCCTCGAACCCGCTCGTGTCCTCCTCTTTACGGCGTTTTCCATATTTAGATTTCTTATTTGTGGCATCGGATCCGAAAATAAGCGTGCGGCAGTCGTTTCTAACTGGGTTTGCAGCGTTTCTAACTGGATCAGCAGCTCCTCGGACACCGCGGCCCGTTGTAGACTGGCTTCGAGCCGCCGCGTCGCGTCCGCCACCTGCTTCACCTGCGCCGCAGCAGCCACGCACGCGTCCATCTCGCTCCCAGCGCGCTCCAGATCCTCTCCCAGCGCCTGGCAGCAGTATTTGCGGCGCGTGCCGTCGTCCAGCCGCACGAGGATGCGCTTGAAGCCACTCAGCCGGAGATGCTCGTCCGGCGCCATTATTGCGAATGGTTGGCTGTACACAAGTCGCACACAATATCGATTTGGGAAGTAAAAATAAAGGTTGGATAAATTCGAAAAATATTTCTTGCAGTAGGAAAAAACTAACGTTACTACTGGTATTGTCAATTCCGTCTGAATTTGGAACGAGGGCGATTCCCGAAAGGCGGTGAAATCGCCCCAATACAAATTCAAGTCATTAAGCGAATCGCCCCATGGAAACATAACCAAACAAGCACCTTCTCGATTCGTTCAAGTACGGGTAAGACCCTGTTTGAGCACCACTATTAATAGTAAATCCAAGTATTTTAATACTTCTCTGTCCCACGAAATGAAGACCATTTCGTGCAATGTTCTCTAATTTGAGTTATACTAACACATGAAAGGCCGGAGTGCCCGCGTTGGATTGCTTGTGACAGTGCGCTCATTGCTGTCTATTTTAGGGCCTGTACTGCAGATCCAGCGGATCACTCCTTCGGAAAGCACGATCCGCTTGGTGATCTCCATTTGGCGGATTGGCGGATCGGCTATCTCTGGCGCAGTACACACATTTTGAAATCCGCTATCCGCCAACGCGCACTGTGAAATTCAGTAAATGCGCTCATATAAAGAAATAGCGTGTATTTGTTTATCGATAGCGTTCAATCGGTGATTGAGCTCTCACTTTCAGCTTATTCCGCAGCATCATCACTCTCTGCATGCTCAGCGCTGACTTCACTGCCGGCGTACTCACTGCTTTCAGCTTCCAAGAACTGCCGATGAAGTAGCTACGACTGTCGAAGTCCATACCGCAGAACATAGTCGCTATCTCATGGTTTTCAGCCAAGTGTTGGATGAACCGGACGCGCAGCCTAACTGGCATGTCTTCCGCGAATTGCTCTATGAAGTCACGGATCGCCAGATCAGCGCGTGTAAGTTGGCCCATACGTTCAGCGCTCCGGCGTATTAGACTTGAGCGCGCGAGAGATTCGTGTGCCTCAGCAATTCTCGCTAGGAGATCACACATCTTTTCGCCCGTAGTCCGTTTGGTTGGAGTACCCGTCACTGCGAGGGTGTTCCTGGTCGGGGTAGCGGCCATTGCGCCTGCTCCACCCCTGTGGTTGCGCGTCTGCCTTCCTCTCGCGTCTTCATCATCTTCGCTGCTTTCGATTTCGTCGTTGGTGCTGGTATCGTCCATGGCGTTGGTATCGTTGTTGGTGGTCTCGGTGTCTGCAGCGTTGTTGGTGGTCTCGGCGTCTGCAGTGTTGAAGTCGCTGCCATATCTCATGCGCACGTTGAAGACCAAAATGATACCACTAGCATTCCTGACGAACAGCCGGACGACCCCGCCATGGTACGGGTCCGTGACGCCATTGCGGAAGACATGTGGTGCGACTACACGGTGATACTCGCTGAGCGAGACTGTTAGGTAGTGCTTTAGAAAGGCCAACAAAGTTAGATCCACAAATGAGGATAAAAATTGTTCTTAAAGGTGCTCGCGATCAATCTGTCAGACGAACCCGCTATCCAACCGAATTCGGGTGGATAGCGGATAGCGGATAAATGTCACAAATCCGCTGAAACGTGTAATGCAGACGAAATGGCGGATTGACGAATCCACCAGAACCTGCAAAATCCGCCAGAATAACCCAATCCGACGGATTCAGCGTCTGCAGTACAGGCCCTTAGTTATTCACAACGAGGCTGTGTGAGCAGATAACAGCGGAAGAAGCGGAGCATTGCAAGACGAAATAAGGTTTTATTTCGTAATTCTCAAGATTTATAGCGATATTCAACCAAATTTTGCGACGTGTTTACCATGTGGTATTAAAGGGTTATCTTCCCTTCCACAGTCTGAGCCCGGGACCCGGTCTCTTGTGTATTAGTATCCACTCGAAGACCGCAGGCGAATAACACTGCAATCAGTTTTAGCCAATAACAGAACGTTCCGTTAGCGCCAACAGAGCTCCACAAACACATTGCCGCAGAAGAACCCCCACCTCGACCCCCTTCCTTAGTATGCGTTGTCACAGAGGCTTCTGGGTATTCGCAGCTGATAGAGGCGGCGACATCTCCAAGATGGTTGCACACTTCGCCCAAGAGCAAGCTTCTCAAGCAGAGCCTGGAGCCAACAAGACAGCAGAAACTTGGCTGCGAACGCGTGCTGGGAGGGCTCTAAAGAAACGCTGGGAGGAGGAGACAGCGGCACGTCGGCTGGAGTACATGCTCCAAAACCCAGATGATACCTTTCCGCTGGACGCCAACTCGACGGGCGTTGCTGATGGGCGGCGAGATCGCCGTCGTTACCCGCGCATGGTGAGAGAAGACGTCACTACGCCTGAGATTCTTCAAGAAGCTTCTGTGGAAGCTCCAGCTACGACAAGGGTGCCTTCCGATGAGGTCAGCCCCGAGGACAAATTGATGTATTTGAGGAGTACAAGGGCGAGGTGATGCGGGCCGCGTTTGATGGCGAGATGATGGCACTTGCTCACGCAATGCGAGCAAACGACATTGATCGAGTTGTGGCTCGTTCAGCGGCTGTGGTGGAGTGCATGGGCGCTCAAATTGCATCACGTATACATCTAGATGTTAGGGATGGTGTTGTGGAAATCATCCGCGACGTGGCATTGCATCTGATAGCTGCAAGAACGCAGTTGGTGATGCACTCGGATGAAGAGGTAGATGATGCACTGGACGAGATGCAGACCAGCGTTACCGCCGCTAACGCAGCTCTGAGCAACTACGTACGCGATACCCTACAAGTTAGCCCTGCCTTCAAGGCCATGTACGACAACAGGGAAATCTACACGACCAGTAATACAAATTTCTTGCAAGAGTTTTATTGGCATGGAAATGCGCCTCGGGGGCAAATTTTGCAAGCTGGCTCAGGATCTCAACCTGTTACTCCGGCGCCAAGCGGTACACAGACAAATTCAACAACGGCGTGTCAAGAAAGGGGTCCAACTGAGATGCTTGTTGACAGTTGTTCAGAGCGTGGACAGCGGTACCAACGACGGTCGGGAATCAACCTCAGTCTACGAGAAATATATGTCTACTAATTCACGCAAACGTCCACGATCGCTTCATGAAAATCAACAAACAAACACTGAGAAGACAAACTCAAAGCGAGGAAAAGAGCAATCGGTTGAGAGCGGAGCATCTGGAGAAGATAGTGCGTATGAACCAAGCAGCTCGGAGGATAGCCGTTTGGACGCTGTGGGTAATTTTGGTCGTGAAATCCCAAATCGGTTTTTCAGGAAGCGGGTTCCAAAAGATGATGCTCTGTTAGTGTGGACCGACCTCGAAGACCAAGAACATCCTCGAACGGTGCATTTTTACCCTGTCGACTTGGACAGTTTACAGGCGGGTGATTTATTGACGCAAACAGCGTTAGATTATTTTATCTATCGCTATATGGATCGAGCAGAAGGATTGGTTCGCGTATATGGCTCGGAAGTGTACGTATTGATGGAGACAACAAAATTTACGCGAAAGCCTGGACGGAAACACCGGCTATTCACTGAGCTGAGCGGGCTACTGAACTGGGCGTCCTACCAATACGTATTCCTGTCAGTTTCGGGTCGGAATCATTGGAGCTTTTTGATTATCGAGAACCCCATGCACCATGAGCGAACAAAGGTTTATCACATAAACTCGATGAAAAATGCTCACAGTTCGGCATACGCATTTGACGTTCTCGGATGGTTCCTGAAAGAGATGCACAAAACCAGATCTGGAACGCCATCACCGTTTGAATGGAGTACTTTCATCCATCTCACAAAGCCCCAGCAATCGAACTGCAGCGATTGCGACTCCACTACATGGATGTGATTTCGAAACACATAGCAGCCAAGAAGCCTGGGTCGGTAGAGGATAATCTGGTGGAGTGGACAGCGGGTGGGTTTAACGTCAAGAAGGCAGGGGCAAACCGGACTAAGCTCTATAAGACTCGCCTACTAAAATGAATGATACCTAGCAATTGAATGTTTTAAACTTGGAGCATACTGTAGCAGACTGTGCTTCTTGTTCACTTCGGAGAAATGTTCTTCTTTCCTGTATCAGGAAAGTTTCTTGACTATTTTACCGCACAACATCACTGCGGCAGGTACCGCAAAGCATCACTGCGGTAGGTACCGCAAAACATCACCGCGGTAGGTACCGCAAAGCATCAGTGCGGTACCGCAAAGTCTCACTGCGGCAATACAAAAGCGCACAGATTCGATCGAACGACCGACCGCAGAATATGCGACTTGGTATTTACTTGATATCTCGCGCAACATATATTCGTACTCATAGCTTCAATCGACCTCGCCTTTTTGGATTCTTCCGCCAGAATTATTGCGGTGACGTGGGGCGAACAATAGGACAGTCCGCGTGTTGGACGAGATCAGGAAGTCTGTGAGGCTGTTGCTAGATCGGGTTGGAAACATGCGCAGTGGTGGTTCCAATCTGTATCCAGTTGGTTATCACATGGAGATAGAATTGGAGATATTGTTTGTCTGAAAAGAACAGCGAGCCACAGCACTGGCTTGGACAACATCTTTGATCCCGCTCATGTGTTTTGCTATCCAGTTCAGAGTTTTGTTGCTGGTACGACGATACTCCTCCAATACGTGTACAGCTTGGTTGGTTGCCTCGACATCCGACATCCAAGCCACCGTGCGAATTTTTCTGCAGTAGCTGCCACTAAACTGTAAATTGGTCGTCTTCTATTGCTATTGAAGAACCGGCGTTCGTCGACACCGCACCATTTCGTACCAAACTGAGCCTCAAGATCTTGGACAGCTCGGGCACCATCCAAGCCTACCGCCCATTCGTTCCACAATTCTGGGACAGTAACCAGCCCCCGGCGAAGTTTGTACATCGGAAGATCTCTTTGTTCGCCACAAGTTATCGGTGTAGGCAATGGCATTGTCTGAGCGACATCACCGCCAGCTGGTCGATCCCCGGATACAAGTTGCACTTGCACGACTGCCGTACCTCCTTGAGAGGAGCTAGCACACGCATTACGTCGCTGAGACTACCTTGAACCGTCCGCATTGTTGAGCAGACTTGAGCTAGAGAACTTTTTAAATCCTGGTGAACTCCATCGATTTTAGCGTTGAGCACAGGTACAGCTTTCTGAAGGCGCTGTTCGGCTGGGTCTTCCATCGTATCAACGGCTTGCATAGTCTCGATCCGAAATTGCGCGAATTCAGGGGATTGAAATATGCTGTGCTTCCAAATTGGATGCGTCGGTGTGGATTTTTGCAAGAATACAGCATCCTGGAGTACAACCTTACGAAGATATTGGAGCAGCTCGAGAAATCCTCCGACAGCAAGTGACTGTTCCGCTTTTCATTCATTAATGGCTTGTTGCCACACCCCACCTGCGGAAATACCATACTCTGCAGTGACTGTGGAGGTTCGACCGAAACTCGGGCAACAAAACAACTTCCTTTACTTGGTTCAAAGCCGGCAAGTGTGCGCATCGCCTCTCTTGGGAGTGATGTGAGGTAGCATTTTTCCATTGACTGGTTGTTCCACCGCCCCAACCGACGAATTTGGGACTCGCTTGCACCACCTAGGTTCGCCATGCGTGATCCAGATCCGCGGCCAACGTGCGTTTTTGCTTTACTGTAGACACCGATATGTTTTAACGCCGCTGTGATAGCTTCGTTGTGCACTTTGTACGAAATTGGTTTCGTGGAATCTTTCCCTGTCTTCAACAACTTTATCGGGTACCAGCGCTCGGACGATGTAAAGTCGGGAAATGCCTCGCCATCAACGTGCCAACGCCAAAACAGGTAAAATCCAAGCATTCTATGAGGGCAGATCTCGACAGTTTTGTTGCGCATGCATGCACCGACTTCAATACGTCCAACTTGATTTGTTTTACCCTGCCGCATTACGATAACAAGGGCTCTGCATGGAGTGTAACCCTCATTTTCGAGAATAGTCGAGTGCAAGTCTGCAAATTCCATCATACGCGTCGATTCCCCTCTCATTAGGGCGTAGTGGCTCAACAGAAATGCTACCAAATTCGTCAAACCCTTACGTAAGTCGCGTGCCGGGGTCCAGTAATACTGGGCTATCTCTCTTATTTGCTCAATAGTAGTGTAGCCGTCCAGTAGTGTATCGGCTCCACGTTCCTCGAAAATTTTCCGCTTTCTCTCGTCCTCTTCAAATTGTGTTAACTTCAATAGCATCGTCACCGCTTCGTCACGGGGAGAGGGGTTGCTATTCACTTTAGCCCGAGATTGCTGCTTCCACAGGTCAACCATCGCGGCCACATAGGAGTTCACGGTGGAGCGCCCGACTTTTTCTATTCTGTCGCTGTGCTCATTTCCGCTTTTGTGCCGTTTGGCCCGACCGATCACACGCTCTTCCAAAAGAGATGAAGGTTATCACCTGTTACTGTGAATCGGGTTAAGTCATTAAATGCTCCGCCTTTTCCCGAGCACCAGTCTAAGAACTCCTGTTGTCGACTGCCGTATGCCCTCTGCGTGTTCTTTGGTCGAAGGGTAGTGGTCTTCTCGTAGGTTCGCAGGACAGACTCCTTCAGGGCGACTCGCATTCGAGTCTCTTCTTCCGTGCTGCCCATTCTTCTTGGGGCGCGTCTGGCGGTTTGACGCCCAGGCGCAAATTAGGCTTTAATTGTGCCCAACCAGCATCCAGAAGACCTGTCGCCAGATAAACAGTTATCTGAACGCAGAAAACTGGGATAACTACAGTGATTTGGCTGGAAACCGTCTGTGCTGACCGGTCCCGGCCCGGACCCGGTGATGATAATGACGAATATCTCTACAGCTCAACAGTCAGATACAAGCCGAACAGCCTCTATTAGGCGTCGCTTAACACGAGGTTTTATAGGCTGGCAGAGCGATTTGCTCCAAATGTCATCCAATCACCTGCTATTAGCCAATAGGATCGCTCTATTTATTTTGTGTGGTACACAAAAACCAAAATGGTCTTAACCCTTTCGCGAACGCGGTTGGCCACGGACTTTTGACTGGCTTAAACTATACCATACAAGTCAAGATGTTAAGCAACGAAGGGGGCATTCTGACCCCTTTCATAAACAACGGTACTCGCCTAGAGGCTGCCCTTTCTGGATAGAGGTAACGAGATGGGATTTACGGGGGCTAGGTCGCGAAGCTATTATGAAAGGGGCAGAATGCCCCCTTCCTATGCCACGGTACTTCCTCGCCTGCCAGCTGACCATTTTCTTGATTGGACGAAAACAGTTCTGTCCCGTTTTTCTCGCAACCGCGACACTTGATTGGCTATTTGTGTGGCCTGCGTGATGACGTAAGGCGACCGATCCCAGACCAGATCCCGTAAGATATCAGGTCCCACCTTGATATCTTTCAGCGTCAGTCATCGGTGCGTGGGAGAGGGCAGCCGTTTCCGACAAGATACCAAAGCACTGCGTCTACCGAAGCACTGCGTCAACGACAGCCGCAATGACCCTGCACACAAGGTGATATCGTTCACGAGGTGCGTGAAGTGCGTAGCTCTCTATCCCTCAAACAGCGAAGTTGCGGTGGTTTGCTTCAAAAGAAGGTGGGTGACGCATGTATCTTGATTTAATTATGTAAATTTTAGCTGATGTTGACGATCGCAATTGACTAGTTTTCTATACCTCATACAGCGAAGTTTGCGGTAGTTTTGGTGGGTGACGTATGTGTCTTGATTTAATTATGTAAATTTGAGTTGATGTTGACGATCGCAATTGATGTCGATGTATGTATCTTGATTTAATTATGTGTTTAGATTCCAGAAACACCTACGACAGGCATGGAGAATCGTCAGAGCGAGCATTTGAGCAAGAAGGTGCCTGTTGACGGAAGCCAGAACGGAGCCTCGGGCGCTTGCGCGAGGCAGCGTCTGGTGGAGGCAGCCAGAACGAGGGCCTCGAGCTCTTGCGTGAGGAAGCGTCTGCTGGCGGCGGCGAGAACGAGAGCCTCGGGCGCTTGTGCGAGGATGCTTCTGGTGGCGGCGTCGAGAACGAGCGCCTCCAGCGCTTGCGCGAGGAAGCTTCTGGTGGTGGTTGCGAGAGTGAGTCTCGTGGGATTGTGCGAGGCAGCTTCTGGTGGCGGCGGCGAGAACCATAACCTTGGGCGCTTGTGTGAG
Source organism: Phytophthora syringae (assembly GCA_012656105.1). Taxonomy (NCBI): domain Eukaryota; phylum Oomycota; class Peronosporomycetes; order Peronosporales; family Peronosporaceae; genus Phytophthora; species Phytophthora syringae. The sequence goes on from JAAKBD010000083.1 coordinate 214,909, forward strand.
GAAGCTTCTGGTGGTGGCTGCGGGACCGAGAGCCTCGTGGGATTGTGCGAGGCAGCTTCTGGTGGTGGCGGCGAGAACGAGCGCCTCCGGCGCCTGCGCGAGGCAGCTTCTGGTGGTGGCTGCGAGAGTGGGATCCTCGTGGGCTTGCGTGAGGAAGCTTCTGGTGGTGGCTGCGAGACCGAGAGCCTCGTGGGATTGTGCGAGGCAGCTTCTGGTGGCGGTGGCGAGAACAAGAACCTCGGGCGCTTGAGCGAGACAGTGCTCGGTGGTGGCAGCGAGCATGCGAGCTTCGTGAGCTGTGCAAGGCAGCGTCTACTGCAGGTGACAATGAGAGTCTCGGGCGGTTGGGCTGTGGGGCATCTAGTGGCGGCAGCGAGATCGAAGGCCACAACCATTTGTTTGGGGTAGCGCCTGCTACAGCTGGCGGTAACATCGACAGCGGAGGCGAAGGACACACTTGTCAGCCTGAAGTAGCGTGTGTCAGCGTCGGTGAGACTCGAGGACCGGATAAAGACTTCCAGGTAGCTGCTCAAAGTGCCATGCAAGTTGTACCTACTATCCAGCGCGTCGACGGTGCTGCATCATCGGCACCTAAGCGAAAGCGTGGCAGACCGAAAGGATCAAAGAACAAACCGAAGTCTACGAGCGACAGCGAGTCCGCACGTTAGCGCGGTCGTCCTGCCAAACCAAAGGCGTCTCCGAAGCGAAGTCTCGCACAGCAAATGGGTCATGTCCAAGACAATGTGGCCGCCGTGATGCAGTCGAGCCAAGATTCGACCCAGATTGTGTCAGCCTCAGTAGACACCTCGATCACCAGTGCCCCTGCATCGGATACTGCCGCAACCGAGACCAGTGTTCCCTTTTCAAGTGGAGCTACTGTGCAGCAGACAGCTTCACCTGCAACTCCATCAGCCCGAACGTCTCGAAACAGTCCGGGCCGCCCACCGCTCATTCCAGAATTGTACGTTGACGCATTGGTAGCATTTGCACCAGAGAAGGAAGGCTGGACGAAACGACAGAAGAACAAGGACAAGTATGTAGGCGTGGGAAGTGCTTTTCTGGTCGGTCGCGTGTGTCGGATCGTCAAGGAAGCGATGTTTCAAGTGCAGTGGATGGACTCGCAGTACCAGAACAAAGATGAACTCTTGAACCTCAGCATGATTCAACGTGGAAACGCTAACTACCGATCCCTACATGGCAGTTCTTCGCGTGTAGGCTGGGGTCACCTGTGTGCAATCGATGAAGGGGAACGTATTGAAGTAGAGGGCGGTCTAGATGAGATGGAGGAGTGCCTGGAGATGTTTGACCCACCGATGCAGCTCCCAACCACGCTAGCGGAGGTGGAAGCCATCAAGAATATGCGTTTTGAACCTGGGGCGCAGAGCAAGGAGCCTGTAGACTTGTTCCGGCACTCGGACGGCAGTACTACAACGCGTCTACTTCCGCAGTTCAAGCATATATTTGAGCACTCGGCTTCAGCAAGCTTCTTCGCCTACATCCCAGTATCATTCTGGCAGCAAGTGGTTGGAGAAACAAATAGCTATGCGCGTGCGCATGACATCGGACTTGCAAAACCGTTTTCGCTGGATGAGATCATCACATTTCTGGGCGTGTTGTTCTACATGGAACTAGTGGATAAAGGCGAGTACAGCAACTACTGGGGGAACAAGTGGAGACTGCAATTTTGGAGGAACGTCAGTAAGTATGGAAGCTGTTATGCCACTTCGTCGATTCAAGCAGCTTCGACAAGCGTTTTGCTTCCAGTGTGTTGAAGTAAACAACAACAATACCGACCAGGCTGCAGAATCAGGCCTCTGCTCAATTTGCTCAAGATGACAGGCCCTAAGTATGTTGCTCCCGGACGAAATGTCGCTCTCGACGAAGCCAGTGTCGCGTGCAGGTCGAAGTATGGCAAACCGCTGATTGTGTACAATCCTATGAAGGCTACGGGAAGTACCATTTTCGCATCTACGTGCTCTGTTGCTCGACCACGTGGATTTCGCTAAACTTTCGCCTACACTGTCAGAGCGACGTGACGGAACGGCTTGCAGGCGTGACGACGCTAGTAGAGGCTCAAGCCTTGAGCGATGAAATAGCGATATCTTCGTCAATCCGCCAGTGTGTACTGGAAGTTGTTCGAGCATAGTACAACACCGGCCGCATTGTCAACACTGACAACTACTACACCTCCGTGCAACTACTTGATGCCATGCGCCTAAAGGGCCTCTATGGACGGGAAACAGTGAGGAAGTCTAGTGCACACTTTCCGAGGCACGTCGTGATTGAGAAGAAGGATTGCACTCGCAGAACCTCTCGACAAGCGGTTTCAGCCGATCGAAACACTGGGGCGGCTTCATGGTACGATAGCGCCATCGTCACTGTGATTTTTAATGCAGACGCATCTACTCACTACGGTGGATCGCCAAGTCCGCTCTGAAAAGCGAGCTTTCAACGCCCCAACATGCGTCAAAGAGTACAACACCAACATGCAGGGCGTGGATAGACTGGATCAAGTTCGTGCGAGGTTCTCTTTGGCGGACGGGCATTCATTAAAGAAATGGTTTAAGAAGCTGGGCCTCGCGCTTGTGGACGTCGCGCGCTCCAACGCGTACTTCACGCGCAAGTTGGCACTCGGCCCCACTAATGATCGCGATTCTCATCGCGATTTCGTCGTTCAACTCAGCTCTGAATTTCTATCGGGAAAATGGAAAGAGGCGCCTAGTGAACGACGCATGTTTTACACCGACGTCGGTTCATTGGACGCACCCGCGGAGGTGGACGAATCAATGTCGCCGTCAAGTGCAGTGTGGGTCGCAGGAAGGCGCGACGTCGACGGAGCACTCGGTAGTCCCCAGAAGCGATGTTCTGCAATCTCCTCCAAACAGCTTTACCTCGAGAATAATCGGAAGCGAAGGAAATGTGTGGGAGGACCGCTACGCCACCGACGTTACCGACCACTGCGTTCTTCACAACGTCTGTCTCTGTCAGCACGTGTACGTGCACGAGCACGTCCGTACATGTGTCCAAAGAAGACATGGACATGCTGGGAGAAATACCATGGCTTTTACCTTCAACGCAAGTTGTTCTCATCAAAAGGCAGGGTACGCACGGGCTCGGAATTGTACAAGCTCAAACACGAGAGCATGGCGCAGTGCAACCCGACCACAGAAACCGCTGAAGAAGAAGTCACTGCTGGAAACCGCCCGTCCGTAGTGCGCTCAATCAACCTTTAATTGCAGTGTGCTTTTATCTTGAAGTAAGTATTGAAATTGTTGCAACCATTTTCGTTAGAAATCAAAGCCTGATATGTCATGTTGAAGTGGGTATTTATCTTGTTTTCAGTATTGAAATAGCGCCGACCACTACCAGTCAAACGAACGGTACAAATACGCACGCTGCGGCTCGGCTTTCCAGCTGCACTGGATATTTACCTCTTGAAATAACTCGAAGGAAGTGCAGAACTCGGAGAAGCAAGGCTCACGGTGTCTTAGGCAAACCGAAGCAGTACAAACGACGAAACGCACCTGAAGCATCACGGCCATCTCGCGCTTCACGTATTCCGTCGTGACAGGTTCGAACAAGATGTTGTTCCACAATACGATAGTAGCTTGTTCAAACGGAGGCTTGCGTGAGAAAGGAAGTCCGGTGATATCGTTGCAGTATAGCTCAGCTTTTGCATGAATTTGTCGGCCGTACGGGCTCCTGGAAATCATCTGCACGCCAAGATTGTAGACGTCCGCACGCACCTCGATGCCGATCGCCTTCGACACCTTGGTCGCCAGCACCACTTGAGCGATAATATTTCCAAGACCCGCAACAATGTCAAAAATACGTCGTCTTCGCCGACGTCACAAAGTTCTCGGAGTAAAGTAGTGACACCCGACGGCAGCACTTCTCCAACGTTGAGGTGAGGACTATCACCAGCTTGTGCGTCCGCACTATGTGGCACGTCCGCACACATTGTAGCCACAGCCTCCTCCGCTCTTCCTAGTGGTAAGACTGGCATTATTGCAGTCAGCGTAGATGAATCGGCAGCCTCAGTCATATTCGCTTCGGACTCTTTTTCTTCTGTGCTGCTCACGCAACCATCATCACTTGGTGTAGACGGAGGGCGAAGCGCTTCTTCTTGTAGTCCTTGATGTTCTGGCCCTGGTTCTGCAGGTAGTGGCTCTGGAGCAGTTACTTCATGTTGCGCACGTGGTTTCGGCGCTGGTTCTGGTAGGGCTTCTTCTTCTTGCACATGAGGTTTCGGCGCTGGTTCTGTCGGTTGTGGCTCTGGTGGGACTTCTGCTTGCTGCGCGCGCGGTTTCAGCTCTGGTTCTGCAGGTTGTGGCTCAGGTGCTTCTTCTTGTTGCGCACGAGATATCGGCGCTGATTCTGCATGTTGTAACTCTGGTTGGGCTTCTTCTTTTGCGCGCGAGGTTCTGGTGCTGATTCTCCATGTTGTGGCTCTGGTTGGACTTCTCTTCTTGCGCACGAGGTTCTGGCGCTGGTTCTGCAGCTCGTAGCTCAGGTGGGGCGTCTTCGTGTTGCTCTTGCAGTCTCAACGCTAGTTCTGCAGGTCGTGACTCTAACGGCGCCTGTTCTTGCCGTACAGCCGGTGGTGCCGCTGTCCTAAGTGTTGGTGTTGTCGCCTCTTCTGCTTGGCGTGGTCGTCTTGGAGGCGTATGCGCAGCGAGACAGCGAAGCTGCTGTACTATAGCTGGCGGGCGGCCACGTGGACGGCGGACGGCGGTAAAGAAATTGGCAGGGAAGCGGGCTATGTCTCTGCCGTACGTTCGGAACAGCGTCTGGAGCCTCTGGCGAAGCACGGCTGCTGAGTGTCCGGTGGCGCGCATGCGGCGACCAATGTCCTTCCATGTGATCCGTGACCCAGCATCGATGTATGTGCGGGCGAGCTGGACAAGCTGCTTGTCGTCGTCGAAATAGAAAGTGGTCCGCATGTGGGCATAAAATTTGTACTGGCCGCGATGTCAGTGATAAGCTTGTTTTCAATATAGAAATTGGCCCAGAGCCAGTCGTTGCTAACAGGGACAAAAGTCGGGGCTTCAACGAATAGCGTGATGTGACTTGCCATTTTCTCAGTTTCGCTGACGCAATCTCGGACTTAAGCGCAATAATTCGCACTTAAACGCATAAAATGCAGTGATGTGTGCTACACACTGCAAAATATCGACGGGGTAGGGAAACAAGAACGCGATGTGATTTAACGTTTCAAAACCAGGTAGGTGCTGGGTTGAACTTCTGTCAAGGGGGCATTCTGCCCCTTTCGTGGCCGATCTTCTCACAGGTTTTGACGCAACCTCCAAAGGGGTCAGAATGCCCCTGTTGACCACGAAAGGGTTACAGACAACGACCGGCAAATTCCCACGACAGTAAAATACGCCTCAAAAGAGTGTCACTTCAATTGTGTAAAAACAAAACAAATTATATTAGCCAATAAAAAGTTTGTATTTGTTCATGAAAATGGCTGGCTGCCACAGCGCTTATGTTGAGCTGCTGATCGATGAAGACGTTAAGAAGGCCTTTGAAAAGGCTATCCTCGCTTCCCTACAGTTCAAGTTTAACGCAAGAATACAATGCTTTTTGTTTGTCAATTTTGTGCAAATTTGCCCTTTTTAATGACAGTAATGCACATGTTATGTGGATTACTGCCTTACCCGGATCGGTAAACAGATATTTCGATCACGCAGATTGCAGTTTTAACCAATCATATCTCTTAATTTTACTGTGGCGTATTTTTCTGTCGTTTTCACAAAATTCCCTTAACTATGGAGGATGGAGTTCAGTGGGTGGCGCTTTTGCCGGTCGTTGTCTGTAATTTCGTGGGACAGAGAAGTACTATTTTTAAAAATAATAATACTTTAAGTCAAGTTTGGATCAAACGATGCATAAACCTGCCAGAATTTATCTGACCTTTCTAAAAAAGATCAACGGCAACGGCTCAGTTAGTCAAGACGCTGTTCGTTTTATTTTAACGCTACCAAGGACTTAGGGTACAGTATCCTTTTCTCGATATTTGGCGGGGACGAGGAGTTCGTGGCAAGTACGGAAACGCGTTGGGGCTTTGTCCGTCCATGGTGCGAGGTGTTGAAGCCTCACATTCAGCACTCACCTCCTGACAATTCAGATAAATATGTGTGGGAGATGGAACCCCTTGCTCTCAAAGTGACGATGCCGAGACGCCGTGTGCAAGACGAGGTCGAAGACGAAGATACTTTTCGTGCTAAATTTCACAAAGTGCAGGAGGCTCTTGCCCTGTTAGCAGCAGTAGAACAAGCAGACTGTGACGCGTGGCGCTATTTCCTAACTGAACATTGTGGGGTGGGATTGGGGCAAATTGGAGAAGAAGAGTATGGGATGGCTATTGCGGTCAAGTTCTTGCTAGATGCGGAGAAAGTGAGTGAGGACGGTAAGACGTGCTACGACCTCGTTCGTTTCTTTGGGACGCATCAACGAGAATATCCCAGCGAGGAATATCTCGAGACACTGAATCGGATTGCAGAGCTCGATGGTACCGTGAATTCTGGCTCCCCAGGTGTTGAGATCAGGATTCCCGTGAAATTAGAGCTGGGGTGGGTTCCTGCTAATGGTGCTAAAATCCTCCAGGATATTGGGGCAGCTGAAGAGGAAATTCAAAAGCAGTGGACGATGCACATACCCGAAGATTTGGGGAGTGGAGCTGTCAGATGCACTTTTGTAATGCAACCAATGTCGGCCCAACTTACGGCTACCGATTTTACTTCGGAGGCAGCAGGAGTGGTGGGGGATTTAATTGAGCAGAATATGTGGTTCTCACAACTGGAACTCGCCATGACCATCCAAGGTGAAGGCACAAACAGCGAGCTCACGTCAAGAAAGTCCTTTGGGCAGCTTCTAAGACGGATTTTTGCCAGTACACGCCGAACCCAGAATCACTCATACCTGAACCACGCATTACACGATAAAACATGGGGTTCAGATTCTGCATCGCGTCAACTAGGAACACTGAAGCTAATGTGTGAAGCGACTATGCCAGCCATCGATTTCGAGGCCATGTGCTCAGCCATGGTGCACATGCAGACTGCAACGGAGTTGTCGCTGGAATTGGAGATTGATGACAATGATCATACCAACCGTGACCACTGGTGGATATGGCTGGCCTATGCTGTATTTTCGAAACGGGCCCGTACAAACTCGTGTTTGGAGACGTTGATAATACCTTTTCTTGGCAGGTTGAATGCATCAGACGTGGCCGCGTTTACTTCCGTGCTGACATCGGAGCATCCAGAAGAGCTGCTGTGTCGTACTCCTCGAGGCCGAGTCGATGCGAGGGATGCGACGCTAAGAAGTGGAGCTCAAATTCGTTGGAACTTTGACAATGAAGGAAATCCTGTCATGGATTCTCCAACGCTGACATTTGAGACACCCATACCGTTTGTACGAACGTTTAGTGATGATGGAGAAAGCGAATGGATCAATGCACTAGTTCCTGGATTTGGTCGCTGCCAAGTTCAGCGGTGCAGTTTGGATTTTCAGCAAGAAGTTGTGGCGGTGGAAAGCGATCCTTGTGGATTGATATCACTCACACTCTTTCTGTTTTCGTTCTCGAATGATATGACCACTTTTGGTGGTTTGTTGTCGTTTGTTAACCCGATTGGGCCTTCATTGAAGAGCCTTACATTGAAAGGTCCAGGTTACGCTGCTCAGCACAATCTTGACCACAACGCAATTATTCGCAGCTGTCCAAACCTGCAGGAACTCACTCTGGAGCGAATGCTAGCTCACATACAACTCGACTTCGGCGAATACCGACGGAGCGGTAAATCAGTGCCCGAGTTGACTATTCCATGGCAAGACGTCGCGAAACTCGCAAATGCTCTATGCGAACCTAACAGCCCCCTCACGAAATGTGTTCGACGTCTACGCGTGTCTTTACTTAAGCGGATTCTTCCTGTGACGGAGATCGAAAATGGTACTACTCCCAATTTTCAACACTATGTGGATGCTCTTGTGAAGATGCTGGAGGAGAACCAAAGGATTGAGTTCATCGAGATACAGTCTCCATACTTCAAGTATTATTTCGAATCATTCAGGAAGTTCCATAACAAGCCGATCCACCGACAACGCCAACCGATTTCTGTGGAATGCAAGGTCGCATTTCTGAGTGTACTGGACTCGCGTAGAATGGTTTTGGGAGACAACAAGAGGAAGAAGGTGGAAGTCCAAGCGGTTAACGTTGCTTGTGAGATCGAACAACACGTGCTCTCGGACATTTTTTCGTTTGCCGCTCCGCCTATTCGTCGACAAGTGCATTTTTCGTCAACTCAGCGTGTTCCAATTGCAGGAAAGGAACAACCAGCAGCCCAGCAAGAACATCAAGGGCAGCAAGGACAGCAACTTCAGTTAGCACAGTGAGCTAAGCAGTAGGTTTGTGACGGATGCAAGGAAGAGAATCGCGCCGACAGCTGCGACGTCATCATTAAGCATACCAATCAAGCACTCGAAAGATATTTTTCATTTGACACAAACATGCATTGATTTTTACCATCAACATATAGTTGCGACTGCGCGATTTGACATTGGCGCTCTTTAGCCGCAGTTCCTCGAACTATCCGGATAGGAACAGACGCCCTTGAACAGACCCTTTCGCGAACGCTTTTCCAAGATGAAACATCTTACTTCGTTGCCAGCGTTGGCTCGAGTGGTGGCGCTGCTGGGTCTCTACAGTCTCGATGTGCTGGACTTGTACGGCAAAGTCGCGTGGATTGGTCCCACCGAGTCGTTCTCTTTCGAGGTGGTCCACGAGCAAACGTTCGAGCATGAGCCGCTGCCACGGCCTGAATTTGTCGTTTCAAACGCTTCGGTTGTTGCACTTGAATCGGGCGAAGAGCTACTTCGAGCGTCTGGATGGACCTCGTTCTACGAGAAATGCAGCGACTTGTACGCGACCAAGTCCGGCGAACGCTTCGACATGATAAAAGCCGTCAGCTGCGACCTCAGTGCAGATTTTGCAGCCGATACACTCGTTTCAGGTGAGTTAATACTCTCCGCAAGTGTACGAACCGACTCGGTGGCTTGGGTCAGTTGCCAGCTCCTCTTCTTCCACCGACGTCCGCCACTCTGTCAAGAAAACCTCGTCACGCTCTTCTCTCAACGCTATCGACTGCCTGAGGGCGAGGTGAGTCACGACAAGAAGGCTCCGATCAACTCGATGGCCGAAGCTGAGCTCTTCCAAATGCTCAACCTCCTTAGTCGCAGCCACCCCATGACTGGAGTGGTTTGTGCACAAGGGTTCGATTCAACTTCAGGCCCCGGTCACTATGATGCTACCGTGTTCGGCTGTGGCAGCCCGAATGTTTTCGAGACGGCGTTTGTCGGAGTGTACGCGCGAACGTTTGCGGCGCTGCATGAGAATCTGTCGTGGTTGGCAGTCGATAAACTCAGCATCATGGGCTTTGAACTTGTGTCAAGACAGAATTCTCGTTCCCAATTCAGACTTCGTGAAAATAATGGAGAACTTGTGGTTGTGGAGGAAATCACCACCAATTTCGGTAGTTTTGGCCACCTCTATGTGCTGTTGGTGCTTGTGGATATTATCTTGGGTATTGTCAATGTCCACGCTGCGTTTGAAACTTCCCGAATGTTTGGATGGCGATCGCTGCTTGGATTGAATGAGAAAAATAACAAAGACAAGGAAAATTGGATGTTGCTATACCGATCGCTGTATCACAGTAGTGCGATTACGACCCTCGCCGTTTTTCTTCGCTTACTTCGTGGCTTGTGGGTTTCCCGTTCGCTCACTTGTGGTGCGATGACGCCGAGGCAAAAGGTTATGCGGTTTTATCAGCTGTACGTTTGTGGATGCTTGTACTTTACATGGGAATTCTACTTTGGAGCATGTTCGTTCGGTTAAGTGAGAGACGAGCATACACTTTAGCAAACAGCACATTCGTGACACCCTCGAGGTGCTTGTGGTGACAGCATTAGTGATCTTTCTGGAAACACGGAGCTTGTTCGGTGCAGCTGAGGTCAGACGCCGACTTGATGGCCAACAAGCAATTGACGCGGACGCTTTCGTTGGTCGTATGGCGGTCGCAAACGCTTACAGTGAAGAACTTGACGGGTTCGCAACGACAACTTCGCAAATGCTACATGGGCTACTTTCTCCGGTGGCAATCGTTATTGTTGAGAGCTTGGTCCTGATTGTATTTACGCTCTTTGGGAAAAGTATTTACTACCGACGCCAATTAGCGAAGGAAAGACGAGATTCCGCGAATTCAATTGCAGTTGTCAACTTTGATAACATCGATGAGCACATCTTGACCGACCGAAAAGCTGAAGCGCCTCTGTTGACTCGCCATCGAAAGAAGCTTTACCATCGGTTACCATTGGAGGAGCTGCTGTGTACACCTGCTCGCGCGAATAGTCTGCTTCGTGGTTGCTTTAACATGGACGAGGTCGAAGAGGACGACTTGACCTACTTGCTACCGCATGTGTATTATACATTCGGCCTCGTTGTCAACGATGCTGGATATCTTCGTACTCGCAGCGGTTTTTCCAGTGTGCTTCTTCGCAGACTTGACGTCGAGAGATTTTTCGCCCCAGCGGAAGCCACAGCGTCGACGTTACCGCCGCCGTCGAAACGCCTGCGCTTTGGCGATGAGCATCCAGCAAAAGAGAAAAGTTCGCGTTAAATGGCTTGCCATCTCCCACCGACGCAATTGATACACCACCACCAAGTCCGTCTCCACCGCGGACTCGGTCGGAGTTCGGACCGATGGCAATGCGATTAATGCGTCGGCGCAAGACTATGGAGGATCTCAGCCAACGAAGTGCGACGTTGGTTGCCAAGTTGACAACGAATATGGGAGTTGACAATGTCAACTCCCGTATCGGAGACCTCGGAAGCACCGAAAGCAGCAGAATCGGGGAATTTTAAGCACATATCTCAACTTCTTCTTACTGTTCAGTGAACAGTGTTCACACTCATTTGAGAATCAGCAGGCCACGAGGAAACATGGTGGTGTCACCTCCTGCCCAAATTTGTGACATGTGATGCAAGTGCGATGAGTGTGTCAAATGCGACTGAGCCAGGACCTCATTCCGGTATTTGCCCCGTGCAACAGACGACATGGGCGCTACTCAGCACGCGAAGAGTACCGAAGACGCTCCACTGCTGCCCGTCAGCTCTACCGACGCCGTCGACGTCGAAATCCAGACAAGACCCACGCACCATGCGCTGCTGGGAATGGCGTGCGTCGCGTGCTCGGCCTTGTGCTTCAGCTTCATGTCGACGTTCATCAAGTACTTGACGTATTCGGTCTCGTCCATGGAGGCCATCTTGTGGCGCTCGATCGTCGCGTGCATGTGCAACTTCGTACGTGCACCCGTCTCCAGGCTAGAGGTTGATGGTAGAGAGCGCTTAAACGAATTGATTTGTATCTGGTACAGGTTGTCGTGAAGTTCAACGGACAGGACCTCTATGTTGCGCCAGAACACCGTAAAATGCTGCTGTGCAGGTGCTTGGTCGGCTTTTCGTCCATGGGCTTCGCCTTCTACTCGATCTCGCAAATGGTGCTCGCCGACGCAAAGTGTCTTGATCTTCACTAGCCCCGTCATGACTTTCATAATGGTGAGTTGGGTGGCCAAACTCTGTTAGACGTTTCCAGCTATCCGTTCTAACGTTGCTTGCATAGGGAGCCCTCTTCTTGCACGAGAAAATCGACGCAATCAGCCTCATAAACGCCATCGCGGCGTTTGGTGGACTAGTCTGCGTCGTGCGTCCAGGCTTTCTCTTCGGCTACAATCACCCCACTGCATCGATGGATGGCTCGTGGGTTGCCGTGTGCTCCGGGTTGTTGGGCGCGTAAGTGTTCGTGTTCCTGACCGTGCGGCAACTCCGAGGACTCAACGTGTTCGTCATCATCCACTACTTTACCATGTCGAACGTCGTCTTTGCAATGGCGTGGATCGCGCTGGTTCAACAGGTACGTACGCCTTGCATCCGTCAACGTAGTACCTATCTTGTGCTTACGTCGACTTCTCTGATCTCCGCCACAGACCTTCTCCGTCCCGTCAACGGCTGTGGTTTGGTGCGCCATCGTCGGCTGTGGCGTGTTCACCTTCCTGGTCCAGTTCTTCCTCACGCGGGGCTTTCAGCTAGAAAAAGCCGGTATTGCGTCCGTCATGCGCTACCTGGACGTCGTGTTCGTCTTCATCTGGGACTCGGCCATCCTGGGCGAGCACATCAACCACTGGAGCGTTGTCGGCGCGTTCATCATCGTCACGTGCGCAGTACTCATCGCGCTGCGCAAAATTAAAGCCATCGCAGCCTGAAGCTGAAGTTGCTGTGTACGTGCTCAAACGGTTACGGGTTACGCTTCAACTTCAGTTTGCGTGGACCACTCTACCTAAAATCCGCTTACGTCCGATCCTTTGCCAATCAAATCGCGCGTCCCGATTGGGATCAGTGTCCTTTGTCGCAGGTAGGTCATTCGTCAACACACCACCAACCGCACAAGTGATGAGTGTGACGAAAGCGAACGAAGCCGAGCCACTGCTGCCCACCACGTCGGCGGACCCCAAGCCGGAGGTCGAGCCCAGTCACCATGCGCTGCTGGGGATCGGATGCGTGGCGCTGGCGTCTCTGTGCTTCAGCTTCATGTTCACGTTCATCAAGTACATGACCTTCACCTTCTCGTCCATGGAGGCCACTTTCTGGCGCTCGTTCGGCGTGCTCGTGTGCAATTACGTGCGTTTCTGAGAGGGGTAGAAAGGGTTCCTGCTTTTGGGGTTGGGAGTGACTGAATTTTTGGTGTGTTTGCTGACTGGAATAGGTGGTCGTGAAGGTGTCGGGGACGAGTCTGGAGGTGCCACAGCAGCACCGCAAGATGTTGCTGTATCGCTGCATTGCCGGCTTCACAAGCATGGGCTTCTCCTTCTACGCGATGTCACAAATGGTGTTGGCGGACGCCAGCTCTATCGTGTTCACAAGTCCTGTCTTGACTTTCTTCTTCGTACGTTGCGAGGCCTGGGGTGCAAATGGAGATGAAAGTGGTGGTGCTGACGGTTTTATGCGTTCTTGACGTGGTTCTGATTGGAATAGGGCGCGATCTTCCTGCACGAGAAGATCGACCCCGTGAGTCTAATCTGCGCCTTCGTGGCGTTCGGTGGACTCATCTGCGTCGTGCGTCCGGGTTTCATCTTCGGCTACGACCACCCCACGGCTGAGACGGATGGGTCGTGGATTGCAATTGGTTCGGGGCTGCTGGGAGCCGTGGGCCAGGTTTTCGTGTTCCTGACTGTGCGCCAGCTCAAGGGGCTGAATGTGGTCGTCATCGTGCACTACTTCGCGCTAGCGAGCGTCATCTTGACCCTGGTGTGGCTCGCGCTGATTCAACAGGTACAGTATAGATCAATGCCCGATCTTTTGTGGAGAGTTCCAGCTAATGCGTTTGTTCGTATTGCAGTCCTTCTACATCCCAGACACGTTCCTGTTGTGGAGAGCCATCGTTGGCACTGGCATTTTCACGTTCGGCGGCCAACTGTTCCTGACCCGCGGCTTCCAGCTCGAGAAGGCCGGCGTGGCGGCCGTCATGCGGTACCTGGATGTCGTCTTCGTCTTTATCTGGGACTCGATCATCTTGGGCGAGCACATCAACCACTGGAGCATCGTTGGCGCGCTCATCATCCTCTCCTGCGCAGTCGTGATCGCAGTCCGCAAGATACAAAAGACAATGCAAGGCGAAGCGTAGACCGCTTGAAGCTTTCGTTCATTATCACTTGATAATATCCATACCGTAAAAATTCCCACTGGGTCTGACCAATTCCAACCAATACCGGTAAATACAAAATCAGTTGTGTGACATTATTTTTGCTTTAGTGACACACCCGCAAACGCGTGGTGTGCGGCCATTCAGCATTCAGAGCCCGCTCGCAGAAGCCAAGAAGGCGACGTGGAGCCCGTGCGATCGCCAGCGCTGGCAGCAGACGGTCCACGCCCCGCTCGCTCGCTATGTACGTATCTGCTCCTGCTTCTCCGTGTGTCCGTCATCTAATGTGTGTTGCGATGTGCTTTTCATGGTGTAGAGGAAATCGCGTGTTCGCTAGAGAAGGCTCGCAGTGTACGCCTCTGCGCCTGCCCAGAAGAGACCACGGAGACGCCAAAGCCGACATGGCACCCAAGCCTACAGCAGCGCGATCAGACTCTTAGACGCATGGTAAGTACTGCTGTCCTACTTGTATGACTCAATGAATGGATTCTAACTTGATGTTTTAGCTATGCTTGTAATATACTATGAATGCCCCGGTGCAAGTGAACGTTGGTCTTGATCGACTAGCTTATAATGTGTCAAGCATTTACGGTTATGCAGCGCTGTGCCTCAAGTCAGGCAGCCCTTTATTATGTTATGGATGCTAGGTATTTCTGCTACAGGTTAATCCGAGCCGGCTTCAAGCGGATAAATACTGGCAAGGCAGTTGGCGGCGTCGGATCCACTACAGCTCCCCGCTCAACACGGTCGTGGAACTGCGCGATGTGGTCGTCAAGTTTGCCGGCCTTGTGGATGGTGCGGAGAGCCTTCAACGCGGTGCCGGCTGCAAGTGCGGACGACCCATTGGCTTTCAAGAATGCGATCGCGTTGTCTTGCGCTTGCTGGCCAGCGTTGAGTACCTCACTCTTGAATGCAGGAGACGCTTCATCTAGCGCAAAGCCTGTCGGTAAGAACAGCATCATATATCCTACAGTGTGTCTAAACTGGTATAGCGTGGTTTTTTCACAGATCGCGCTGTATACACGCGTGGCTCGGCCGTAAACCACTCGTACCAAACTGCGGATAGCGACTGCGAGCCCTTCTTCTTCGGGCGTACGGTTGGTTGATGTTGCTGGACTGTCGGACTAACTTCTTGATGACCTGTAACCGGTCGTGCGTTGGCTGTTGAAGTATCTGATTGAGGGCACAGCTGTGCCTCGAATGCTAACTGCCATTGTTCGAGACGTTTGTTCTGTAGGATCAACAGCTCAATTTGCTTGGACTGACGCTTGACGATCTCCAAGACTGCAGAGGAGTCGCAGCTACATTCCTGAGCGCTAGGTGGTTCCGGGGTGGGTTGAAGGCATGTCGTATCGTGGCACTCCAGGCCAGAACCTCAGCTTCTCCGATTGCTCGTGCCGCCATGATCTTTCGCATCCTGCACACAAGCGCGCTACTCTCCGCAAGTAGCAGCAAGTCGGGGTAGTGAAGGACTAGAGTCGCCGCCAAGCACTCTGCTACGGCATCATCCAGATTAAGTGCAGTGTCGGCAAACGCGACGGTGTTCGTGAACACCAGCGCTTGAAGCTGCAGGGCACGGTCGCGACAGAGAGGGTCAAGCGCATGGAAAGTCGGAAGTCGTGCACCTTCTTTTGGTGTCCACCCGCTCAGCACGCGGGATACCTTCTGGTCCGCCTGGGTAGTACCCAGCATGTACCCGAAGGCTTTATTCACTCGGTCCAACTGCCAACCCCTCGTTCGATGATCCAGTTTTCGGCCAAGCTGCCGTTGTTAGCGTGCATCGCCGCACCTCGGCGGAACGAGTGAGAGGTAAGTCCGGGTGTGAGCCGTATTTGTCTTTCTTCTGCTGCTTTCTTGACCTCCACTAACAACCTATTCACGTACGCTTGTACACCAGGTACCTGTCGCTTTATTGCAGACGGCTGGTCACTTTGCGAAGACTCCACGTTGTCGTCGGCTTCGAGCAGCTCTACAAGGCTCAACTCCTCAACGTCGCCCACGCTAGAAGTGCTGCGCTTCGTGCTGAGGAATTGTGGAAAGAAGCGCTTGTTTGGAGCCACTTGCATTGCAAGAGCAGCAGCTAGCGTAAAAAGTGGGCATGTTAGGAAGTCCGTTGGGTCCTTAAACAAGGAGACCACCTGAAGTAATGCTGTCTTCACTCGCTTGAACCGGAGGAATAATACACCACCTAATTGAATAGCAAGAACTTAGTATACTACATAGCAAAAACGTTGATAAGACTTACCAGGTAGTATTGAGAGCTGCTGCTTCTCGAGCTGCTCTGCGTCTGAGCTACGGCCGTACAGGTACCACATCATCACTCAACCACAGAGGCATCTAGGTAGCTGCTGTCCGCAGCGGCAGATGTATAGAGTAGCTGAACGATGTTGTGCAAGTCTTGCTTGGAGCACGGGGTGCTTTCTTTCGAAGCCACCGTCCTCGCGATTGTTACAGAACTTACCGAGCCCAGAAAGAACCTTTTGCAGCTGTGGCTTTACTATGGCCCCCTGCTGCGGATATTTGTCGAGCAGCCAGTTCTTCACGTTACCGAAGTAGGCGAGGCACGTATTCGTCGAGCGAGCCTTGTCCGTCGATCTAGCTAGAAAATAAGCATACTTGTCTAACATAATTCTAAGTACCTTACCTGTCGCGTCACCGCGAATTAGCTCGTGAGCTTTACCAAGTGTCATGTCCTCGGCTTGAAGAAAAACAGTAAAGGAGTTTACCGCCGTCACTCTAGCCTTCTTGCTGTTGGCCGGGGCCAACGATGCGATCGACATGACTTGAAGTCAATTGCTTCTTCTCTAACTATGAAGGCGCAACTACCGTCACCTTGGTTGGAAACTTCTCGATATTTTTAGAATATGCATTTGTATGAGGTTTTGTATAGAATAAAAATATTCTCAAAATATTCCAACTAAATATGGTTGGAATGGTGGGAACTTAGCATGTTTTTACAAGCCTCAGTGATTGGACAAAAATAAGCAAATGATCCGCTCTCATTGGTGGATCCGCCGGATATAGAATCACACAGACTAATCTCGGTTGGAATATCACGGATATTATACCATGTAGACAATTCTCTTGGGTCGTGTGCGTTCCCAAGAATTTGTTCTTGGCTGTAAAATGCCGTTGGATGTGACAGATCTGCACTCTCTTCCTCAGTGATTGGCCAAACGGACTGACGTCGACACTCATCGGAGCGTCACAACTCAATTGGCCCTGCATCAGTCACTTGTCATGTCTGTCGGAAGCGAAACCCCTCGACGGAGCAGCGTCCGCTGCTGCCCACCAAGTCGTCGGACTCGTTCGATGGCAAGTTGGAGGACCGGCCGCACGCTCTGCTGGGCATCGCGTGCGTGGCCGCGTCCGCCGTGTGCTTCAGCCTCATGTCGACGCTGGTCAAGTTTAACACGTACACGATGACATCCGTCGAGGCCATTTTCTGGCGCTCCATCGTGGCCATGGCGCTCAACTACGCGTGCATCTGGTACAGTGGCAAGACACTGTTCGTGGCGCCGGAGCTGCGCGCGATGCTCTTCTACCGCTGCCTGGCGGGCTTCTCGTCCATCTCGTTCGCCTTCTACGCCGTCTCGCAGATGGTGCTGGCCGACGCCAGTTGCATCATCTTCACGAGCCCCGTCATCACCTTCATAGTCGTAAGTGGTGCCTTCTTGTCCTTCATTTCTACTGTTGCCTAACCGAGTTTGTAAACGGCTTTTAGGGTGCTTGTCTCCTGCACGAACACATTGACATCCCCAGCTTCGCGTGTGCGATTCTGTCGTTCGCGGGTCTCGTGTGTGTCGTTCGTCCGGGTTTCATCTTCGGGTACGACCACGCCACTGCGCAGACGGACGGGTCGTGGATTGCCATCGGGTCGGCTCTGCTCGGAGCAATTGGCCAGGCGTTCGTGTTCATTTCCGTGCGAAAGCTCAAGGGGATCGACTTCATGGTCATCGTCCACTATTTCATGCTCTTCAGCTTGTTGGGCTCGCTTGCGTACATGCTTCTGGTGCAGCGGGTGTTCGTGGTGCCATCGACCCTCGGTGGGTGGTTGGCTGTTGTCGGCAGCGGCGTGTTCACGTTCGTGGGTCAACTGCTGCTCACCAAGGGCTTTCAGCTGGAGAAGGCTGGAATCGCTTCCGTGATGCGCTACCTGGACGTGGTTTGCGTCTTCATCTGGGACTACCTGCTGCTGGGCGAACACATCAACTACTGGAGTGTCGTTGGTGCAGCCATCATTTGCACTTGCGCTGCTGTCATCGCGCTACGCAAGGCGCACTCAAGCTAGATGCATACTTTAGTTGCGAGATGTAGATGAATACTTACGCAAGTTCATGCTATCGTACTCTCAGCCTTTCAAAACTTTTTTCTTGACGAAGACTATACTGATTGCATCGCCAGACTGGTTCAAACGTTAACTTCACTGCTTGTTTCGTGCGTGGACACCGATTAGGCCGTGACTTCCACTTGGAAGCAGCTCGTATACGCCGCACCTCCGTACGTTCCACTGCTCGTGGGGATGGAAGTGTTGGTATCGGCATCGTAGAACTTCCAGAACCAGACGAGGTTGTACACACCTGCAGCCGTACCAGCCGGCATCGGGAAAGTGGCGACGCAAGGGTAGCCGTCTCCAGAACGGCCTGACGGAATCGTTTGAGCTCCGTCCGAATACGCCTCGCCACAGTTCCCGTCGTCAAAGTTGTGGAGTTGGCCGTCAATGAGCTTGGCCGTAGTCAAGTCCGACGTCGTCTCCAGACTCGTTCCCGGCACACCGGTCCAGTACAGGCCGTAGAAAGTCTTGCCGGCTGCTTGTTCCTTGACGATATGGCCGTTCGACGTGTAGCCGAAGTAGAAGGTGGTGCCGGCAGTCAAACTGAGGCGGTGGTGCCAGCCCGAGTAGTCCCAGGCGCTGGTAGAGCACACTGCGGCGCTGTTGGCCACCTCGGCGATGAGGATCTTGAACGTCATCTTGGTGTTGATGTCGGCGTCGCCCCGTCCGGGGTAGTCCTTCATGTAGCCTGCACACATGCCGTTCGCTTTTTCTCCGCCGAAGATGTACTCGGGTCCGCGGTTGTAGACGACGGTGCGGTCGGTGTCCAGGCAGTCGATCCAGCTGTGGCCATTCACTGCGGTGATGCACAGCAACAGCACAAACCCCACCACTTTCGGCAGCATTTCTTGGTGGTTTTGACGTCGGGAAGGTGCGAAGTTCGACGCGAATAAGGAAGTGATACGAGAGAACTCGCAGTGGTGTTCGAAATGGGGTATTTCGACAAGTTCTGGGTGGCGTTCTCAGCCAGCGAGAAAGGCTGGAATAAGAGAGACGGCACGTCCGAGGGTAGGCCACAAGATGACCATCTCTGACCGGAAGCTCGAAGCTACATGTAGACTGCTGATATCCCACTTCAACTTCAGTTTGGATACTTGTCAGAGTTTGCAAAGAGCAACTGTTACGTACCAGTTTTTAGTTGACACACACAAGGGGCAGTGTGGAAACAAGAAGACGGCTAGTTACAGAACAGAAGCAAAGTGTCTAACGGTTTACAGGAGCTTTTCGTGGTCGACGTTGGTTTTCCTGCGGTTCAGCTGGCGTTTGCGCGAATGGTAGTCGTCCTGGATGTGTTTCTTGACAGGCTTCGCTTTCACACCGGACACATCTTCTTGCAGGAGCGCGCGGTGCTGATCTGCGTGGGAGGGCAGCATAAGCTCAGGAGGCATTTCCCCAGCGATATGCTCGGCGCGAATCTCCAGCCACTTGCGGAAATTCCAGTAGGGCGCCCGCTCGGGCAGTTGCAGCGCGATCCGCAGCGCGTTGTGCCAGTCGAGGCGGCTCAGGCGCTTGTTCAGCTGCATCATCTGCATCGTCAGTCGGACAGCCTCGCGCGGGTTCTTTCGCTTCTCGTCGTAGAACCTGATAGCTTCCCGGTAGCACATGGTCGACTTGCCCATGCGCTTGGCGTTCTTCTGCAGCATTTGCACCCCGTATCTATAGCGCCGCCGCGGATGTAGGACAGAATGAGGCACTGATACGTCACCGTCTCCCATTGCATCCCCTTCTTCTTCATCTCATTGGCAAGCGGGTGCATCTTCTCCAGTTGGTTGGTATCCAATAGCGCAATGAGAGCGGCGTTGTAGCCGAACAAGTTGGGCTGCTCCTCTTCCGACCGCGCCTTGAACTTGTAGAAGATTTCCAAAGCGCGGAGCCTGAGCTCCTCGCTTCCTGCCTTGGCGTGAGCCATAATAACAGCTCCAAGGTACACGCTTCGGAGACTCTCTTGAAGCTGCTCAGGCATGGATTCGTACACTTCAACTATCGTTTGCCACTGTTTGCCTTTGGCGCACGCTGAGAACACCGAGTTGTAGATCGTCGCCGTGGGTTCAAACCCTCGCTCTTCATCGTGTCCATGGCGTCCAACGCCAGATCATAGTAGCCCGTCTTGCCGGCACAAATGGCAAGCGAATGGTAAGAGGACTGGGTCATCTCCAGTCGCCGCTCGCGAATGGCGCGCAGCACCCCAATCGCTGACTGTGCGTCAGCCGCACGCGCGCAGCTGTTGAGGATGTTGTTGTAGATAACAATGTTCAGGTCCAGGCGATTGCTGATCATATCGTCGAAGATCTCGAGCACCAGCTCGTGCTGGCCAGATTTCAGTGCGGACGACAGCGCGTGCGAGTACGTGACGGTCTGGGGGACGTATCCGTCGTTCCTCATGACCTCGAACACGCGTAGAGCGTGGGCAAACTCCTCCTCCTTGTAGCAGCAGCCGATGGCGCTCGAGTACGACTGGATGCGGGGCCGCACGCCTTGCTCGCGAGCGAACGCCAGCACGCGCATGCAGTCCTGCACGCGCTTCCTAGCGCCCAAAACCTCCACCAGGAAGGAGGAAACGTGCAGCGACAGGCCGCGGCCCTTGGCGTCCCGGATCTCGTTGAAGATGTCGAGTGCGGTCCGCCAGGCGGCAGATCCGTCCGTCGTCTCGATGGCCTCCGTGAGCCGCGTCATGTACTCCTCTTCCAGCTGCTCGAGGTCGATCTGGCTTGTGTCTCGCAGCTGCCTGGGCTTTCCGCGTCGTGGCTTCTTCACGGGCTCCTCCTCTTCGTCTTCGTCGTCGTGGTTGATGACGCTCTGTGACAGGGAACGGGCGCCGACTGGAAGCTGGAACGGAGACGCCGAGACGCCAGACGACGCGAGCAAAAGACGCGATGGCGACAGCTGCAGCGCGGGAGCCGACACCTGCAGCTCGCTGGCCACGCGCCACAAGCTGCGGCGGCATGCGCGTCCTCCTCGAGCCAACATATCCACCAGCTACGCGGTCCGTCAAGGAATGGGAGGCTCTCGACAGCTCGAGGATGGGGACGCCGTTTAACAAAGTGGGCCACATGAAAGATGTGCACAACGTCTCTCGTGTCCTAGACTGTCCCTACAGTAGGCTAGTACCTACGTGGTTGACACTATTTATTCCATTCCGCATTTTGAAGCACCCCTCCCTTTCTCTTCCTAAAGATCAGGCAGGCATGGGGAACATGCTGAGTCTGGGCAGCGCGCCCTCGGACGCGGGGGCCCTCGACGCGTACGTGTCTCGCCTCTCAGACGCGGAGCTCAAGCGCTTCTCGGACGGGTACCGCCGCATCTGCCGCGCAGAAGGGTCCTCTTCTGCCCCCGCGCCTTCCCACCGCAGCAGCTCGTCGGATTCCAGCGGGAGTTCGAGCAACTTAACGAGCGCAACTGCAGCAACGGAAGCCAGCAACATTGGCCCGTTTCTGAACAAGAAATTGTTCCGCAACAAGGTGCTGGGCGCCTTCTCCATGATTCCGCACTCGCTGTCCGACCGCCTGTTTGAGGTGCTGGACACGGACCGCACGGGGAGCTGAGCCTCGCCAACGTGCTGAGCGGCCTGGCCTGGCTCAAGCACGGCACGTACGAGGAGCAAGTGCAGCTGCTCTTCATCGTCTACGACCTGGACGGCGCCGGAGAAGTCTCGAGGGACGTGCTGGACAGGTTCATGGACGTCATTTACGGCCGCAAGAGGGCGCGTCGCGCCACAACAATCGCGTTCCTGGACAAGGTCTTTGGCGGCCGCGCGGCCCTGGACCTTCAAGAGTTCCGGCACGTGGTGCAGGAGAAGGACGCGCGCGGTGACGCGCTGCTCGTCAAGTGGCTGGCCGTGCTGGCTGCCAAGATCGGCAACGAGGACGACCCGCACATTTTGGCGCTGGAGAAAACGTACAACCCCGTGGCTATAAGGCGACGCATTGCGCAGGCGACGCTGTTTTCGCTGACGGAGGTGACGACGCTGGAGAGGCAGTTCCAGAAGATGTTCGACCCGAAAGGAGGAGCGAGCACCAGGATACCGAGCAGGCAGTTTGTCGACGTACTGAGTGAGAAGGGACTGTTCCCGCCGGAGTTGTTGGAGAGGTTCTGTGCTTGCACGGCGCTGCCTGAACTTGTGCTGTTTGAAGAGTTCTGCCAGTTTCTGTCGGACTTTTGTCGGGGAAGCTCTCGCGAAGACAAGATGCGTCATTTGTTTCACATTTATAGGACGACTGTGAGGGTGGATTTTGGCGCGATGAAGGAGCTGATTCACGTGGGAGTCAACTGTTACAAAAGTGACCCGAAAATTGACGTCTTACGTGAAGAGGAACGACAGGTTGAGGAGGTGAGGCCGTTGGTCTAAGGCTGTGAGCTCGTTCGTTGGGTCTGTTTACTGACTAGAGGCATGTGTAGATATCGGCAACACAAACAGCAGAAGCTGGTTGGGACGAAGAGGCTTTTATTAGGTGGGCAACCGGAGCTGTTGCTGTGCGTCAGCTGCTCCATCAGTTGGCCTTTGCAGCGTGCATTCTGTTTGGTCTCAAACCAGAATCTGCATACCTCGAAAAGCGGATAGTGGAGTGGCATTGGCTTGAAGCCACTCGAGCTTTCGGTATCGGCCAAGTACGTTATTATTCTTTCTGGTCAAAATGCTGTTATTGCGAGTTGACCCACGCAGATGTGGATGTGTTATTTTATTGCATGGTCAGAGCTGGAACCTGGTTGGGGCAGAATGGTGGCGAAAATGGTGTGACTACGTTGGTATGGATCCTAAGAACGGGAGCCCTTACGGACCCCTGCCTGTGCCGCTGATTCCTCCGAATACGGTCGTAGAGGCAGCTCGAAATATTCGTAACAACATCTCCTCACGCGCCTCAACTTTCGGTGGCGAATCTGCTAGCAAGCAATCTCTACGACCTGGGCCAATCGCTAACTGGAACCTTCTTATGCAAAGTGGGTGCCGACGACTAAAACAGAAACTGGTGTTGGCCCACGACTTTTATGTAAGTGTACTCTATATGTATTGCGGTGTTAGCTGTGTTCTTACGTATTGATGATACTTGTAGATGATTCCATCACCAGTCTATGCAGTTTTGTTTTCATGGTATAGTGGTGGACCCGATCTGGTGCGCTCAATCGTCGAGGTTCCCACAAAAACGGAGCCAGAGCTTCAAATTGAGCTGTTTCCATTAGTATTACGCGTTGCACGGGTTGAACCTGCCAACGGCAGCGTAAACCGGTCGGGAGAAGAGATTTTGCTGAGCGAACTGAGCACTCCAGCTAGCCTTCTTGAGGCTACTTGTCGTGCACTGGTTTTGCTGAAGCAGATGGATAAAGCACGGTTGTGGTACTTCAACGACAAAACTCCAGACCACAAAATCCGCCTCCGCGACGAGTATCCGCTTGAGCTGAAGAAGTTGACACAAGACAGCGTATTTTTGTTAGAAGTTCAAGACGATGACGGATCGTGGCCGCTCTCTCAGACGGACGATACGATAACATCTTCCCCTCGGAAAACGGTGTCCGCCAACCTACACACGGAAATGGACGAGTGAGTGGAAATACTACAGCAGACACACCGCGTAAGCGGCCGCGTGATAATCGTCCGTCGTTACGTACGTCGGACATTTGTTCACGAGGCAACCTCGGAGAGGCTTTGGCCCAACATGGTACGTATATCTATGGGTGATTCTTGAAAATGGTCCAAACTGACTGACGACGTATTGCTGGGTCTTACAGGGTCTGGTAGCGAGGCCGGGTCCCCGACAATAGAAGTGGATCCTGTGCTTGCATCTCCCATCGTGAAAAAGCGTTTCTCTAAAGACGCGTTTAAAGGTCCAGGTTTGGTGGGACTGGACAACCTTGGCAATACGTGCTACATGAGCAGTGCACTGCAGTGTTTAAGCCACACGCGGCTAATCGTTGAATACTTCAAGAATGAAGCATATCTGAAAGATATTAACCTACGCAATCGTGACGGGACGAACGGAAAACTGACGGCTGCATTCGGCGAATTGCTTCGCGTTTTGTGGACTTCTGATCGTAAACGTTTCGCACCAAATGAATTCAAAAGGTGCTAGCAAAATGCAATCCGCAGTTTGCTGGGTCGGACCAGCACGACTCGCAGGAACTGCTTGCATGTTTGCTAAGCAGTCTAAGTGAAGATCTGAACCGAGTCGTGAAGAAGCCGTACACTGAACAGCCTGATAGTGATGGCCGGTCGGATGCGCTGGTAGCAGAAGAATGGTGGCAAAATCACCAGAAACGGGAGTTTTCGGTGATTGTCGCGCTGTTTACCGGCCAGTATAAGAGCTTGTTGGAGTGCTCCGTGTGCCGATATGAGTCAGCGCGATTCGAGCCGTTTACCTTTTGCAGCTGTCATTGCCCGAAAGCAACTCGCGATCTATTGTGGTGACGATTATTTTTCGCACCGAACGCGTGCCATTGCGCTTCTCGGTGCGAGTACACGCTAGCGACACAGTTCAGCAGATGAAAGAGCAAGTGGCGGAATTTCTGAAGAAAACCGAGAACAATGAACTGGATTCAGGTGCTCCTGAAGGGGAAATTAACAGCACCAGCGTGGTCGCAGGCGAAGATGACCGGACAAAAGTTGTGATCGCTCGGATTTCAGATTTGCACACTGTGGAAGTAATCCTGGACGATAAGTTACCTTTACGTCAGATTCACGAAAAAGATCAGTTGACAGCGTTTCAACTCGATCATGAGGAGGACTTATTTCCTCCTCGGATTGCAACTCCGAAGGCAGTCGAGCTTACGTTAGCCCCCACAGAGTCGTTACCCACACTCACCGAGCAGAGACCGCTTGTTGCTGATACCGAAGTCAAAGCTGTATCAACACTATCAAAGGCGGATGTCCCGGATAAGGTAAACGGGGTTCGGGCTTGTAAAGTCAATTCCACTGATAAGGAAAACGGGAGTGTTACCAAGTTACAACAATCCCTTACTGAGGAGACACATGATAGCGAACAAGAGGATGAAGAAGACGAATTGTTACCTCTGGGGACATCTGTTTATGTTCGTATTGACAAAACCAAGGATATCGTGGCTGCACGCGTTATTGGGAGCAGTGTCAATTCTGGTACAGTCAACGTGGCGTACCCTTCGGGGGTCCGGAGGTATCATATTCCGTTATCAAAAGTGATTGAACGTCGCGAGAGCAATGCGTTCATATTTCTTGTCCACCGTCGAGTGGAGCGGTCGACAGACAGTTTTACAAACGCGCATATCACGCGGCTTTTTGGTGCTCCACTGGTCATTCGCGTGTCACTGCGCGTTACGACTGCCTACAACCTGTACATGCTTGTCTGGAACCGGTTGCGCCGCATTTTTAACTGGCAGGAGCCTCCGCTACCATCCGACATTGATTCTAATAAGTCAAAGAGTCTCAATCGAGTTCGGACGGATACGTCGTCCCTGGCCCTGGGTGAGCACCTCCCTGACAAAGTTTGGATTTTGCTTGAGACTTGTCACGTCACATGGAATTGGATGCTCTCGGTGCGAATGGATCGATGGATGTTTGGGCTGCGTACTTGTACCGTCTGCTCAAACAGTAATTTCACTCTCAGCGGAGGAGACCGTCGCGATTGATTGGGACATTCGTACACTCAAAGAGGAGTACGACCCTATCCAAGCAAGTAAGTTGGACTTTGATGCTTCTGTGCAACAGCATCAGCGACAGGATAACCAACCTCTTAACCTGGCTCGCTGCATGGAGATGTTCACGGCAAAAGAAACAATCCCAGAAGCTTTTTGCGGACACTGCAAGACGTTGCGTCCTGCAACAAAAAGATGGATTTATGGCGGCTACCTCCTCTCTTGGTAATTCACCTGAAGCGCTTCTGTTTCACACAAGTATCAAGACGCAAATTGCATCACCTTGTCGACTTTCCGCTTAGAGGTCTACAGTTTGACGACTTTGTAGCTCGAAAGCGTGAACCCCGAGGCCGATTGTCTGGTCTAGAGTACTGGTTGTTTTTGGGTGGTAAACTCAAGACGGAGGCGACGACTAGCAGCACTGAATCATCACCAGTTAATGGCAGCCCACAGCGAGCAAGGCCAGGATCCCCGCGTCGAGAATCATCATCAGTGCTGGATGCACCGGCTTCGGCGACGGCTGCTGTTCGTGGCGATGATGGCTTTCTCTACGATTTGTATGCTGTAGTGAACCATGTGGGTGCTTTAGGGGTGGGCACTACTTTGCTTACGTGCTAAGCGACCATGACGGCAAGTGGAAGTGCTTCAACGATCACCAGTGCAAAGATATCGACGAAAAAGAGGTCGTATCCTCAATGGCGTATATATTATTTTATCGCCGACGAGACACTGCTCAAGTGTCGATTGAGCAGCTCTTTCCACCTCTACCGTTGGATGCAAACAGTACCGGAGCTACCACGGAGGAGGAGACTGCGAGCGATAAGGCGCAGGTGCAAGAATTACTGCAACAGTCGAACCTGGCTGCTTCGGGTAGCGCAAGTAGCTGTGCAATTAGCTAAGGTAGCAAGGAAGACGTTTCTGGAACTCGGTGCAAAGAGGTACGACCTACTTGACGTGGCTTGAAAGGAATGGGTGTTTATAGTGTCTATGAGGAGAAATCCAACCCGAATCTTCCAAGGACATGACTCACTGTATTAAATGTTGGTTTGATCAGCCACGAGAGGCGTAAGATGTAAATCCTCGTACACTGGCATGTGCGACACGAAATGCTGGAGCAAGTCGAACGCTGGGTCACTGTAGCATGGGAGGTCAAAGTGCGCGGAGCCCGCAATGAGGATGTCCACACCCTCGTCAGTCTCGGTTACCCGTGCTCCCAGCACGAACTTGTTGTGCATGTTGAGTTTGCTCATTTGAAGTCCAAGATCAAGTTTCACCGGGGGTGCAGTGGTTTTTGCATGGCGAAGTCTCCACATGCGTCGGCCGCAAACGTACAGAGGTAGAGGTCGTGCACAGCCTCGACGGAGATCAGCCAGCCATCTTCTTCACTTTCGACGATTGACTCGACAGTCGCCACTGCCTGCTGGTTCATTTCTTGGGAAAGCTGCAGGATGCGGCACGAAAGCGAGCATTCGGCTTCCTGGTGCGTGATAATCGAGTCCAGTACGAGCGGCGCAAATGACCGGAAAATTGCGTCTTGCTCGACAGAATTCCACAACGCCATCGCCACGTCCCGCGACTTGTTGTTCAACCCTGCAGGAAGCACTCGATGGCAGGTGAACCCAATGTTGTCGTTTACAAGAATTCCAGTTGCAATTTTCCAGCCGTGCGACTCGAACTTTAGCGTCAAGTTGAAAGATGGACTGCTCGTAGCTGCCTCGCGCAGCATCCTAGCAGCATTTTCTTGGCAAATACCCACGGCTGCACGCACGCGCTCGTCCAGTATCAACCTTGGATGCGAGTGTGCCATTGCTTCACCTCGCCACTCGTTCAGATCTGGTTGTGAAACACGACCGCCAACTTGGTCGGACTTAAGCTCGTCACCAGATTGTACAGCAAAGTCTAAAAGTGGCGCGGTCTCCATCAAGCTGCCCACTCGCTGCAACCAATGCGCATGCTCAGCCAATTTGCGCTTCATGGTGGCCGCGGCCTGCTTGGTTTCGATGCAGCTTTTCCGAAGCTGCCAAGTCACGTCCGTCGAGTCATCGCGTGGAGGCCCCAGTCTGTCTTTCACTTCTGCAATCTCCTGCTGCAGCTTGTGGGTTTGATCTTGATAGTCGTTTGACTCCACTCTCGGTTTCTTGCGCGAGCGCTGTTCAAGACTGGCAAAGTCAACCTCGTCCTCCCTGAAGCTGGAGCCGTGACCTTCAGACGACGTGTGACTGACACTTGCGTCGTGGGCTGCCTGTAGTGTCTCGGCTGGTAAACTCTCCTGATTGTTTGGGTTCTCCAAAGACGCGAGGAAGTCCATGGTCGTGTCAGCATTTGCAGGAGTGAGGAACAATTCGCGACTTGAAAGTCTCTTTCCTTCAGACAGATCCAAGTGTCCTGCAAGCGTGGGACGAGCCCAAAAGCGTTTTTAAGTGTGTGGGACAAGCAAACTCAAAAGCGCTGTTGACGATCGTGGGACTTGGTCGGACTTTAGTATGCTCGTCACCAGATTGTACAGCAAAGTCAAAAAGTGGCGCGGTCTCCATCAAGCTGCCCACTCGCTGCAACCAATGCGCATGCTCAGCCAATTTGCGCTTCATGGTGGCCGCGGCCTGCTTGGTTTCGATGCAGCTTTTCCGAAGCTGCCAAGTCACGTCCGTCGAGTCATCGCGTGGAGGCCCCAGTCTGTCTTTCACTTCTGCAATCTCCTGCTGCAGCTTGTGGGTTTGATCTTGATAGTCGTTTGACTCCACTCGGTTTCTTGCGCGAGCGCTGTTCAAGACTGGCAAAGTCAACCTCGTCCTCCCTGAAGCTGGAGCCGTGACCTTCAGACGACGTGTGACTGACACTTGCGTCGTGGGCTGCCTGTAGTGTCTCGGCTGGTAAACTCTCCTGATTGTTTGGGTTCTCCAAAGACGCGAGGAAGTCCATGGTCGTGTCAGCATTTGCAGGAGTGAGGAACAATTCGCGACTTGAAAGTCTCTTTCCTTCAGACAGATCCAAGTGTCCTGCAAGCGTGGGGCGAGCCCAAAAGCGTTTTTAAGTGTGTGGGACAAGCAAACTCAAAAGCGCTGTTGACGATCGTGGGACTTGGTCGGACTTTAGTATGCTCGTCACCAGATTGTACAGCAAAGTCAAAAAGTGGCGCGGTCTCCATCAAGCTGCCCACTCGCTGCAACCAATGCGCATGCTCAGCCAATTTGCGCTTCATGGTGGCCGCGGCCTGCTTGGTTTCGATGCAGCTTTTCCGAAGCTGCCAAGTCACGTCCGTCGAGTCATCGCGTGGAGGCCCCAGTCTGTCTTTCACTTCTGCAATCTCCTGCTGCAGCTTGTGGGTTTGATCTTGATAGTCGTTTGACTCCACTCTCGGTTTCTTGCGCGAGCGCTGTTCAAGACTGGCAAAGTCAACCTCGTCCTCCCTGAAGCTGGAGCCGTGACCTTCAGACGACGTGTGACTGACACTTGCGTCGTGGGCTGCCTGTAGTGTCTCGGCTGGTAAACTCTCCTGATTGTTTGGGTTCTCCAAAGACGCGAGGAAGTCCATGGTCGTGTCAGCATTTGCAGGAGTGAGGAACAATTCGCGACTTGAAAGTCTCTTTCCTTCAGACAGATCCAAGTGTCCTGCAAGCGTGGGACGAGCCCAAAAGCGTTTTTAAGTGTGTGGGACAAGCAAACTCAAAAGCGCTGTTGACGATCGTGGGACTTGGTCGGACTTTAGTATGCTCGTCACCAGATTGTACAGCAAAGTCAAAAAGTGGCGCGGTCTCCATCAAGCTGCCCACTCGCTGCAACCAATGCGCATGCTCAGCCAATTTGCGCTTCATGGTGGCCGCGGCCTGCTTGGTTTCGATGCAGCTTTTCCGAAGCTGCCAAGTCACGTCCGTCGAGTCATCGCGTGGAGGCCCCAGTCTGTCTTTCACTTCTGCAATCTCCTGCTGCAGCTTGTGGGTTTGATCTTGATAGTCGTTTGACTCCACTCTCGGTTTCTTGCGCGAGCGCTGTTCAAGACTGGCAAAGTCAACCTCGTCCTCCCTGAAGCTGGAGCCGTGACCTTCAGACGACGTGTGACTGACACTTGCGTCGTGGGCTGCCTGTAGTGTCTCGGCTGGTAAACTCTCCTGATTGTTTGGGTTCTCCAAAGACGCGAGGAAGTCCATGGTCGTGTCAGCATTTGCAGGAGTGAGGAACAATTCGCGACTTGAAAGTCTCTTTCCTTCAGACAGATCCAAGTGTCCTGCAAGCGTGGGACGAGCCCAAAAGCGTTTTTAAGTGTGTGGGACAAGCAAACTCAAAAGCGCTGTTGACGATCGTGGGACTTGGTCGGACTTTAGTATGCTCGTCACCAGATTGTACAGCAAAGTCAAAAAGTGGCGCGGTCTCCATCAAGCTGCCCACTCGCTGCAACCAATGCGCATGCTCAGCCAATTTGCGCTTCATGGTGGCCGCGGCCTGCTTGGTTTCGATGCAGCTTTTCCGAAGCTGCCAAGTCACGTCCGTCGAGTCATCGCGTGGAGGCCCCAGTCTGTCTTTCACTTCTGCAATCTCCTGCTGCAGCTTGTGGGTTTGATCTTGATAGTCGTTTGACTCCACTCTCGGTTTCTTGCGCGAGCGCTGTTCAAGACTGGCAAAGTCAACCTCGTCCTCCCTGAAGCTGGAGCCGTGACCTTCAGACGACGTGTGACTGACACTTGCGTCGTGGGCTGCCTGTAGTGTCTCGGCTGGTAAACTCTCCTGATTGTTTGGGTTCTCCAAAGACGCGAGGAAGTCCATGGTCGTGTCAGCATTTGCAGGAGTGAGGAACAATTCGCGACTTGAAAGTCTCTTTCCTTCAGACAGATCCAAGTGTCCTGCAAGCGTGGGACGAGCCCAAAAGCGTTTTTAAGTGTGTGGGACAAGCAAACTCAAAAGCGCTGTTGACGATCGTGGGACTTGGTCGGACTTTAGTATGCTCGTCACCAGATTGTACAGCAAAGTCAAAAAGTGGCGCGGTCTCCATCAAGCTGCCCACTCGCTGCAACCAATGCGCATGCTCAGCCAATTTGCGCTTCATGGTGGCCGCGGCCTGCTTGGTTTCGATGCAGCTTTTCCGAAGCTGCCAAGTCACGTCCGTCGAGTCATCGCGTGGAGGCCCCAGTCTGTCTTTCACTTCTGCAATCTCCTGCTGCAGCTTGTGGGTTTGATCTTGATAGTCGTTTGACTCCACTCTCGGTTTCTTGCGCGAGCGCTGTTCAAGACTGGCAAAGTCAACCTCGTCCTCCCTGAAGCTGGAGCCGTGACCTTCAGACGACGTGTGACTGACACTTGCGTCGTGGGCTGCCTGTAGTGTCTCGGCTGGTAAACTCTCCTGATTGTTTGGGTTCTCCAAAGACGCGAGGAAGTCCATGGTCGTGTCAGCATTTGCAGTAGTGAGGAACAATTCGCGACTTGAAAGTCTCTTTCCTTCAGACAGATCCAAGTGTCCTGCAAGCGTGGGACGAGCCCAAAAGCGTTTTTAAGTGTGTGGAACAAGCAAACGCTAGATCCTGTTGACGATCGTGGGATCTCAAGCTGGTAACACTTGAATCGTCCTCGTCTCATGTCATACGAATACGATCAATAGCACATACGCCGTCCAGACCCCCTTCTACTTGACTTCTCTGGTGTTCTAGTAAAGCACGGGACCCCTTCTCGTCACTAATCCGTCTCGGCCCTCGACTTACCCATTCGGTTCCTCAACTCGGAAGCCTCTTCTTCCTCCTCCCAGAACACGGTGGGCGTAGTTGGTGAAAGGAGAGGGGCAATCATCGTCTTGGTCGACTCAGCCAACGTTTGTGATAGCCACGCCAAAAGAACGTGCATGATGTCGTGATGCAGCTCACTCAAGTCGATCAGCTCCTTTGTCGTGATCTCGAACAGCGTGCATCGGCCAACCGCTGAAGCTACGCTGTGCGCAACGGCGTTGGGAACGAATGACTGGAACGACATCAATACACACAGTTAGCAAGTAAAATCGGACCCGAAACACTACGGACAACTTATACCTCTTCTCCAAAGCAGTCGCCACCGTGGAGCTTGATCGAGGAAGTAGCTGTGGCGTCCGCGTTCGCCTCGCCTTGAGAGCTCGCAATTTCCATCGTGCCATCAATGATAACATACACACACTCAACCTTCGTGCCGCTGGCATAGAGAGCATCTGCGTGACTCAGCACGACAACTCGCGACAACTGAGCCACGAGTGAGACCTTGTCGTCGTCCAGGTTTCTCATCAGGTGAGATGCCTTCAAGTGAATACACTTCTCAAAGGTTGTGTAGTCAGCAGGGTCCGAGAGCGTGAGCAGTCCTTTCGATGCCAGAGTACCCGAGCTCGAGCTCCGTCCAATAGGCGGCGAGTTGCTGAGGCTTCGACGCCTGCCTCTGGTCCCTGGTAATGATAATGGTACCGAGCGAGGAGCAGTTCGCGAACGACCAACGTTGTACAAAAGACTTGGCCGCACGATCAACAGAGAGCGCTGCCTTGATGGTCGTGAGGGACTCTGTCATCTTGAGCATAGGGTGAACCGCTGCATCATCAGGGTGTGCACACTCCGCGGTCAAAGAAGCTCTTCTGTCACGGCGTGGGAGACTACCAGATTGAGCGATGGCGCGAAGAGGCTGGTCAAACAAGCGTAAAGTGTAAGGTGACGTGTTGTGGTACCTCATCAGTGATAATAGTCAGCGTACTCACCTCGAAGTACAGCAGCTGAAGGAAGAGGCCACCGCATTCAGCACACCTCTAGATACCTGCGGGGTTTCTTTGATGAGTGCATCAAGATCTTCACGCGTAATGCTGAGCAAGATGCAGTCCGTGAGCGCAGTAGCGGAGGAGATGTGAGTTCCAGCATGGAGCGAGTGCTGCAGCAGAGCGGCTTGCCCAACACACGTTCCAAAGCCCAATTCTGCGAGAATCCGTCGCTCCTTGTGAAGCTGGACGGTACCAACAGCAACGACATACATTGCAGAAGCTTCAACCCGCGAAGAAGACGTGTCAGTTCATAGCATAGCAAAGCAAACAACCTAACACATGCTCTTCTTACCTATGTTGCCTTCAATTGCGAATGTTTCGCCACGTTTCACAGTAATCGGGACGAAATGATGGGATATCACCCGAAGAATACTAATTGCGCAGACATTCTCGAACAATGAAGACACCCGAAGGCAGTTCGCCACCTGTAAGAATTCAATGTTAGTTATCGTAAGCCTCGCGTGCATTATGATGCGATTCTTACCGCAATACGTGATAGAAGTGGAGGCTCGCAATCCATCAGATTCGAGACAGATTCGTATGGTAGAACTTCGGGCCTGCTAAGAGAGTGGAAACGATCACAAGTCAGTTCCATGTTACACAACAAGTGTCCATGAAACCGTACCGGTGATACGTTTCAATTAGTAGCTCCTTGGTTAGCTCGTGCCCCAATAAGCTTGGGATGATTTCATCCTGGAACGTTAACTTCGCTTCATCACTGAGGTGCTCGGCATGATCACCAGCAATGTGCAGGAAATATTGAAGAGCAAGAGCTGAGAACTCCAACTCCGTTTCTTGATGCTTCATAACGTCCAGCAGTATGTCCACACCATCCTTACCGTCAAATAAGTCGACAACGTTCTTTTCCATCTTGGGCACACAACATGATGTTAGTGAGCCACCAATTAGAAGTAAAACGATAATTGCAAACCTTGCTAGCGGCTTTCGTCGCCGATAGTTTAGGGAACAGCAGTGGCAGCACCAATCCCTTGTAGGCTGAAGGAAGTAGATTCTCGAGCACCTCCTACGAAAAAAAAAAGTTAACGTCAACGGACTAACAGTTTTTGGAAAACAACACAATTACTTCGAAGTACCTGGATGGCGGAGTGCACTTCCTCCAAGTCAGACTGCATACCCTCCAAAATGACAGCAACGTCGAATTCCTTCGGGAACCCGGTAGAAAGCAGCTTCAGCAGAAGACGCAGTGTGTCTTTCAAGCTGTGCTCGACGTGCTGCAATAGCAAGGAGATGTTTCCTCAATGTTTGTTGCTGTCCGTGGGCAAATAACGAAGAAGAGCTCCAGAACATGACGCATTTCGTGGGCTTCGTGAATCTTAATGCTCAGAGCATGATGAATGGGGTCCATCAACTGTGAAAAAGAGTTCAGCGTCTTTTCGTCCGTCGATGAAATCTACGTACACAAGTTGAAACAGGTGTTGTCGTTAGGCGATTGTGTGTGAGGTGGGTTATTAAATGCAGGCAGACCCTTACCAGTGACAGCAAGGCGTCGACAACCAGTTCTTCCATGACGACATCTTTTCCAAAGAGGTGGTGCAAGACATCGACGTTACTTGACGACTTTCCGTTGGCCATATCATCATCTTTGGAGTTCTTTGATGGCACTAGGAGTGTCTCGATCAAGTGCAGAAGGAAATCGAGCTTGTCTTCAAACGGGAACTCTCCGAGATCAAGCACCTTGAGTGCACCTGCTAGCCCCTCTCTCTTATTGTGGATCCGATCAGAAGCCAAAGCAAAATTGCTCAGTCCTTGCGTCCGTAATTGAAGCATCTCTTCGGTGTACTGGCAAAGAGGCCCCCACAACGCAGCTGGATTAAAACCCTTCAGTGCAGCCACAATTTGGGAGCGCATGACCGAATTGGCGAGATGTTTCATCAGGGCTGGAATAAGCATTCGAGAGTTGCGAGAACTATTTGAGCAGCACTCCACCGCTGCTTGGACGATTTGAGTTGACGAATGATGAAGCAAATACACGAGAAAGCCGTCACCTAGAAGCTCAGGTAGCTCTTTGCCGACAATTTTCAAGCCAACGACACGAGCCTCCAGCACTTTTTCCTCGTGAAGTAAGCGCTGAAGAATAACGTTCGCCTCTTCGTCCATCCAGTCGGACAGCCGAAGCAACGCCACCGCAGCACACACCACGACAGATTTTTCTTCTTCCCCATTATGCAGCAGCTCATGTAGCATTTCAGAACACTGATCCGCATTCATGTTGAATTTCTCGTACCCACACGCCAAAATTGCTGCAACACGTAACTGGCGTGGCACTGCAATCGACTTATCCTTCATGAGCATCATGAGGTCCATAGTGTTGAATATTCCAGTGGGAAACGTGCTCGCATCAGGAAGCAAGTACGACTCCTGTGCATGGAGCACGAACTCGCGCTTTGCTGCCGTATGAAGATTCAATAAGCGCAGCTTAGTGTGCATCGGAGTGAAGGATATACCATCTCGATGTTTCTTGTAAAACAAAGCCCGTAGTTCCTAACATGAAAAAAAACTGGTTAGTATGATAAATAAGTGCCATTGTTAAGACGTAACTCACCTGGGAAAAGAGGCCAATATGCTCGTGGGATAGTGAGCTCAACACAAAATTGGCTTGATTCTGCTCTCCATTGACCAGTGTCTCCTTCACTAACATAATCTGGAGGAATTTGAGCACAAGAGTTAAAAAGCCAAAGCGTAAACATCAACTTGCGGAATTTACCTGATCGGGTGTGAAGTCAACTAGGGATGACGTTAAATCCAGATATCCCTGTCGCAATGACGCGTAGAACTCTGACGCATACGACTTCCTCGCTGCTATCGCGTCCACAAACCAAGCTGCTGACGTTGCGATCATTAAGACGCTACCCAGACAAAGCATGACGGGAATAATTAGCGTACCAAAGCAAGAATTACAGCGGCAATTGGTCCACAACACCCACCTCGACGAATATGTTCCAATAAACTGCACCACAAGACTGGCTGTCAGAAACATAGATAAAACTGCACCAAAGATCCGAGAAAGCGAGCGGAATGGGCCGCAAACGAAGTTTTGGAAGCGACCTCGCTCACTCTCGTTAAACGGGAGCCACAACAACTGCCTGGCCGGATTGAAGATTGCTTGTGAGACTGCGTTATAAAGCGCTCGCGTGAAAATCAGCGAGTACGCAGACTGTTCCCATCAAACCCATCACACCTTCGTTAGACAATCGCCAACAAGTTGTTGCAAAACAAAAAAATCACTCACGTTGGAAACATACGTCGACGCCCCGAACAAGAAAATCGTCGCTGGCAGCATCGCAATCCCGTACATGACTCCGAAGTGCGTGAAGAATGGCCCAGACAGCAGTTGCATCGGTATCATGAGGAAGCTCTGAAGCCCGTTAATCATCGAGAGCGAGGCCTTCACCTCCTCCTCAGGCTGCAACGACACGACCGTCAACGTCGTATTGTCCACGAGCACTCTCATAACGGTGGCCATCATGTCAAAGAAGCAAATGTGCTTCAGATACGTCCTGGCCTGGATGTCACTGATGATGGCCGCAGAAGACGACGAGCTGTCCTTGTCCTTGGCCGGAGCTCGTTTCTTCCCGGCCGCAGCCTTCTGCCCCGTTTTATTAGGTGCAAAGTGCTCGGCCGAGACCAGCAGCACCCCGGCCACGAAGAAGAGCATGCCGGCCGACACCAGCAAGTTGAACTCTGTCGGCAGTTGGCGGCTCTGGACGGCCGGGAGCACCACGAAGCTGGCCAATAGGCTGCCGAAGGTGGACCCGAAGGTGATGACACCAAAGAACTTTTTGGATTGGGCCACGTCGAAGGCCTTGGCGCACAAGTCCCAGAACTGCTGCGTGAGCCACTGCGTGGCCACTTCGAGCCACAGATAGAGCAGCACGGACGTGGCCCGGGCCAGAGAGGGGGCGGCCAGCGACAGCAGCGTCAGGGCCAGCAGGCCAGAGCCCAGGGCCAAAGGGCTGAGGGCGTAGAGGATCCCTGGCCGAACGGATTGGCTGGCCAGTTTGGCCGTCAGCTGCGAGGCGGTGGAGAGCGCGTAGGCGGTGCTGAGAGAGAGCGTGAGCGTGAGTAAGGCCACGCTGGAGGCTGCGTAGGAGCGCAGGAAGATGGCGTCTCTGGAGATGGCCCCGAGCACCGACGCGCAGCACTGCAGCGACCACAGCGCGCAGAAGAAGACCACGCGCCGCAGCAGCTCCAACTCCATCGCGGATACTAAAATACTAACGTCAGTGGCCGTTCTTAACAGTGCTTTTAACAGGCGTCGAGTAACCTAACAGGTTATCGACCACTTGTAGTATTAATACCGTGTCGGTAGTAAAATGGTAACCACTATGATATTAATACTATATGTGCTGTATTAATATGTGTTGATACTACTATTATATTATATCACTTTGTTGGAGCTAGTTTCAAGTGTTAATACTTCTTCAGTACTACTACTACAAAGTGTGCACTTTTTTATTGAGCACATGAGCCAGCTGTAGTAAGGGCCGTTCTTAGCCGATTTTGTACAAGTGGACGAGCGTGCTGGTGGATCGCATTTTTGTGCTCGAGTCCGCTAAGAACAACAATAAACTTAGTGGCCCAAGTGAGTGGATCGGGATGGTTGACATCTATTTTTACCCGGTCGAGTGGTAGTGGAGGCGAAGCGACGACTCCAGATTCGGCTCGTTTTAGTGTGAAGCCTCTTTCTTCGACGCATGGGCAGTGTTCTTCAAGTCGTTGCGAGTTCTCGTCGCCGCAGGGATCTGCGAAACGCTCGCCTAGCGCTTCTGGTGTTTGTTATTCTTCGACGTACGAGGAGAGCGCGGTACTCACGCCGGCGTGTTGATGTCGATCATGAAATCGAAATGCTGCTGAATGAAAACATGTTTGAGCGCACCTTTCGACTGTCTGCAGAGAGCTTTTCACACCTGTTGGGGCTCTTGACTCCGCAGCTTGAAGTAGACGTCCAACAATCTGCCAACTCAAGCGGCGTCGCTCCAATATCTCCGGCGATGATGCTCATGAGTACGCTACGCTACTTGGCTGGAGGGTCATATCTTGATGTCCGCCGTACTGTTGGAATTAGCAGTTCTTCCTACTACCGTGTGATTGATTCTACTATGATAGCGATTCTTGCACTGCAGGAACTACGCATTGTATTTCCAGAATCTGACTCGGAGAAGGAGGTCGTAACTTCAAGGCGATCAGTGTGGGGGCGTGATGAATGGTTGCATTGGCTGTGTAGATGGGTGGCTCTGTGTAATTAAGTCACCTTCTGCTGTGGATGCTGGCGACGTTGGCACGGGGCGGTATTTCAGCGGTCATTACTCGTGTCCTGGTATAAACGTGCAAGCGGTTTGTGACGCTCACTGTCGCTTTACTTCTATCGACGCCAGTTTCCCAGGAAGCACAAACGATGCACGCGCATTTAGAGACACCAGTGTGGCCAGGATGCTCGGTTCACTGCATGTAGGAATGTACATCATTGGCGACAATGCTTATCCGGTAGGTGAGCATTTGCTGACCCCATTTTCTCGCAACCAAATTGTGGATGAGTACCACGACTCCTTCAATTTCCATGCAAGCCAACTCCGCATACGTATTGAAATGGCTTTTGGGCTTCTGACGACAAAGTGGAGGGTGTTTCGAGCTCCAATAGAGCGCAACTTACTAAACGCTACTCGAACCATAAATGCAGCTATGGTTTTACACAACTACGCTATCAACTGGCGTATGATGTCGGACAGAGACTACTGCATCTTTGACGACCCGATCCGGCCATTTCGAGTTTCAGGAAGGGGTCATCAAAACAATGACGTTGCCAATCTCATGGGGTACATGTCGAGCGATCTTGTTGTTGAAGAGGGGCGCAGCTATATGAGAGACTATATCGTGCAGAAACTTCGTGCTACTAACGCACTCAGACCACAAATCAATATCAACCGCAACCGAGTGTAGATAGAACATTTAATTCAAAAATGTACTTGATCTACACTGGCGTGTTCTAGTTGTTTATCAGCTCATGCAACATGGGCAGTGGCTTCATCGACTACACCGACGCCTTCTATTTCTTCAGAATTGCTTTCTTCTTGGCACGAACGTGGGCTATGTCCTCATCAACGTCGTTCAGAACGTCGGCTGTGTAGACGCCTGGGGCTGCAGTTACGATCCGCTCTCGCAGCGCCATTAGGGCGCTCAGCGTTGAAACCAACTGTGCAAAGCGACAGTCCAGCTCGAGCGCGTCGGCAGAGATGTTGCTGTCCTTGATAGTGGCGAGAATATCCGCAAGCACGTCCGATTTAACGTTGCTCGAGTTCTTCCGATTCCGCTGTTTCTTGGGGCGATGGTTGTCTTCGTCATCGCTGTCACTCCCGTCTACCATTGTGCTCAAACGAGCGCGTTTTGGAAGTCTTCCTTCAACTGATGCCAGTAGTCCAGGTCTGATGCGGAGCCATTCGTGCATGTAGAGGACATCGATCTTCCCCGAGCAGTAGGAGAAGAAATCGTTGTCGTGCATGCCCGATACACGCGAGTTCGAAAGTGCAAGCGTGTAGCGACCGCTGACATCCTTCCACATATCACGAAGCTTCGCAGCTTCATGAGGAACGATAACACTAGGATCGCATTTGGCAAATGTAGGTAAGTCGGAGACTAGCTTGCCCAGATCCATACGCGATGTCGTGTAGGTGTCGTGGAAGTCCGTCCAGAATGTAGAGCTCCCTGGGTTTGACTCGTATCTAGCTCGGCGCGGGTTGGTCGGCAGTCGATTTGGTGCACTCGCGGAGCAAATTGCTCCGAAAACATCACGTTCAAGAGCCGAATCATGCAGTGTCGCGTTCGACGTTTGGTCCCAGTGGCCGCCAATGCCTTAACGGGTCCATCATCCACACCGAGCGTTTGCATCTCGGCGAATGCACGCTTCTGTTGCGTGAGTAGTGCCACGTAGCCGGTCTTGTGATCGTTGCTGTCGGCACCCTTCTTCACGATGCGCAACTGTCGCAGGTAACACTCGGTCCGTAGTTGTTTGGCTCCAAAGTTATCAAGCATGCCTCCGCCTCTTCGAGAGGAATGTTGGTGTCGAAGAGAAGATCGGCAATGCTTGTAGGACGCAGAGGTGAAGCCGAAGAGGTGATGACGGCGGTCGGGTTGGGACGAACGGTCGACGGACTGGCAGACATCTTCGCGATAGGTGTTTTGGTGGCAGTGGAGGAGTTGGTGGGGTGCAGGGAGGAAGTGAAAATGAACATCGAAAGCGTACTCTCACATAAGCTCCTCTCCCGTTTATTGCTATTTCGTCGCAGGTCTTCCCTCCCGTCCACCCTCCATCCACGTCCACGACCCCTAGTTTCCGTCGGTAGACGTGGATTTGATCATGGCTAGTGGCCCCATGTGGCGTCCACCAACATCTGCATCCTTACGATATTACTGGACCACGGGAGCCAAATCCACCAACAAAGTTTGGCTAAGAACGACCCTAAGTACGATCGTACAAAGCATCCATATTTTGGAATGGTAATAATGACGTCCACTATAGAGCGGAGAGCGGAAGCAGATAATATGAAGTCCACTATAGAGCGGACGCAGTGCGAGGATCCGGGCTCTCGCAAAGCGTCCCCCATAGTAAAGTCATATGGACGCTTTGCGACGTCGCACTACTAATTTTATGATGGGTTTCTGCAACTTCCGGCACTTAACAAAAACGCATGGCAGGCCTCAGCCAGTTCCGCGCGTGGCTTCATGAGCCGATGCCGGGGAGACCACCTTCACCTCGACGCCGCGGAGCCCGAGCACGTACGCACGGTGTTCGCCCGAGCATATTTGACCCGGACGCGATTGCTGCGCATCTTGAGTGGCGGTTGTGCGCCCAAGAACATACAAGTTTCAAGATAATTTCACTGTTCAAAACACAAAATTTGCACCGCTGCGTGCGCTACGGGAGGCAGCGTGTAAACCGAAAGGGGAGCAGACAACCCGGGGTGAGGGCACGGCGACAGTCAGCCCCCACCTAGTTCCTGCTATTCTACGTCAGCCTTCAAGTCGCCGGTCAGGTCGCCGCGCGATCCCGGTCCCACGAAGCGAACTTCCCTAGAACGTGAATCGATCGGACCCGTCCAGAAGCGTCAGAGGCCCTTCGGGGTGATCGGATTGGTAACCGGCGTTTTCCGCGAGCTCAGAGCCCTGTCAGCATCCCGGCAGGATAACGATCCACGTGCCCTCTGCAGAGTGTCCCCGTGGTGCCGATGTATCGAGCCAGCAGACTAAGCCAGCGAGGAGAAGTTTGAAGTAGTCCAGGTAGAAGCACACAGATATCGTATAGCCTAAACTTAATCGACGTTCTGATTCTCTCTCTCAATCGGAACCCCTCCCCACAGTTCGCGACACGAAGTTCTCGTGGAAATCCGTGGCGTAACGCTCAATGCTCCAAATTTGCGGAGGGTTCTATCCGGTCGCAGCAGTGAAGGACGATTTGATACCCTGTTCAGACGGAGCTGGTGTCGTCGCTGCAATCGGCTCAGCCGTCGACGATATTTGTGTCGGAGACCGCGTCATTATCAACATCTCCCTTGGACAGCATGTACGGGCCATTGAAGATCACATGCTTGGTGGGGGTGTTGACAGCACCCTCCGACAGTATGCAGCAGTGCCGGCCCAAGCCATTATCAAGGTCCCCGACGAGTGCAAACTGGACTTCGTTCAATTGGCGTCACTGGTTTGCACGGGCGCCACCGTGTGGAACTCACTGTACGGCTACGTACCGATGAAACCCGGCCAGACTGTTCTTTTCAAGGAACGGGTGGGGTGTCCATCACGGGTGTCCAACTTGCAAAAGCTGCTGGGGCTGTGACGATCGTCACGTCCTCGTCGGATGAAAAACTCACGTTTGTCAAGCAGAAATTCGGTGTCGACCATGTTGTCAACTACCGGACGACACCCAACTGGGCCGAGGAAGTGCGTCGTCTTAACAATGGAGAAGGCGTCGACTACGTTATTGAGATCGGGGAGTCGGCACCATCGAGCAGAGCATCAAGGCGACCGCATCGGGAGGGATGATCGCGGATATCGGGTACCTGGCCGACATCAAGCAAGAAAACATGCCCAACGTCCCGCTTCTGATTCAGGGCTGCGCACTCCGCGGTGTTCAAGCTGGCAGTAAGCAGCTTACCACTGAACTGCTGCGGTTTGTGTCACGACAAAATGTTCAGCCGTATATTCACAAGACCTTCGGCTTCACACAAGAGGAGGTGGTGGCGGCCTTCGACTTGCTGGATTCGGGCAGCCACATCGGAAAGATCGGCATTGCGGTGAAGGAGCAGTCAGCTTAGGTCGTACCTAGCGCAAGACTAATGCATGTTTGGAACAGCAAAACTGGTTGTAGTACTTTTAGTTTTTCGAGTTCTGGTTGCTAGTGCCGGACCTTATCGCCAGTGCAGCAGACACCGACTGTGGCTGTGCCAACAAGGTTGATTCGGTTAGAAGCTCGAAGTTGCCTAGCGCAATCCTGGATTCGATTAGAAAATCATATTTTACTGGAAGCGATCCGGCTGTCCGGTTTTCATCGAGAGCAAAGCAACTTCGTCTTTCACTTCTCAAAAACTCGACGACACAGCAAGCTCGGCTAAAAGATGTTCAAGATATTCAAGGTTTTCGTGACGGTCATTGCGGTGCTCATGCTTGATAGTGCAGTGGCAACTCGTCACCTGAGACTGGCCGGTGATGAAGCGGAGATGCCGTGCATGAAGAATTCGAGTTCGGCTACTTCGGACGACGAGCGCTCGCAATTGCAGGAGGACGGGACGATCTCCATTGGGAGCAAGGTCTTCAAAACCAACACCGACAATGGCGACACGATGACTATCGGTGACGTAACGTTCCCCGTTTTGAGTTAGTCAAGAACTCGGCCCAACAGACCACGCGTAGCGTTTCAATCTTCTACCTCAGCCTTTCAAGTAATGAATTCATACCATTTCTCTGTCATTCCAACTTACCAACTCCATTTGTCAATACCTCACGCCGTCCCCGACCTTTTCGCCAATGCAGCAAACACCGACTGTGGCTGCCCCAACAACTCCGACGGAGACCCGAACTCGGCCACGCGACCCGCATCCATGACGGCGATCTTGTCGCAATGCAAAATCGTGTTGATGCGGTGCGCGATGATGAGCACCGTCTTGGCCTCGAACGTCTGCTGGATCGTCGTCTGGATGAGCGCGTCCGTGGCCGTGTCCACGTTGGCCGTGGCCTCGTCCAGCACCACCACTTTGCTGTCCTTGAGCAGTGCGCGGCCGATGCAGATGAGCTGCCGCTGGCCCACCGACAGGTTGTCTCCGCCCTCGGCCACCTCGAAGTCGAGGCCGGCACCCCAGCGACGCAGGTTGGCGGCCATGTGCACCTGCTTGAGCACGGCCCAGATGCACTCGTCCGAGTACTCGTGGAACGGGTCCAGGTTCTCTCGCAGAGGTCCGCTGAAGAGCACGGGGTCCTGCGGGATGA
The DNA here is from genome assembly GCA_012656105.1 of Phytophthora syringae. NCBI lineage: Eukaryota > Oomycota > Peronosporomycetes > Peronosporales > Peronosporaceae > Phytophthora > Phytophthora syringae. The sequence goes on from JAAKBD010000083.1 coordinate 257,831, forward strand.
TGGCCAGGCTGCGGCGCAGTTCGCGCAGGTTGATGCTGGAGATGTCGACGTCGTCGATGAGCACGCGGCCGCTGTCGAAGTCGCAGATGCGGAAGAGCGCGACCATGAGGAGCTCTTGCCGGCGCCGGTGCGTCCGCAGATACCGACTTTTTCTCCAGCGGCGACGTCCATGTCGACACCTTTAAGCACGAGCGGGAGTTCCGGTCGGTACCTCAGACACAGTCCTTCAAACCTAACTGCACCCCGAGTTGGCCACGATTGAGCTTTCCCACCGGTGGCCTCGTTCTGCGTGTTGAGTAGCTCTGCGATGGTTCGACCCGAGAAATCCTCACTCTCGATCTGGCGGAAGAACAACAGACGCTCGACACTCGTCATTGCGTTATCTGTGCGATCCACCGAGCGCATGACCCACTGCACCATCGAAGTGAGCATGAGCGAATACGTGAGTGAGAGTCCAGACGTCAATGCGCCGACAGATCCAACCGTGGCCACGAGGTAGAGTGTAACCACGAAAATAATGACAACCGACAACAAGTCCAAGCGTGTGGCCAGCCATCGACTTGCAGCCCAGTACGTGAAGTACAAGTTGGCGTTGGTGTCCACCACCCGTCGATTTCGGTCAGTGAAGTTGTCTTGCATGCGGAAGGCACGAATCGTGGCGAGGCCAGATAAAGTTTCGCTGAAGAGATTATACACGGGCGTCCGCGTGACCCCTTCCAGCCGCTTGATTTCACTCGACGTCTTCTTGAAGTACTGTCCGATGTACAAGAAGACAATGAAGATGGGGATGTAAGTCAGAGCGATCCAGTAGGAAGCAAACGCCGAGACTGCGAGCGCACCCAACGCCAACGAAACATTCTGCAGCAGTAGTTGGTACTCTTGCGGCAGCATCGAGTCCATCTGATCCAAGTCGTTCGAGAAGCGGTTCAAGATCTGTCCCATGGGCGTCACGTCAAAGTACTTTGTGATAGGAGCATGCAGGACGCGGCGAAAGAGATCATCGTGCATGTGCTGGGATGACCGAATACACGACTCGATGATCATCAGAGCACGTCCAAATGACAACACTGCACAAAGGACGATCACGCCAAGATACCACATGCCGAAGGCCGTACCGGAGTACGTCGGGTCTACACCTCGACGCGGCATGTTGCGAGCCCAGTGTCCAGGCCACCAGTCAACAATTGTCCGTGCAGCTTGGCCAGCGACGTAGGCTGCGACGACCACAAGAATGACAACCAAGCCGTTGAACCCAGTCTCATCGAAATACGTCTTGTAGATGCGTCCGCTAACCTTGCCTTTGACTCGGTCTTCAGCCCGTATCAGCTGTCCGGACGCGTTGCCCTCCTTCACTTCCAGGTCTTCTGCACCTTCTCGAGTGGTGTTGGTGGGGTTACCATCAAGCGATGCCATGTCAGGTTCGCTGCCATCTCTTGGGTCGGTTGTACTCTCAGCGTCAATGACCTCGGGTTCGCTAACACTGACAAGGTTCGTTGTCAAATGAGGAAATTGGACCACGAAGTCTTCGTGGCAACCTTGAAAAGCGACGACGCCGTCGTTCATTGCAACAATGAGATCTGCGTATGGCAGTAAATCGTAGTGGCTGTTCAACACCAACAAGCGAGTCTTTTCACCTGCCAAACCAACGATGCACTTGTCGAAAATCGCGTGGGCAACGTGCGGATCCACAGCGCTCAGCGGGTCGTCCAATATCAACACGTCCGTCCCAGTGCGATACATGGCACGCGCGATCGCTACACGAGCTTTCTGACCTCCACTCAAGTTAATTCCTCGCTCTCCGATCTCTGTCGAGTCTCCGTTGGGAAGTGCACGCAGATCCATCGCTAGCTCCGAGGCATCTAACACTCGCGCGTACAACTCGGCGTCGTATTCTTGTTCAAAGAGGATGTTGTCGCGCAAGGTGGCGTTGCGGATCCAGGTGTCTTGGCTCACGTAGGCCACACGACCGCCAATTTCCAGCATACCCGACGTACGGGGCATCTCTCCGAGAATGGCGTTCACGAGGCTCGATTTGCCTGATCCGACCTTGCCGACGATCATAATAAGAGATCCACGCTCAATCTCGAGATTGATGTCCTGAAGCTGGAAACCTTGTTTGTCGGTAGTGTTTGACTGGGTCGTATCCGGAACAACGGAGTCGTCATTTGCTGGCTTCAAGCTGTCGCTAGAAGTGGGAACAAGCTGATCCTTCTCAACTTCTTCTTGTGCTGGTGTAACAACGACAATATCTCCACCAGTCAAGTTCGCAGGCCATTCGAAGACTCCATCTCTAATTGAGATGCGTCCACGGGCGATAGCATTGTCTCCCATCTCAACATTTGTCGGGAGAAGTGGCGCTCTGCTTGGCGACGCCAATTCTTCCGTTTTGGTCGAACTCGGATGCACTGCCGGCATGGCAGAAACCTCACTGCTCGAGAGAAAAGCGTCAATGCGAGAGTAGGCAATTTTGGCTTTTGAGAGTCCAGCCACTGCCTGCGGGAGTTGGTTTAGCGGAGCTCGACTGATGTTGACCATGGCAACCAGCGTGAACGCCTCCACGACGGTAACAGTGTGGCGGATCAGCACATAGACACCCAACGTCGCGCCTGAGAGGAACGTCGGCGTGATGAACAGCATCACCGTGTTGACCACCTGGTACGAGTGGAACTTGCGCAGCAACTTCACTTCTCGCACGCGGAGCTTCTCCACACGCTGAGCCAGCGAATCTTCCCACGCGTACAACTTCATGACTCGGATGCCCTGCAGCGTCTCCGACGTGACCTTGACGCGTTCGTCAATGACGTGCAGTAGTCTGCGCTGCAAGTCCGCGATCCGATCTCCTTGCTGCACCGAAATAACCATCACCGTCGTAAGCACAAAAGCTCCAGCGAGGGCCGCGTAAAAGTCCAAGAGGAAGCCGATCAGCACGCACGAGACGACAAACGCCAGCGGCCCCATGACGAGCCACGGGCCTTGCACCATCGCAGTGAACACCCGTTCCGTATCGACGCTCATGAGCGTCAAAATCTCTCCGGTCGTGTACTGCTGTCGCGCCTCACTGGACAATTTCAGTGACTTGTCGTACACAAGTGACATGGTCAATGATCGCATATTGGAGCCAACCCTCGACGCCACGAAGAACAAGTAGTTGAGCATGCACACTGCCACCAGCGAGCTGCCGGTCATCATCGCCATGAGCCAGTAGCCGCTTTCAATGTGGAAAACATTCTCAAGGCCGTTCAGGAACTCGAGCAACGCCCTCGTCACGTACGTCTGCAGACCCAAAGCCAGCACGTACACCACACACCCAATCAGCACGACCGCGAGCTCCGACCGAAACGTCTTCATATACGCCACGAAGACCGGCGACAGTCCTAAAAGGTACTGACAATGGGGCTCGTAGACTCGACGGAAGCGCTGCTCCAACGACTCAGACCCATCGATGGGGCATACCGGCCACATGTCTTCGATCTCCAGCACGCGACGAGATCCCAACGAAATCATGGGCTGGATCCATTGAGCAAAGATGAGCGACGGCAGTGAAGCTGTCGCCAACGGGTTGGGTAGCTGGCTGAATGGGACGGACTTGCGGTCGCCCGGTGCCTCCACGTAGTTTCCTTCTTCCATCGGTGTAGCTGATCAACTGGTGAGTAGGAGGCCAATTGGGGAATGAGTAGCTTTCGCATGTAAAACAAAGCAGACAACAACAACAACTTGATGTGTGGAAATGGAGAACCCCGTCTCAACGTAAGGTGTGAGATGAACAAATGACGTGAGCCAGTTAAAGCCGAGTCATGAACTGTAGTTGTGACTCAACTTGTAGTCATCTGTAGCGCCCACTTTTTGTTTCTTGTTCATCCAAACATTGCGACTCACGGTACTGTACATCCACTAAAACTTGAAATGCGCTGCATCCTATCTTCATGATCACTTTCAGACACTGCATTGAAGTTTTAACAAGCTGCACGGGCACCGCATTTCGCATGTTAAGCGTCATACCCCATGTACATAGGGATAGGGAAACCCCTATAAGTTGATGTTCCCGTCAATAAAAGTATAAAGTACAACGGTAACAAATACTTTGGACAAGTATCTTCTAATATTAACGCAAAATCTTGATCTTCATCTATACGATCCCTCCAGCAGAGGTCCGATAAGACCACTCGCTCTAAATATGCAAAGTCGACCCCACGACTTACGAATCCACCCTCCAATGTGCTCGCGGTTGGGTCGAGCGAGGCGGAACGCGTCGTCTGCTTAAGCTACTCTTGCATATCATCTTACCATAATTTGCGTAGGCTATCCTTCATGGGAAGGTTCCATGCCTCGTTGTGCTGTGAGACAGCTGTGGCATGCGGTTGAACTTTGAGGAACGTCACACTAACATTTTTCCTTCCGTCCAGGATCTCCTCGGTAATATGACAGCCAATGGTTGACATTTTCAAGTGTATTTCTTAACATGCGATTGTAAGTAAATCATATCTGAGCTACTGATTGGTCTATTTCACCGTGTATCTCTCAAGATGCGGTATCGCTTAACATGCGAAATGCGGTAAACCACACTTTTGTCAATAGCTCTCACGCCGCCCCCGATCTTTTCACCAATGCAGCAAACACCGACTGTGGCTGCCCCAACAACTCCGACGGAGACCCGAACTCGGCCACGCGACCCGCATCCATGACGGCGATCTTGTCGCAATGCAAAATCGTGTTGATGCGGTGCGCGATGATGAGCACCGTCTTGGCCTCGAACGTCTGCTGGATCGTCGTCTGGATGAGCGCGTCCGTGGCCGTGTCCACGTTGGCCGTGGCCTCGTCCAGCACCACCACTTTGCTGTCCTTGAGCAGTGCGCGGCCGATGCAGATGAGCTGCCGCTGGCCCACCGACAGGTTGTCTCCGCCCTCGGCCACCTCGAAGTCGAGGCCGGCACCCCAGCGACGCAGGTTGGCGGCCATGTGCACCTGCTTGAGCACGGCCCAGATGCACTCGTCCGAGTACTCGTGGAACGGGTCCAGGTTCTCTCGCAGAGGTCCGCTGAAGAGCACGGGGTCCTGCGGGATGATGGCCAGGCTGCGGCGCAGTTCGCGCAGGTTGATGCTGGAGATGTCGACGTCGTCGATGAGCACGCGGCCGCTGTCGAAGTCGCAGATGCGGAAGAGCGCGACCATGAGGAGCTCTTGCCGGCGCCGGTGCGTCCGCAGATACCGACTTTTTCTCCAGCGGCGACGTCCATGTCGACACCTTTAAGCACGAGCGGGAGTTCCGGTCGGTACCTCAGACACAGTCCTTCAAACCTAACTGCACCCCGAGTTGGCCACGATTGAGCTTTCCCACCGGTGGCCTCGTTCTGCGTGTTGAGTAGCTCAGCGATGGTTTGACCCGAGAAATCCTCACTCTCGATCTGGCGGAAGAACAACAGACGCTCGACACTCGTCATTGCGTTATCTGTGCGATCCACCGAGCGCATGACCCACTGCACCATCGAAGTGAGCATGAGCGAGTACGTGAGTGAAATCCCCGAAGTCATAGCGCCCACTTCGCCCTTAGTAGACACGAGATAAAGTGTGACGATGAAGATGATGACTACGGACAGTAGATCAAGGCGCGTTGCCAACCACCGACTCGTGCACCAGTACGTCAAGTAGAGATTCGTGTTGGTGTCCACCACCTCTCGGTTGCGCAACGTAAACTTGTCCTCCATGCGGAAGGCGCGAATTGTGGCTAGTCCGGACAGAGTCTCACCGAACAGGTTGTACACAGGAGTCCGGGTGACCGCTTCCAGCCGCTTGATCTCGCACGAAGTCTTCTTGTAGTGTTCGCCAGTCCACAGAAAGATGAAAAGATCGGGATGTACGAAATGCCGATCCAGTACGATGCGAGCGCGGACACCACAAGCGAACCGAGAGCCAAGGAGACGTATTGGAACAGGACATGGTACTCTTGCGGAAGGATCGAGTCCATTTGGTCCAAATCGTTGGAAAAGCGATTGAGAATGCGGCCCACCGGAGTCACGTCGAAGTACCGAGAGATGGGTGCACGCAGCACTCGCCGGAAGAGCTCATCATGGAGACTTTGTGAGGTACGAACGCAGGCTTCAATCATCATGAGCGCGCGGATCATGGTCAACACGGAGCAAAGGATAATGAGTGCGAGATACCACATACCCAAACCGGTGCCGGAGTACGTTAGGTCGTCATCGTGTTGCCTCAGAGTCCGTGCCTAGTGTCCAGGCCACCAGTCAACGACCGTGCGGCTTGCTTGTCCGATGCAATAGACGATGGCCAGCACCACAAAAACAATGATACCGTTGAATCCCGACTCGTCGAAGTACGTCTTGTACACGTGCGTACCCACCGTTCCTCGCACACGATCCTCGGCCTGGATGAGCTGTCCCGCAACGACAGCACCGTTCGTTTCCTTCTCCTTCTCTTCAACCTGGTTTACATTCAGCTTTTGGGCTGCTTCGTACCCACTTGAACGCTCCGTCATTAGATCCAGGCCGTCATCGTCCATCTCCGTTTTTCAGTGGAGTTGTTCTTGTCATCGCCGCTGTCATTTGCGCCAAGGTGAGGGAACCGAGCAACCACATCAGTGTACGTCCCGTGTGCTGTGATAGCTCTATCACTCAACACCACGACCTGGTCTGCTTTCGGAAGCAGGTCGTAGTGGCTGTTCAACACCAACAAGCGAGTCTTTTCACCTGCCAAACCAACGATGCACTTGTCGAAAATCGCGTGGGCAACGTGCTGATCCACAGCGCTCAGCGGGTCGTCCAATATCAGCACGTCCGTCCCAGTGCGATACATGGCACGCGCGATCGCTACACGAGCCTTCTGACCTCCACTCAAGTTAATTCCTCGCTCTCCGATCTCTGTCGAGTCTCCGTTGGGAAGTGCACGCAGATCCATCGCTAGCTCCGAGGCATCTAACACTCGCGCGTACAGCTCGGCGTCGTATTCTTGTTCAAAGAGGATGTTGTCGCGCAAGGTGGCGTTGCGGATCCAGGTGTCTTGGCTCACGTAGGCCACACGACCACCAATTTCCAGCATACCCGAGGTGCGAGGCATTTCTCCGAGAATGGCGTTCACAAGACTTGATTTGCCAGATCCGACCTTGCCGACAATCATCACGAGCGATCCACGCCCCACCTCCAAATTGACTCCTCCAGTCGAAATCCTTGTGTGCTGGCTGCAGTGTCTTCGTGCGCGGACATACCACGGGTTCTGCTTTTATCAGCTCTCGAACGAGTCTCCATCTCGTGGCTGGTGACCACCACAACATCATCTGTGGGGGATGTGGGCCATCGGAAGCTGGCATCACGGATCGAAAGGCACCCTTTGCTCAAAGTTCCACCAGCGTCGACAACGAGAACTCTGTCTGGGGACGACGAAGATTGGAGAGACACAGCACCAATCTCGTCCGCAACGAGGAATTGATCAATGCGTGCAAACGAAATCTTCGCCTTGGAGTACCCCGCAATCGCCTGGGGTAGTTGGATGAGCGCCGTGCGGCAAATATTGACCATCGCAATCAGCGTGAAGGCCTCCACCACCGTGATCTGGTTCCGAATGAGCATGTACAGACCCAATGTGACGCCCAAGAGATAGGTCGGTGTCACGAACAGCATAACGGAGTTGACCACTTGGTAGAGATGGAATTTACGTAGTAGAGCCACCTCCCGCACGCGAAGTTTGCTCACCCGCTGGGCGAGCGAGTCCTCCCACGCATAAAACTTCATGACTCGGATGCCTTGCAGCGCCTCGGACGTCACTTTCACCCGCTCGTCGATGACTTTGAGCAGTTGTTTCTGGAGCCGCGCAATTCGGTCTCCTTGTTGCACTGAGATGGCCATGACGAGAACCAGCACGACCGCACCAGCAACCGAAGAGTAAAAGTCAAACAGCACACCGACAAGTACGATGGAGATTGCGAAACCGAGCGGCCCCATGAGCAGCCACGGGCCGTGAGCGACGAGGTTGAACACGCGCTCGGTGTCCACACTCATGAGCGTGAGAATCTCACCCGTAGTGTACTCTTGGCGTGCTTCACTCGAAAGCCGCAACGCCTTGGCATAAACGAGCGACATGGTCAACGATCGCATGTTCACGCCGATACGCGCAGACACGAAGAAGACGTAGTTGAGGGACAACACGGCAACCAGAGAGCTACCCGTCATCATCACCATGAGCTAGTAGCCGCTAGAGAGGCGGAAGATATTCTCCTCGTTGTTCAGAAACTCGAGAAGTCCCTGGGCAACGTACGACTGCATGCCCAATGCCAACACGTACAACATGCAACCCGTAAACACGACCGTCAGTTCTCCTCGAAAAGCGGTTGCGAACGCCATCGCTACCGGTGAAAGACCCAAGATATGGACCTTCTTCGGCTCGTACACCCGACGGAAGCGAGTCTCCAGTGCTCGACACGAGTCTCGATTGCAAAGAGGCCAGATATCTTACCCCAACGAGATCATCGGGTAGACCCATTGCACCAAGACGGCGGACACCAACGAAACTTGGTCGAGTGGGTTGGGCTGCTGACTGAATGGCACCGTCGGTTTGGCCGTTGATTCTCTCGAGGTGTCGGAGGTGCTTTCACGTAGTGATCCGCCACCATTGGTACCGACTTGATCGGGAAGGTGAGACGAGGGACGGAGTGTGGTGCTCCCGGGAATTTGGAGAATGATCGATTCGAGGGAAGCCAAAGCTTTGGCGCAAGTGGTCAATGATAACGCTGGTCTGCGTCGTTTATGAAGGGATTTGTACTTCACGCGACTTGATTAGGTGGCGCCTGACGACACCATGACACTAAACAGGCTGAGCCGGGGGCGAGAGTGGCGCGGTGATTGCTGAAGTACACTAACCCATCACCACACCCATGCAAGGTTTGCTATCAGCTTCAACGCGAACACCACCAAATAGTACGCCTGCTCTTACTTGAGAATTGTAGTTAAGCCACTACGCCCGACCACCACGCTTCGACAATGCAGCAAACACCGACTGCGGCTGCCCCAACAACTCCGACGGAGACCCGAACTCGGCCACGCGACCCGCATCCATGACGGCGATCTTGTCGCAATGCAAAATCGTGTTGATGCGGTGCGCGATGATGAGCACCGTCTTGGCCTCGAACGTCTGCTGGATCGTCGTCTGGATGAGCGCGTCCGTGGCCGTGTCCACGTTGGCCGTGGCCTCGTCCAGCACCACCACTTTGCTGTCCTTGAGCAGTGCGCGGCCGATGCAGATGAGCTGCCGCTGGCCCACCGACAGGTTGTCTCCGCCCTCGGCCACCTCGAAGTCGAGGCCGGCACCCCAGCGACGCAGGTTGGCGGCCATGTGCACCTGCTTGAGCACGGCCCAGATGCACTCGTCCGAGTACTCGTGGAACGGGTCCAGGTTCTCTCGCAGAGGTCCGCTGAAGAGCACGGGGTCCTGCGGGATGATGGCGAGGCTGCGGCGCAGTTCGCGCAGGTTGATGCTGGAGATGTCGACGTCGTCGATGAGCACGCGGCCGCTGTCGAAGTCGCAGATGCGGAAGAGCGCGACCATGAGGGAGCTCTTGCCGGCGCCGGTGCGTCCGCAGATGCCGACTTTTTCTCCAGCGGCGACGTCCATGTCGACACCTTTGAGCACGAGCGGGAGTTCCGGTCGGTACCTCAGGCACAGTCCTTCAAACCTAACTGCACCTCGAGTTGGCCACGCCTGAGCTAACTCTTTGGTTTCTTGTGGAGCTGCAGTGATCAAGTCGGCGATACGTTTTCCACCGTCTTCCTCGCACTCAATCTCGCGGAAAAACAGCAGTCGCTCAACACTTGTCGTGGCATTATCGACCCGGTCAACAGAGCGCATGACCCACTGAATGACCGACGTGAGCATTAACGCGTACGTAAGCGAGAGCCCAGACGTCAACGATCCGATCTCGCCGCGCGTTGCCACAAGGTAAAGGGTGACCACGAAGATTATCATTACGGACAGCAGATCCAGTCGTGTGGCCAGCCACCGGCTCGCAGACCAGTACGTCAAGTACATATTCGCGTTCGTATCCACAACTTCGCGGTTCCGAGCTGAGAATTGGTCTCCCATGCGGAAGGCGCGAATTGTGGGCAAACCAGACAGCGTCTCGCCGAAAAGATTGTACACGGGTGTTCTAGTGACACCTTCCAGCCGCTTGAGCTCGCGTGAGGTCTTCTTAAAGTATTGTCCCGTCATAACGAAGACCACCAACAGAGGGATGTAGGATACTCCGATCCAGTAAGACGCGAAAGCTGAGACCACCAGCGAGCCGAGCGCCATCGACACATTCTGGAAGAAAAGCTGGTACTCCAGTGGGAGTGTGGTGTCCATTTGATCCAAATCGTTCGAGAAGCGATTCAAAATTTGCCCGACCGGAGTCACATCAAAGTATCGGGTCACTGGTGCACGAAGAACGCGGCGAAATAACTCGTCATGCATGTGCTGAGAAGAACGCATGCACGACTCGATCATCATAACTCCACGGATCAACGTTAGGATTGAGCAGAGCACAATCAAACCGAGATACCACATGCCGAAGGTTGTGCCAGAGTACGTTGGGTCAATATCACGACGAGGCATATTGCGAGCCCAATGGCCAGGCCACCAGTCAACTGTGGTTCGAGCACCCTGGCCCACAGTGTACAAAAGACTGATCACGAGAACCACCAGCCAGCCATTAATTCCAGTCTCGTCGAAGTACGCCTTGTACACGTGCGATCCGACAGTGCCTTTTACTCGGTCCTCGGCACGAATTAACCGACCAGCAGATACTTTTGCAGCCTCATCTTTCACATCTTCAGGCTCTTCGCTGTTGTCGTGAACATCCTCAACGCAGCCTGCAATCTTGCCAGCTTCTGGTAACAAAGCGTTGATTTCATCGCTGTCGATTGTGTCTGCCTGGTCTGTGGACTGTTCATGATCACCTTCAAATGCAAGGTGGGGGAACTGGGTCAATACGTTTGTGTACGAACCATGACCAACGATAGCTCCGTCCTGCAGGACCAGAACTTGATCTGCTCGAGCCAACAGGTCGTAATGGCTGTTGACTACCAGCAAGCGAGTCTGGTCACCTGCCAAACCAACGATGCACTTGTCGAAAATCGCGTGGGCAACGTGCGGGTCCACCGCACTCAGCGGGTCGTCCAATATCAACACGTCCGTCCCAGTGCGATACATGGCACGCGCGATCGCTATACGAGCCTTCTGACCTCCACTCAAGTTAATTCCTCGTTCTCCGATTTCTGTCGAGTCTCCATTGGGAAGTGCACGCAGATCCATCGCTAGCTCCGAGGCATCTAACACTCGCGCGTACAACTCGGCGTCGTATTCTTGTTCAAAGAGGATGTTGTCGCGCAAGGTGGCGTTGCGGATCCAGGTGTCTTGGCTCACGTAGGCCACACGACCACCAATTTCCAGCATACCTGTTGTACGGGGCATCTCTCCGAGAATGGCGTTCACGAGGCTCGATTTGCCTGATCCGACCTTGCCGACGATCATGGTAAGAGATCCACGCTCCACTTCCAAGTTGACTCCTTCGAGTTTGAAACCATAGGATGTATCACTTGTCGACACTTCCCTGTCAAGTTTGACTGCCGAACTAGGAGACCGGTTGGTGTCGCTTTCATCCAAGCTTTCCTTCACGGCTGGCGTCACCACGAGAACATCAGTCTGCGAAGTCGCGGGCCACTCGAAGGTGGCGTCTCGAATGGAGATACAGCCACGACCGACTGAGGCGCCGTGGGTCTCGCTCTGACCATCAAGGAGAAGCGACTTGCTCGATGCTATTGAACTCCTTTCACCAGCAGTAGAAGCTCCGAGAAGTGGTTGGGTAGCAACTTCATCACTCGTCAGGAAGGCATCCAGGCGAGCATACGAGATTTTTGCCTTGGAGATACCAGCAACAGCCTGGGGAGCTGATTCAAAGCCGTTCGGCAAATGTTGACCATGGCAACGAGCGTGAAAGCCTCGACGACGCTGATAGTGTGGTGGATGAGCACATAAATGCCGAGCGTGACGCCGGAGACGAAGCTTGGCGTGAGGAAGAGCATGACCGTGTTGACCACTTGGTACATGTGGAACTTCCGCAGTAGACTCACTTCTCGTACGCGAAGCTTCTCGACACGCTGCGCCAACGATTCTTCCCACGCGTAGAACTTCATGACTCGGATGCCTTGCAGAGCCTCGGACGTGACCTTGACGCGTTCATCAATGACCTTCAGCAGCTTCTTCTGAAACCCAGCGATGCGTTGGCCCTGCTGGGCCGAGATGGCCATCACAGCCACTAACACGACAGCCCCACCGAGAGCAGAATAAAAGTCAAACAGCAAGCCGATGAGCACCACTGAAATAAGGAACGACAGCGGCCCCATGAGCAGCCACGGGCCTTGAATCATCAGCATGAACACGCGCTCCGTGTCCACGCTCATGAGTGTGAGCACCTCGCCGGTCGTATAGTCCTGTCGTGCAGCACTGGACAATTTCAGAGCCTTGTCGTACACGAGCGACATGGTCAGCGATCGCATATTGGCGCCAATGCGCGAGGCCGAGAAGAAGACGTAGTTGAGAGCACACACCGCCACCAGTGAGCTGAGTGTCATCATGGCCACGAGCCAGTAGCCGCTCGAAATGTGAAACAGGTTCTCTTCGTCGTTCAGGAACTGCAGAATCCCTTGGGCCACGTACGACTGCAACGCCAGCGCGAATACGTACAGCACGGAGCTCGTAAACACGAACGAGAGCTCCACTTGGAACGTCCGAGCGTATGCCGCGCACAAAGGCGACAAGCCGAACAGGTGTCGTCTCTCCGGCTCGTACACGTGTTGGAACCTCCTGCGTAGCGCTTCACATGCGTCGGTCGAGCAGATTGGCCACACGTCCTCCTTCTCTAGCACACGTCGAGCTCCGAGCGACACCATGGGCTGAATCCATTGGGCCAGGATGATGGAGGGCAGCGAAGCTTTCGCCAACGGGTTCGGCAGATGACTGAAAGGGGTCGAGAGCTGTGAAGACTTGGCCCGAGGCGTGGCCGGAGCCTCCACGTAGCTCCGGTCTTCGTCGTCCATTGTCCAGGACGCTGCAAATCGAGGAATGAGGAGACAAATGAAGACCAGTCACGTTCGACAAGTCGCAGCATTGCATGAGTGTGCACTGACGTGACAGACCCTCTGACACGCTGGTGTCGAGTGTAACCGGGACCTTGGAATTGATGGGACGGCGGCTCTATTTTGCTGTCGGTGTTGCAATGGCCCCATGCATATTATCCCTATTGCCTACGTGCCAAAAGTTATCGTGTTTGTGGGTCGTGCTACTTCATCTTGCTCACCAGCGCCTTGTACGCTGCTTGGATGGCCTTGCGGTCTCCAGTCGCGACCTGCTCGGTGTATGGGCCCGCGAGCTCGGCCGGACAGCCCAGCGACGGCAGGAAGACGTCCCGCATGAAAGTCCGATACTCCACGCCGATGACGCCCACCAGCACCGCCTGCATGTTGACGATCTCCTTCACCGCCAACATCGTCTGCATGTCGTCGATGTCGAAGTGGCGCAGCTTCGTCACGGCGAACATGGCGCGCGTGAAGTCCTGCACTGCGATCTGCATGAACCGAGCCTTGCCGTCGGCAGAAAGCTCGGCTTGCAGCTCGGCACGCAAAGCCACGGATGCTGCCGACGTCGCGGAAGTCGACGCGCCAGACGCTTCACCTGCCGGGGAGAGAGCAGCTCCGTTGCCAATCCAGCGCTCCACCAGCATGCTACCAATCGAAAAGCACGCGCGGTTGATGTTGGCGTCCTGCACCCCCGCGCAGCCCTCGAGCACGAGACGCAGCATATTTTCCAGCTGCGCGACGTTCTGCGCGCTGATCAACACGGCGTCCAGTCCGTGGGTCACCAGGTGCAGCAGGAATGTGTAGAGGTACTTCTGTGTGGCTTCGCGCTCCAGCTGCGGTGCATCCTTGGTCTCCGCATTGGCAAGCGCGCTACGCTCGGGCATCAACGCACACAAATGCTGCACAAACGGCAGCGTCGTCTTGTCCAGGAATCCACCCAGAGCCTGTTTGTGCTTGATAATAAGTTGGTCCACGAGTTGCACGATCTCCACGACCTCCGGTTGCTCGCTGCCCATCATAAGCGTCTGCAAAGTCTCCTGCACGTTTCCCAAGAAATGTTCACGGTCGAGCACTGTAGTCAACCGGTGCAGCGTAAAAATCACCTTGGAGCGCACGCGCGGGGTACGGGGCAGTGCGCGCAGCACGCACGCTGCAGCTGTAAGCACCTGTGTAAACGTTTCCTGCTGGTTTTCTATGCAGTCCGTGCCCTTGAAGGCCTTCAGCACGTGCGCAATAGCGTTAAGGTGGGAGGCGCAGTGCTCAGTAACATACTCTTCGTCAGTCAGGGTACCCTTCGCCAGCTCATTTAGCGTCGTATTCAATCCCTGTAGCAGTGGGTCCAAGACGGCAATTGTGTAGCGGTACCGGAGCTGCTTCGCGTTCATGCCAGTATCCTCTGCGGGGAGCACAAGCGAAGCAATAATTTGGCCGGCAAGCTCGAATAGATATAGCTGGTCGTCGTAGGCCAGGTAGGTTGGGTTGTGCAAGCTCGCTAGCTCTTCACGCTCGGAGGCGATCGCGAGGCGCGGCTGCAGCGCGGTCAGGATACTGGTCGCGTGCGTATTAACTGATGCGCCGATAGCCTTCACAAGACGCAGACAAAGGTAGCATACACGAGAGCGCACGTGGGCAGCCGGATGAGCGAGTCCGTGTGTGCCAAACATCATCTCGAGCACCGCCGGAATAAGCGCTGATTCATTCTGCAGCACCTTGCTGTATCGCACCGTGAGGTCGTAGTAAGTCAGCAGCACCGACGGGTGCAGTGGCACTGCACTGCTAGACGCCGACAGCATGCTACTGTGGATCTGCACCACCATGAGAGTGAGCGGGCTCGCTGGCTCATAAAATGGAAGAGCCACGGTCTTGAGCGCGGCGAGACCCTCCTTGAATCGGTACACAAGCGACAGAAAACTCTCGAGGTCGCGCGGGTCGATCTCGGCAAATTGGCCCGGCAGACTCTGCGCTAGATTCGTGAGGAAGGCGAGTGTATCATGTGGTCGCTGCCGCACAATGTTGAGAAAGATGGTGTACAGGCTGCGGCGGTACTCCTCAAACTCGGCCGCGTCCGAGTCCGAGTCCTCTGGAAAGCGCGTCTGGCGGTAAATGCCGTGCAGAACCTGCGGGATGTACTCGGACGGTCGGAACACCTCCGGTTCGCTCTGCCGTTTGGCCGCCTGCGTCTCCGTGCGCAGCATCGCGCCGCCCACTGCATTCACAACTTCAAACACTTCTTCCGACACGTCCTTCGACTCGTGCGCGAAGAGTTCCCACACGAGCGGCATCAACTGACAGAGCATCGCCCCACTGGCCTGCAGCAGGTCCGGCCGGTTTGTGTGGCGGAACGCGTCCATACACGTGACAAGCTCCAGCCCCACAGCATTAATCACCTCTCCGATCTCTTCCGCAAACTCGTCGTCTTCTCGGATAGGCAAGGCCGCCAGCATCTCCAGCACCTGCAGCTGCTGCAGCAAGGCCAGCTTCTTCTCGGGGTCATGCCCTTGTCAATCACTTCAAAAAACAATTGGCCGCTTGACAGCGCAGCGTTTCGCTCTCTCTCAGCAGCTTCATGAGCAGCGGCCACAGCGTGTCGTTCACCACCAGGCCGATGTCCACCCAGCTGATGTATCTCTTGAGTGTCTCGAGCGCACTGGCACTCAGCTGCCTCATGACGTCGCTCGCGTCGGCGTTCACCAGCACGCGCGCAATGGCGTCGAAGCTCTCGCGCATGCACGAGCCTTCGCGCATGGCGTCTTTGATCTGCATGTTGTGCGCGGCCTCCTGCTGGGTCCGCTGAGCGTCGAACTCCACGATCTCCTCGTTGATGGCCAGCAGGATTCGGAAGTACATCTCCACGATGGCCGCTCCCTGCGGCAGCAGGGCCAGCAGCTCCGTGAAGGCCGTCGGCCAGCGGGCCGGGTAGTCTCTCTTGATCAGCAGCGTCACGACGACGGCCAGCTTGGTCTTGAGGTACGGCGCCTTGCTCTCCACGTAGGCCACGTGGGTTTGCAGCCAGGCCAGCAGCGCGGCCCGCACGGCCACGGCCACGTCGTCCTCCACGCCGCGGGCCAGCGCCTCCTGCAGCGCCTGGAGCGCGTAGAACTTGACTTGCTCGTGCTCGGAGCGCTCGAAGAGCTGCAGCTCGGCCCTCCAGCCGTCGCGTTGGCTCTTGACGGAGGCGCAGAAGGTCTCGGCCTGCAGCTTGAGCGTCTGCGCATGCTGGTCCGCCGCGCCGGCCCCCGCGTACTGGAAGGCCACGAGCACCGCGCGCTCGAACTCGGCCACGGCCGACATTGCTGTCAAAAAGTCAAAAAGAAAGATAACCACCAGTGGCAATTTGGAGTCGACGGACCACAAATATTTGGATCATGGCTACGTACGAGACACAAAACGTAGTGCATGCTCGATTTGCGCAAAAAATGCTGTGCCAAGTACGCGGTCTCCACTCGTCAATTACTAGGCACGAGACTTGTTTTTTTGTATATTGTTGCAATAATGTCCGACCAATATGTGGCAGCTCGCACCATGTTGAGCCAAGTGGCCAATCCGTTGGCCACGGCTTCGCTGCCGTCCCTCGTCTTGGCGCAATGGATGCAGCCCCTGATCTCTCTCGGCTCTCGCAAAACCCTCGAGCTCGACGACATGTGGCCCGTGTGTGCCACCGACGCGTGCGCGTCGCTGGAGCTCCGCTTCCGAAAAGTGTACGCACCGAATCGTGCGTACATTTTCGGCCTCTCGCCCGTTTTCGCTGCGTACATGAACACCTTCCGAGCGCAACTGGCAGTGGTGCTGCTCGGCTGCGTCCTGTACGTGCTGGCGCTGGGTCTGCAGACGTACGTGACGAGGGCGCTGCTCGAGTTCCTGAACGGCCTTGAGAATGTTTTCCACATTGAAAGCGGCTACTGGCTCATGGCGATGATGACCGGCAGCTCGCTGGTGGCAGTGTGCATGCTCAACTACTTGTTCTTCGTGGCGTCGAGGGTTGGCTGCAACATGCGATCATTGACCATGTCACTTGTGTACGACAAGTCACTGAAGTTGTCCAGTGAGGCGAGACAGCAGTACACGACCGGAGAGATTTTGACGCTCATGAGCGTCGATACGGAACGGGTGTTCACTGCGATGGTGCAAGGCCCGTGGCTCGTCATGGGGCCGCTGGCGTTTGTCGTCTCGTGCGTGCTGATCGGCTTCCTCTTGGACTTTTACGCGGCCCTCGCTGGAGCTTTTGTGCTTACGACGGTGATGGT
Source organism: Phytophthora syringae (assembly GCA_012656105.1). NCBI lineage: Eukaryota > Oomycota > Peronosporomycetes > Peronosporales > Peronosporaceae > Phytophthora > Phytophthora syringae. The sequence goes on from JAAKBD010000083.1 coordinate 275,190, forward strand.
TATTTCGGTGCAGCAAGGAGATCGGATCGCGGACTTGCAGCGCAGACTACTGCACGTCATTGACGAACGCGTCAAGGTCACGTCGGAGACGCTGCAGGGCATCCGAGTCATGAAGTTGTACGCGTGGGAAGATTCGCTGGCTCAGCGTGTGGAGAAGCTCCGCGTGCGAGAAGTGAAGTTGCTGCGCAAGTTCCACTCGTACCAGGTGGTCAACACGGTGATGCTGTTCATCACGCCGACGTTCCTCTCAGGCGCGACGTTGGGTGTCTATGTGCTGATCCGCCACACTGTTACCGTCGTGGAGGCATTCACGCTGGTTGCCATGGTCAACATCAGTCGAGCAGCGCTGAATCAGTTGCCACTCGCAATTGGCGGCTTGTCCAAGGCCAAAATTGCCTACTCTCGCATCGATGCGTTTCTGTCGAGCGGAGAGGTTTCCACCATGCCAGTACTTCAGTTGAACTCGAGCGATGAAGCTACACCGACAAGCAAAGCACCTCTTCTTTCCGCAGGTGACGACGGTGCAGAAAAACGACAATCAGTCGAGGACGAATTTCTATCCGCGACGGAGCCTTTGAATGGCCTACGAACTTGACTGGTGGGGATATGGTCGTTGATACACCAGCACAAGAAGAAGTTGAGAACGATCAGATTGTTCCCACTTCTAACGACAGTCTGAAGCGAGAAAATGGGGGCTCTGTTGATCCGGATGCTACCCAGTCAAACACTACCGACAAACAAGGTTTCCAGCTTCAGGACATCAATCTCGAGATTGAGCGTGGATCTCTTATTATGATCGTCGGCAAGGTCGGATCAGGCAAATCGAGCCTCGTGAACGCCATTCTCGGAGAGATGCCCCGTACGTCGGGTATGCTGGAAATTGGCGGTCGTGTGGCCTACGTGAGCCAAGACACCTGGATCCGCAACGCCACCTTGCGCGACAACATCCTCTTTGAACAAGAATACGACGCCAAGCTGTACGCGCGAGTGTTAGATGCCTCGGAGCTAGCGATGGATCTGCGTGCACTTCCCAATGGAGACTCGACAGAAATCGGAGAACGAGGAATTAACTTGAGTGGAGGTCAGAAGGCTCGTATAGCGATCGCGCGTGCCATGTATCGCACTGGGACGGACGTGTTGATATTGGACGACCCGCTGAGTGCGGTGGACCCGCACGTTGCCCACGCGATTTTCGACAAGTGCATCGTTGGTTTGGCAGGTGACCAGACTCGCTTGCTGGTGTTGAACAGCCATTACGACCTGTTGGCTCGAGCAGATCGGGTTGTGGTAATGCATGATGGGGTCATAGCTGCACAGGGTGCGTACAATGACGTACTATCTCAGTTCCCCCATTTGGCGTCGCAGTCTACTCCTACTACATGTACTAGTGAAAGTCCTGGGTGCTCTACAAACCCTGTTTCTCCTGTTTGGGACGACACCGAGGTACTACTTGAGAACGACCAAACCCAAGAAGGGGCAAACACGAGTAGCATGACGAAAGCTGTTGTGACGCAAAAGACTGAAACGATGGAGGGAAAGAGCTCAGGACGGCTGATCAAGGCTGAAGATCGTGTAAAAGGCAAGGTTGGCGGCCGCATCTACAAGACATACTTCGATGAGACTGGGTTCAACGGTTTGATAGTCATTCTCGTGATTGTTGTGGCTTATTGTGCGGGTCAAGCTGGTCGCACAGTTGTGGATTGGTGGCCGGCCCATTGGGCTCGCAACATGCCGCGTCGGGGTGTGGATCCAGACTACTCGAACACAACTTTCGGTTTATGGTACCTTGGCTTTCTGGTATTGTGTACGCTGCTGTCTTTCGGTCGAGCATTGATGATCATCGAGTCGTGCGTACGCTCTTCGCAGCACATGCACGACGAGCTCTTCCGCCGCGTCCTGCGAGCACCTGTAACCCGATACTTTGATGTCACACCAATGGGGCAGATTTTGAACCGCTTCTCGAACGATTTGGATCAAATGGACTCGATCCTCCCCAAGAGTACCAATTGCTGCTTCAGAACGCTTCACTCGCTCTAGGAGCACTGATAGTCTCGGCGTTTGCTTCCTACTGGATTGGAGTCGCGTACATCCCGATCTTCCTCATTTTCTTGTACATTGGGCAGTACTTCAAAAAGTCTTCGCGGGAGATCAAGCGCTTGGAAGGCATCACGCGGACACCCGTGTACAATCTCTTTGGTGAAACACTATCTGGTCTCGATACCATACGCGCCTTCCGGATGGAAGACGACTTCATCAAGAAGAACCAGCGCGTGGTAGACACCAACGCCAACTTGTACTTGACCTACTGGGCTGCAAGTCGATGGCTGGCCACGCGATTAGACTTCCTGTCTGTTGCTATCATATTTATTGTTTCACTCTACCTCGTGGCCACGGTTGGATCTGTCGGCTCATTGACGTCTGGGCTTTCACTCACGTATTCGCTCATGCTCACGTCGATGGTGCAGTGGGTCATGCGCTCGGTGGATCGTACGGACAACGCAATGACGAGTGTCGAGCGTCTGTTGTTCTTCCGTCAGATCGAGAGTGAGGATTTCTCGGGTCAAACCATCGCAGAGCTACTCAACACGCAGAACGAGGCCACCGGTGGGAAAGCTCAATCGTGGCCAACTCGAGGTGCAGTTCGGTTTGAAGGACTGTGTCTGAGGTACCGACCGGAACTCCCGCTCGTGCTCAAAGGTGTCGACATGGACGTCGCCGCTGGAGAAAAAGTCGGCATCTGCGGACGCACCGGCGCCGGCAAGAGCTCCCTCATGGTCGCGCTCTTCCGCATCTGCGACTTCGATAGCGGCCGCGTGCTCATCGACGACGTCGACATCTCCAGCATCAACCTGCGCGAACTGCGCCGCAGCCTGGCCATCATCCCGCAGGACCCCGTGCTCTTCAGCGGACCTCTGCGAGAGAACCTGGACCCGTTCCACGAGTACTCGGACGAGTGCATCTGGGCCGTGCTCAAGCAGGTGCACATGGCCGCCAACCTGCGTCGCTGGGGTGCCGGCCTCGACTTCGAGGTGGCCGAGGGCGGAGACAACCTGTCGGTGGGCCAGCGGCAGCTCATCTGCATCGGCCGCGCACTGCTCAAGGACAGCAAAGTGGTGGTGCTGGACGAGGCCACGGCCAACGTGGACACGGCCACGGACGCGCTCATCCAGACGACGATCCAGCAGACGTTCGAGGCCAAGACGGTGCTCATCATCGCGCACCGCATCAACACGATTTTGCATTGCGACAAGATCGCCGTCATGGATGCGGGTCGCGTGGCCGAGTTCGGGTCTCCGTCGGAGTTGTTGGGGCAACCGCAGTCGGTGTTTGCTGCATTGGCGAAGAACTCAGCACTAAAGTAGCCTCTCAGTTTGAATGGATTGATCGATCGTTTCCTCTATGAGCTTACACGCAAGGTGCTCCAATCTCAAAACACAATGATCGGGGTTGTCGTCATTGCCGCTCTTGGTAATGTCGCAGTCGTGAGTGGATCTCCATCTCCCATCATCATTATTGAAATCGATGCTTGGGATACTTGCTTTTCAATCATTGCGGTTTGGTGGCCATGACAAAGAACCGTTTCAAATTAAAGATGGTGTTTCCGTCGCTCTGTTTGGGGTACGCGGCGGTGACCATGCCACGGTAGGTTTGCTCGAACTCGGTCGCATCCGCAGACGGCTCTCCCAGCGCTTCCATGTATGGGCGCAGACCGGTCGAGGCCGTGAAATCGGCCACGGGGTTGTCGCCTTCGAGGACTTGCGCATAGATCGCCGCCCACATGTCCAGCTCCACACCAGGATCAACCCCTTGAACAGCTCGTAGTAGAAGTGCGGGTCCTTTTCACACGTGACCCACCGCACTCCAGCCACGCCCAACCCCAACACTTCGGCCGCGTCGACCATAAGCTGGTGACTTGGCTGAAGTCGCGTATCCGGGATCTGGAAAGCCAAGACCCCGCCAGGCTTGAGGAACGAGTACAGTCTCGGTAGGATCTCCCTGTGCTTCTCAGCGCTCACCCAGTGCAGTGCCGCGTTGGAGAAGATGAGGTCCACCGGTCGTTCCGGCTCAAAAGCCTCAAAGTCGGCTGGAAGGTACGTGAACCGTTGGGTATCGAGAGACTCGTTCTCCTTGTGCTCGCGTTGAGCGACCTCCAACATGGACGGAGAAGAGTCGACGAACGTCACGTGGGCCTTGGGCCATAGCTGGCTGTTTGAAACCCAAAAATACATGTTCACATATGTTAGAAAGAGCAATTGTTGTGGTGGTTTTGAATCAAAACGTTTGGTATCGTACAGGAAGGAGGGCCCCATGTTGCCGGTTCCCGCGCCGAGGTCGACGATCTCTACGGAGTTTTCATCTTCAGTGGGGAGGGTGACACCCGAGCGAGCAGTTCCAGCGCCGGGCGTAGTCGTTGACGCTGGAATTTCAAGTACTTTTGCGGCTGCCAGGTTTGCGTGGCGCGGGCGACATGAGGGGCCATGGTGGAAGCGAGATACTTCGCAGTAGTAAAACAATTATCACTGCCCGCAATTCGTTTCGACAGGTTTTATTTTTCGCGAGCTAAGTTACTTGTGACCGATTTTCTTTCTTTGCAGGTGAATTTGTGACTTGAAGTAAACCGACTACCGTTAGGTCGGAACTTTCCGATACATTCAATGTTGTCGGTCGAATGATTTTTTTATTGACACAAATGGATGCCCTTTTGGGACGGGGTATCGGAAAGTTCCGACCTAACGGTAGTCGGTTTACTTCAAGTCACAAATTCACCTGCAAAGAAAGAAAATCGGTCACAAGTAACTTAGCTCGCGCTCACTAGGATGGTGTCTGTTGAACGTGATTTTTCGGACGGCAAGTGGCCTTTTGGCGGTGAAGGAGAACCCGACGACGTTCCCACCCCAACCGGGGCTGCGTGTTTGAAAATCAGTGAAATTCTGGCTTTGGCTGATGAGCTTGCAGGCGAATACTCGTTCGGTGGCCAAGCTGACACTCTACCCAGCACTCCTGGGCTTTATATCAACAACGTGGGGATGATCGCACTCCCCTAGCAAACAAACAAGTTGAGAAGTTGATTGGTGAGTGTGAGAAATCTCCCTTCGGAGACAACATGGAGACCAAGATGGACGAAAATGTTCGCAAGAGTTGGCAGCTACAGCCTGGCCAAGTGCAGTTCAAAAACCCCAAGTGGGAGATTGGCATTAAGGAACTAACGACGATAATCGCTGGTCGCTTGTGCTACAAAGGTATTCCGATGGAGTGTAAGCTGTACAAGTTACTGGTGTACGGAGAAGGAGGTCACTTTTTGAAACACCAAGACACGGAGAAGGAAGACGGGATGGTGGCGACGTTGGTGGTGCAGTTACCGAGTGTTCATGAAGGTGGTGATCTCGTGGTGTATCAAGGTGGTGAGGAGCAACATCGCTATGATTTTGGGAAAGCGGATGGGACAGCGGCGTATTTGACGCACTATGCTGTTCACTACGCAGATGCGGAGCATGCGTTAGAAACGGTGACGAAGGGATATCGCCTCGCTCTCGTGTATTCCGTTTGTTTGCCAGCAACAATGCGTGATCTTGAACGAGACCCAAGCCGAACCATTGCAGACGATCTGGTCGAAGCTATTAACACGATGGGGCCTGACGATGACTCGGTCGCGTTATTGTTGTCGCACGAATACACGAAAAAGAGTATTGGAGAGTTGGGCTCGGCGGCTTTGAAAGGCATCGACAACGCGAGATTTCGAGCACTGGAAAAGGCGAATGAAATGGCAAATGCAGACAAGAAACTTCAGTTCTTCATCGCAAAACTATCCCACAAGGTCGATCGCCAACTAGAAAAACACGGTTGGTGTGAAAGCGGTTGCAAACTTGGAGCGCATTGGTACTCCACCGCCGGAAAGGATCACGGCCACAGGCAGGACCGTGGCGTGAGCTCAGAGCTGAATTTCTTGAACCCCAGTAACGAAACTTTCAAGCAGCGCTGGAACCCGCACGGAAGCGCTGACGATGTATATTCAGGAAATGAGGGGCCGGAGAAACGCACCAAGTACTCCAGATTCGCAATTGTTGCGTGGTCTGCTACCGAGCACTTGACATATTTGGTGAGCTTTATGCCTGTGGAATTCGTCTCTGAGTTCTTCTCGAACGAACGACCAGTTGATGCTGTTACTCTTCGCTCGCTTTTTCGTTTCGCAGAATTAAGTCATGGTCTCGGAAGCAGCGCTTCAATGAGTTTGTGCTGCTTGATTTGCGATCTCCTTGTCGATGCTGGCGAAGCAGGACTTGCGAAAACGTTTCTCAACAAGTTCTGCCCCGATCTCGGGAAACGGACTGGAAATTCAACGTTAATTCCTGGACTGGTAAAGGTTATCAGCACATTTGCCTGGAATGAGATAAGAGAAGGCGTGTTGGAGGTCTTGGGCATAAGCATACTTGATTGTATGTACAGTCCTAGTGAAACTCAAGGCGACTCGGAGATGGAACTGACTCTGCACGTTGTGAAGGGCTTGGATGATGCAGCAGCACTTACTCTTGTATCAAAAGCTGCTTTTATCAGTGTCACAACCCGGAATGGTACTCCAAGCCGCTCCACTAGGGCTTTGAAAAGGATCCACCGCTTGGACGCGCTCACGCTCAGTTTGATCTTTGCTTTCGCCTCGACACCTGTGGATGTAGCAATTCGACAGGAATTACTCAAAATGGCGATGGAGAAAGATTTGCACCTCCGCACCTCTGGGTCTGTGGGGGTTTTGTGGCAGTACATTATTCGGCCAGGTGGTTCTCAAGCGTTGACTGAGATTCTCGATAAGCTCACGAAAGAGGACGTGAAGACGCTTGGACCATTTATTCAGGTCTTTAATGACCGTGTCCATGAGCTCAAAGTAAACGTCGAAACATTTACGGTTCTTTCTTCGATGACAGGGAAGAGAGTTCAGTGGCTGAAGAGAGGATCAAGCAATTGGATCATCTTTTCTCATGGGAAATGCCAGACGCGGCTGAGTTCCCACACTATACGGAAATTGACAAGTTCCTCCATGGACCAGAGCAGTCGCAAACCCCACACTGGCCACATTTTAGTTGCTTCAACGAGGCTCGCAAGTTTGCAACTGCGAGTATGCGAGACTGCCAAATTTCGTCCTCGTTCACGATGGAACCAGCCGGGGTGGGAGGAAGTTCTTCGTGAAGATCACGAAAACTCGAGAATGGTTTGATAACTCGCGTTTGGAGATGTTGGCCGAAGCCAAAGACGAATTGGAGCGTTTGATGAAAGTTTATCGCAGCCCCTTGAAAAAGGTCCGAGTCGAGTGAGCTGGTGGGTAGGACGAAGTACGAGCGGAAGAAGCCACCCACCCACGTTTGCCGATCGATTAAACTGTTGTCATTTTTCCCAAGAGGATGCAAATGTGGTTTGACTTTGTATGCACTCAATTCTTCAGTGGTGGCGTGAATGAAGGGAAACAAGTATTGCGCTTGTATTTTCTCTCTATCTCACGTTATTCAGGTTTAAACAATGTGAGGGCAAGTATTTATGCTTTTTGTAAGGAAATCCAAGTGAACCTCACTGTCATGCTTCTGAAATATGAAAGGGTTGACCGGTATCGACAAGGAATTCCCGAGCAAGGATGTCTCCAGGAAATATCCCAATTGAAGCTAGAGTCGTCGTCTGATGCAACAGAAGTGGTCACTTTGATCAGAATTAAGCTGTACGTCGAAGCACTAGCAGGAATATGAGGGACTTCTACTACATGTATAAGCCTTCTAGGCTGCTACAGCAGTGACGGATCGATGGGTCTGAAGCTTTCAACTGGTTTCGCATTGAGGGGTAATAGCGACTGGATCGAGGTTTTTATTGGAGATGGCGCTACGGGACGTCCAAAGAGCGCAGGTGAGCTGGGACGCATCGGAGGCAGTGATACCAACTAGTGGCTCTGGTGTATGGAGGTGATGTGGCCATGGCATCCGGCGAAGGAGTTGCCAGCTTTAGTGGAGCTATGCCATTGTTATACTAGGTCGTCGTTCGACTTGGCTGGGAATACCTGGGGTGTTGCCGTAGCAGTAGTAGGTGCATTGTATATTGCTGGAGCCCGCGTGATTCATGGGTTGTGCTCCTTCGGGGGCACATACCCATGAATATCGCGCTTGCCTCATCTCACAGTTACTCATAAATATTAATAGAGTCGTCCCTTGGACGCCAAAATCACTGTCAGATTAAAACCTACCGTGTTTTGAAAACCAAAATTAAATACTTACTACATTTGGTACTCCATTATTAGTTCTGTACAGCGCAATATTAAACCATATACTTCAAAAAAAAGGCACAATGTTTTATAAAAATACTCAGAAGTATTTTTTCTAAAACATTGTGCCTTTTTTGCCAAATTTACCCTGAACCGGGCCAATACAGAGTCTCAGTCATTTGCGAAAGGCCAAGTCTCGTCTATATTAAGTACGACAGCGTACTTAGTGTGATGGCATAGTCAATCGAAGTGATTTCCAAATTTGGTTGATTGCCTGCGTGATTGATTCAAAGAACCGCGCAAGGAAATTTCGGGTAGAACGCACAATACCACTCACCTAATCAGAGCACCAAACAATATTCATGTAGTTAGAGTGCACTTTTTAAAGTGGAGTGCACTTTTCAAGTGCACTCTAACTACATGAATATTGTTTGGTGCTCTGATTAGGTGAATGGTTCTACAAGCTCAACGTATGCTGTGTCCTCGCTTTATTCAGCGCTTTAATTGTAGCCTGGTGCCACGTGAGGCTGTGGCTCTAAAAGTGCCAGAAAACATGAGTTTTGCAATATTTCAAAACACGGTAGGTTTTGGCGTCATGGACCCCAAACCGAGTCATTTTTAAACAAGGACCGAGTTATTTTTAAAGCATGGACCAAAGCGGATTTCTCCTAATAATTAGGGCCGTTCCTACGGGTTTACGCAGCGAGGAAGGGGGGCGACGTCTTGATCTCGAGGTGTCCACCTGCCACACCAACACGCTAGATTTCCAACAACCTCATTAAGACTCTCGGTGCATGACCACCATACACAGCGAGGAAAAAATGGTATTAATGAACACGGAAGTAGGCCAACATTATCGTCAGGGCTAAGTCGAGTGACACAGCGTTCCCGCTAAAGTACGTATCAACTCTCGCTAAAGTACGTACTTTCGTCGCCTTCTGTGAAGATGGCGAGGTTTTTGTGTCTTATCCTTGGTAGTAGGGGCAGCGTGATCCCAGTGATTGTCGACACGAGTCAGCTGGTATGGTATAATATCCGTGATATTCCAACCGAGATTAGTCTGTGTGATTCTATATCCGGTGGATCCACCAATGAGAGCGGATCATTTGATTATTTTTGTCCAATCACTGAGGCTTGTAAAAACATGCTAAGTTCCCACCATTCCAACCATATTTAGTTGGAATATTTTGAGAATATTTTTATTCTATACAAAACCTCATACAAATGCATATTCTAAAAATATCGAGAAGTTTCCAACCAAGGTGACGGTAGTTGCGCCTTCATAGTTAGAGAAGAAGCAATTGACTTCAAGTCATGTCGATCGCATCGTTGGCCCCGGCCAACAGCAAGAAGGCTAGAGTGACGGCGGTAAACTCCTTTACTGTTTTTCTTCAAGCCGAGGACATGACACTTGGTAAAGCTCACGAGCTAATTCGCGGTGACGCGACAGGTAAGGTACTTAGAATTATGTTAGACAAGTATGCTTATTTTCTAGCTAGATCGACGGACAAGGCTCGCTCGACGAATACGTGCCTCGCCTACTTCGGTAACGTGAAGAACTGGCTGCTCGACAAATATCCGCAGCAGGGGGCCATAGTAAAGCCACAGCTGCAAAAGGTTCTCTCTGGGCTCGGTAAGTTCTGTAACAATCGCGAGGACGGTGGCTTCGAAAAGAAAGCACCCCCGTGCTCCAAGCAAGACTTGCACAACATCGTTCAGCTACTCTATACATCTGCCGCTGCGGACAGCATCTACCTAGATGCCTCTGTGGTTGTGATGATGTGGTACCTGTACGGCCGTAGCTCAGACGCAGAGCAGCTCGAGAAGCAGCAGCTCTCAATACTACCTGGTAAGTCTTATCAACGTTTTTGCTATGTAGTATACTAAGTTCTTGCTATTCAATTAGGTGGTGTATTATTCCTCCGGTTCAAGCGAGTGAAGACAGCATTACTTCAGGGGTCTCCTTGTTTAAGGACCCAACGGACTTCCTAACATGCCCACTTTTTACGCTAGCTGCTGCTCTTGCAATGCAAGTGGCTCCAAACAAGCGCTTCTTTCCACAATTCCTCAGCACGAAGCGCAGCACTTCTAGCGTGGGCGACGTTGAGGAGTTGAGCCTTGTAGAGCTGCTCGAAGCCGACGACAACGTGGAGTCTTCGCAAAGTGACCAGCCGTCTGCAATAAAGCGACAGGTACCTGGTGCACAAGCGTACGTGAATAGGTTGTTAGTGGAGGTCAAGAAAGCAGCAGAAGAAAGACAAATACGGCTCACACCCGGACTTACCTCTCACTCGTTCCGCCGAGGTGCGGCGATGCACGCTAACAACGGCAGCTTGGCCAAAAACTGGATCATCGAACGAGGGGTTGGCAGTTGGACCGAGTGAATAAAGCCTTCGGGTACATGCTGGGTACTACCCAGGCGGACCAGAAGGTATCCCGCGTGCTGAGCGGGTGGACACCAAAAGAAGGTGCACGACTTCCGACTTTCCATGCGCTTGACCCTCTCTGTCGCGACCGTGCCCTGCAGCTTCAAGCGCTGGTGTTCACGAACACCGTCGCGTTTGCCGACACTGCACTTAATCTGGATGATGCCGTAGCAGAGTGCTTGACGGCGACTCTAGTCCTTCACTACCCCGACTTGCTGCTACTTGCGGAGAGTAGCGCGCTTGTGTGCAGGATGCGAAAGATCATGGCGGCACGAGCAATCGGAGAAGCTGAGGTTCTGGCCTGGAGTGCCACGATACGACATGCCTTCAACCCACCCCGGAACCACCTAGCGCTCAGGAATGTAGCTGCGACTCCTCTGCAGTCTTGGAGATCGTCAAGCGTCAGTCCAAGCAAATTGAGCTGTTGATCCTACAGAAGAAACGTCTCGAACAATGGCAGTTAGCATTCGAGGCACAGCTGTGCCCTCAATCAGATACTTCAACAGCCAACGCACGACCGGTTACAGGTCATCAAGAAGTTAGTCCGACAGTCCAGCAACATCAACCAACCGTACGCCCGAAGAAGAAGGGCTCGCAGTCGCTATCCGCAGTTTGGTACGAGTGGTTTACGGCCGAGCCACGCGTGTATACAGCGCGATCTGTGAAAAAAACACGCTATACCAGTTTAGACACACTGTAGGATATATGATGCTGTTCTTACCGACAGGCTTTGCGCTAGATGAAGCGTCTCCTGCATTCAAGAGTGAGGTACTCAACGCTGGCCAGCAAGCGCAAGACAACGCGCTCGCATTCTTGAAAGCCAATGGGTCGTCCGCACTTGCAGCCGGCACCGCGTTGAAGGCTCTCCGCACCATCCACAAGGCCGGCAAACTTGACGACCACATCGCGCAGTTCCACGACCGTGTTGAGCGGGGAGCTGTAGTGGATCCGACGCCGCCAACTGCCTTGCCAGTATTTATCCGCTTGAAGCCGGCTCGGATTAACCTGTAGCAGAAATACCTAGCATCCATAACATAATAAAGGGCTGCCTGACTGGAGGCACAGCGCTGCATAACCGTAAATGCTTGACACATTATAAGTTAGTCGATCAAGACCAACGTTCACTTGCACCGGGGCATTCATAGTATATTACAAGTATAGCTAAAACATCAAGTTAGAATCCATTCATTGAGTCATACAAGTAGGACAGCAGTACTTACCATGCGTCTAAGAGTCTGATCGCGCTGCTGTAGGCTTGGGTGCCATGTCGGCTTTGGCGTCTCCGTGGTCTCTTCTGGGCAGGCGCAGAGGCGTACACTGCGAGCCTTCTCTAGCGAACACGCGATTTCCTCTACACCAAGAAAAGCACATCGCAACACACATTAGATGACGGACACACGGAGAAGCAGGAGCAGATACGTACATAGCGAGCGAGCGGGGCGTGGACCGTCTGCTGCCAGCGCTGGCGATCGCACGGGCTCCACGTCGCCTTCTTGGCTTCTGCGAGCGGGCTCTGAATGCTGAATGGCCGCACACCACGCGTTTGCGGGTGTGTCACTAAAGCAAAAATAATGTCACACAACTGATTTTGTATTTACCGGTATTGGTTGGAATTGGTCAGACCCAGTGGGAATTTTTACGGTATGGGACATCATGGTGGCGCTCAAGACGAAGAACCCGCGGACAGTTAGTTGTGACACCAAGGACCTACAGCTCTTTCTGGCGAAGAAAGGTGACTCCTGGCTGTCAGGTGACGATCCGGTTGTGAAGCAACTTGTATAGGGCGAGATCGATGACATTCGAAAGGTGATCGAAAACCCAGTGAAGATGCCGGCGATGTGGACGATTGAGGACGTGTTGGAAGCAAACGACCTGGCCAATCGCGCTCCAAAGTCGAGACAAGTCCACGTGCTGGCGGTGCTTCCTGGAGCGCCGATGTCTGCAGTTGTGAACGAGAGTCTCGTAGGTCCGCTTGTGGAAGGTATGTGCATCCTTTGTTCCGAGCTGTTGTACGTGTATTCTCACCAATGCACGTTTTCGTATTTGTTCAGATAAGCAGTTGCAAGATGGCTCCCAGAACTCGGATGCTTCTACCATCTCGTTGGCCTGGTCTTCGTTACTGTCATTCTTTGGAATGGAGAACGTCCCGGACACCAAGAAAAACGTGTGATGGATGGAGTGCCGCAACGACTTGGAGACCTTCCCGGTCTCAAGCAGTAGCGAGAGTGGATTCCACCACCCAGCTTAATATTTTACTTGAAGGTAATAATAATGAGATATAATCTCACCAGAGGCTTCGTTTGAATGCATAACAACTTCATTCCACGCCCCCTACATTCTCGAGTCTGGTGGGAGAAATCAACCAACTTATTAAAGCAGTAGCTGTTCTACTCCGAGTTCTGCTGCTCAAGTGCTGCAACCCGATTCGAACCAGCTCCTATCCGCAAGTTGGAGTCCTCAGCATTTTTGCAATGTCGCGAAGTTTGGCAATATGCCCACGATGTGTTGCTGCTACCAGCTTTACAGCGCAATTCCATTTCGCAGACTCAAGAGCCTAGCCCACATCTCCTTTCCTCTTAAACATATTCCGAGCATATTGTAGATCGATGATGGTTTCACAAGAAGTTCCAGGTCAACTTTACGATCACGAATCACACTATTCGCCACCTCGGTCGTGCGGAAGAAGCTGATAGCCGCGTCATAATCGCCGATCTCGTAGGCGATGCTTCCTCGCAGAAGTGAGTCTGGTAGATGCTCTTGCTCTCGATCGCGTGGTCTAGGAACTTTGCCGCGCTTTTGTAACGACTCACTTGCAAGGAGATCTTCTAGGGAAGGTTCCCGTGTGGCAATCGTGCCTGCATAAACCCAGCGTGTATAATCTCACCACCAATAAACGCAGCAGCCTGAAAGAGACTTGGACGAGCATGGCAGACTGTAGAGGTGGCGAATACCGTGCAGATACAGATCGTCGTTGTGATTGTTCTTAGCAGCAATTGCATCGAAAGTCTCGACGTTTTCTGGACCATCAGCCAAAGCTACAGAGATGAATAATAAAAATAATTACACGTAGAGTGTACTTGTTCACAATTGAGAAAGCGTGGTTGATAACACATCCAATAAGGAGACAAAAGCCAACAGTCGAAAAGTAGAGCAATCTCGCGGCGACCACCGGGAATAAAATATTTGACGCCGGCACGAACGGGATCACACCAAACGCGATACTCATCATCAGCAGTGACGACGGTGGATGTTTGCTCGATCCGCACAGCTGGAGAACGGCACTTCTCAATCCAGCTAGGACTAGGTATACGCGAGCAGCGTGTACACATTTCGCCAGTCGGTGACAGATTCAATAACGGGGATCGTGTTGTATCCTCGTTGTCGAAGCAGAGAAATCGCAAGAGTTTCCACAGATAACACGCATGCGTATGACCATACGACATGATCCTCGTCAACCTGCTCTCCTGGACAGCCACGTTGTTTTGCAAATATATCTGGCGATGTTCACCATTCGACACCCGAGCCAAGGCTGCAAGAACCCCCACGCCCACAATGGCCCATGCGTACAAATCACACCTCTCTCCACTCTCAAATAACGACCGATTCTAAGTCGATCGTACCCCACAAACAGTGCAAAATTGGTGAGCCTCAGCTCCTTGCACAGTAAACCAGCTCTTCCTACGATGCTGGCCACCACGTCTCAATGGACTGGGTACACTGCAGTCAGCAGTTCAGAAGTCACCGCTCCAATACTACAGTGTTCAGTCTGGCCTCCAATGATAGTTTTCATTAGAAGACGACGCTTTTTAATACACACGCGTCTTCAACCACTTGCAGGCGACGCTCGTATGTTGTTTGCTCAAATGTATATGTTCTTCAAATCTCGTGTACACCAGCCAGCACTTGTGATGAACAATTCTCGGTGGGCACTGGACATGCCTCCCACGAGGTCACTTTCCAATTAACTACTTCCGGTTGGCGCTATCGAGCATGGCTCAAAGTGTCACCCGTGCTATGCAGAACTGGCAGCCGCAGAAATACCTCAAGTTCCAGCGACAGCGCCTTCGTCCGGCACTTGATCTGCTCGCCCGCGTCTCTGGTTTGCTTACGCCAAATGAGGCTACAGTAGAGATCATTGACCTCGGTGCTGGCACAGGCAATATGGCCCCCACTTTCCTGTACGAACCACAACTGCCCCTCTTCCTCTCGAACTCATGCTAAGACTGGAATACATTTGGCTGCACAACAGACAGCGATGGCCAAACGCTCACGTGACGTTCATCGACTCTTCTCCGTCCATGTTGGAGGTTGCTCAACGCGAGCACAAGGAAAACGAATCGCTCGATACTCAACCGTTCACGTACGTTCAAGCCGACTTTGAGGCTTTTGAGCCGGAACGACCGGTGGACCTCATCTTCTCCAACGCGGCACTGCAGTGGGTGAACGCTGAGAAGCACAAGGAGATTCTGCCGAGACTGTACTCGTTCCTGAAGCCTGGCGGGGTCTTGGCCTTCCAAATCCCCGACAACCGCTTGCAGCCGACTCACCAGAACATGATCAATGCGGCCGATCGGTTGGGTCTGAGTGACCGCGTGGCTGGAGTGCGGTGGGTCACGTGTGAAAAGGACCCGCACTCCTACTACGAGCTGTTCAAGGGTCCTAGCGTCGAGCTGGACATGTGGGCGGCGATCTACGCCCACGTTCTCGAGGGTGACAACCCCGTAGTAGACTTTACGAGCTCCACAGCACTTCGCCTGTACATGAAAGCTCTGAATGAGCCGTCGATGGAGGCCACGCGGTTTGAAGACAAGTACCGAGAGTACGGCATACCCCAAACAGAGCGATGGCAGCACCATCTTCAACTACAAACGCCTCACAGCCACCAAACCGCTGTAGCTGACAAGAACACAAGTAGGGCGAGCATTTGCTTTCTTAAACAATGAAATGCCGAGCCTTGTTGCTGCTGATTGGTCGACAACTTCAACTTGAGGAGCGATCTAAAGTGTCCGAGAGTCGCGTCCGCTCAGAGGCCAAAGGCTTTTACCCAGTCCAACACAATGAGCAGCTCCATGGACCCTCGAGTGTTGATCAACTACTACCTTCGCAAAGGCTGGTACGACCACGTCCAGCGCTTGTGCGAGCAGATTCTCGAGAAGAAAGGCAGCGACTCGGCCATTTTGTTCTGGCGGGCCATCGGTATCGTGCTGGAGCGCAGCTACTCGTCCGCCATTCGCGAGCTCGAGAACCTCAAGCGAACCGGTCGAGATGTCGAGCTGCCGTGTCTCCACGCGCTGGTTTTCGCCCACTCGCAGTGCAAACACGTCGACCACGACGAAGTGGCGCAGCTGGAGCTGCAGCTCGTCATGGCCGAAGAGAATGCGTCCAGCAGCAGCCTCATGCTCTGCGCCACCTTCTTCTGGCACCTGAACGAGCACGCCAAAGCGCGCAAAACCGTGGACCAGATCCTGAGCTCCATCGGCAAGAGCAGCTCGGATTCAGCACTACGCCAACGAGCCCTCGTGCTTCGCGGCTGGGTGGACCTCACGGTGGACGCCAAGATGAAACGCGAGGCCGATTTGCGGGACGGAGCCATCCAGTACTTCGACCAAGTGACGGAGTACGTGTCCGCTCCATTTGCCTCGTCTCTTGGTGGTTTCTAACAGTAAAACATTGGTGTTTGTCAGTCGGAAGGATGCTGAGTTGGTCCTCGGCATGGCCAAGTACTACGACTTGAAGAAGGCGTACCCGAGAGCTCTTGAGTGCTTCGACGAGATCACGGTGCAGTTCCTGTGGTTCAAGCACTCGTTGAGTGAGAAGGCGTTGGTGCTGCTCAAGATGGGGAACTGGGACCAGTGCATGGATAGCGTCGAGCGAGCTCTGAGTGAGAACTCGCGCGACATTGAAGCCTTGCGCGTGACGATTCTGCTCTTGTTGTCTCGGGCCGGCCACGCTCGTGAGGCTGCTGGACGCGTGCGGGAGCTGTTCGAAGCGCTCAAGCGAGTCGAACCAGCCAACCCAGAGCTGTTTTGTGATATTTCTCGCTGCACTGCGCGCGTCTCGGATCGGGACGCAGAGGTGCTGCAGTGTACGTTGGCACTGATGGAGCACGCGATTCAGCTTAATCCAGACAGCGGATCCTTCCGTGCTGAGCGCGGGTACCAGCGTGCACTGCTGGGAGATTTTAGCGAAGCCATGGAATCGTACAAGGAAGCTCTCAAGCTGGACGAGTCCAACGAGATGGCTCTGCATGGGATGATCTACTGCCAAATCAAGCTCGGACAGCTCGAAGACGCGTCCCAGCAAATGGAATTCCTCAGCGTCATCCAAGAATCAATTGGCGCCAGTGCGAGTTTCGCCTTCCTTCAGGCTCTGCTCAGCTGGGAAAAGGATCGTGATCGCGCGAGACAAGTGAAAATGCTGCAGCAGACCATGCAGCTTCACATGGACAAACTCAAGGAGACGATCCAGGGCCCCGACGTGTCCACACACGACACCATGAGCCTGCTCAACCCGATTTTCCTAGTGGAGGTAGCAACCGAGTTCTTGCACGGTGACACTCAGCAAGGCAGCTCCAACGAGAGCTCCTCTGATGCTGTTACCAAAGGAATGGGTATCTTGGAGAAGCTCGTAGCCAAATCACCGGGCTTCGTTCGAGCACAGTTTGTGCTTGCTCAGGCGTACTTTGACTCTCAGCGCCTTGACGATGCCTACCAAGTCTCCAACTTGATCTTGAAAATGGATCCCGGACACTCAAAGTCCCACCTGATGCAAGCCCGCATCAGTATCGAGCGCGAACACTTCCGCGCAGCCTCCGCGTGTCTTGATCAAGCCCTCAGTTACGACTTCTCGGTTCGACAATCGCTCTCGTACTACATTATCCGAGCTCGCGTTCTCGAAAACGCAGGAGACGTTCGTGAGGCGCTGCAGACGCTGCAAACTGCCATGAAAATGATCCAAGGAGCTGGCGGGGCATCGACGTCAGCGAGCAGCAACCGTCGACAGAAGCAATCAGCTGAAACTTCCGGTAGTGTGTCGCTTTTCGATAAGGCGTCCGTGTACATCCACATGGCCCAAGTTCTCTCGCAGCTCAATGATATCGCCGAGGCCACGAAAACTGTTCGTGAAGCGCTCGACGTCTTCCGTGGCACATCGGAAGAAGTCCGCGTACTGGTGGCAAACAGTGAGCTCGCCATTAAACGAGGAGACTATGACGCCGCCATCGCCATGCTGAGTAGCGTCCCCGTGGGTTCTCCTGCGTTCACGAAAGCGCAAATGGTCAAAGCAGATATCTACCTGCAATATCGCAAGGACAAGCACTTGTACGCACGCTGCTATCAGGAGCTTGTAGCGATTAATCCGTGCCATACCACGCACGTGAGCTTGGCCGAGGCGTATCTGCGAATTCAAATGCTGGATCAGGCTGTTGATTCTTTTGAGCGTGCCAAAGCGTTGAGTCCTGGAGACCCGACGATCGCTGGGCGTATCGGCCGCGTCCTGATCTCCAAGCACGACTATCTCAAAGCTGTGGACTACTATGAGACGGCTCTGAAGCTTGCACCGGGAACCTCGTGCTGCGTAAAGACCTTGCCGAGCTGTACGCCAAGCTCCGCCACTTCGACCAAGCACTTCGAGTCGTGCAGCAGGCCCCATCCAACGATTCCGAGGCATTAAGCCACCTTCTACAAGCAGTAGATCTCCAGTTAGTGTTGCCGAGTATTCACCGAGGTCTCGGCAGCGACGAAATGGCGGTGCAGGCTCTGCTGAAGGCGTATTCCATCCAGAAGGTAGTCTTAGACCGCCAGAAGGACGAACAACCGGACGTGCTCAACAAACAGCGAGCCGCAATCGCCAGCACTTGTTTCCAGATCGCCGCCATTTACGCGTCCACCTCTGGCACTACTGAGCGTGAGAACGTCGTCAAGTATTGCACGCTGGCGCTGCGCTCGGACGAAACACACGAGTCATCACTGCTTTATCTAGCTCGAGCGTATCAGCAGATAGGCGACCTTGAACAATGTCAAGTGCGCTGTTCGACACTGCTTCGGCTCAATCCTGCTCATGAAGAAGCCGCACTCATGCTGGCCGACTTGCTGCTGCAGAAGGAGGACAACGACTCCGCCATCTATCACTTCCAGCAACTACTTGACAGCCACCCGGACAATTTCGCAGCACTCAGTCGCTTCCTCGTCATGCTTCGTCGGGCTGGAAAACTCCACACGTCTGCGAACGACAAGGAGCAGGGCAGCTTAGCTCAACGCTACCTGCGTCTGGCCGAACGTAGTGCCAATGTGCGGGTGGCACATGCTCCGGGGCTTCACTTCTGCAAAGGCCTATACGCTCGATTCCGCAACAACGTCGTGGAAGCCATCGACGAGTTCAATCTTGCGCGCCGTGATCCGGAGTGGGGCGAGCGAGCTCTCATCAATATGATCGAGATCTACCTCAACCCAGACAACGAGAACCTCTGGGACGCTGGAAACGATGGCAGCGAAGGCAACAGCAAAGAGCAGACCGAGAACTTGCGCATCGCCAACACTCTGCTGGACGAGTTGCCAGTAGCTCGTGCAGAGAGAGATGCCAAGCTTCGAGTGCTCGAAGCTTACGCCGTCCTCGCAGTCCGCACTAAGAGTATGTTGGACAAAGCCATTCAGCTCTTCATGGAGATTCTCGAAACAGTTGACCGCGACTACGTGCCAGCATTGCTGGGTCTGGCAACTGGTTACATGCTGACCAAGCAGCAGCCCAAGGCGCGAAACCAGCTCAAACGTATCGCCAAGATGAACTACGACCAAACTCTCGCGGACGAATTCGAGCGCAGTTACCTCCTTCTGGCCGATATCTACATCAACCGAGGAAAATTCGATCTCGCCCAGGAGCTGTGTAAGCGTTCACTCACGCACAACAAGTCGTCTGGGAAGGCTTGGGAACTTCTCGGTCTGGTCATGGAGAAGGAGCAGTCGTACATCGACGCAGCCGAATGCTACCAAGAAGCGTGGACTTGTGAAGGTGAGGCGAGCGCAGGTATCGGCTTCAAGCTCGCATTCAACTACCTCAAGGCAAAGAAACTCGTGTCCGCTGTCGACGTCTGCCACAAGGTGCTTGACCAGTACCCAGACTATCCCAAAATCCGCAAAGATATCCTGGAGAAGGCGTACGCTGGGTTCCGCCCCTAGTTCACGCAAGAAAGGCATACAACAACATCCAGAGTCATGCAGAATGCACTTGCATTCATCTATATAACTATATCGCATCATCACATACCGTTAGCGCTTCTGTAGCGAATTCAATGGGGCTCCACCAACGTAATTCGTTCCGATGCATTGCGCCAGCAATTAGCCAGCGATAGCGTAGTCGCGGAGGAGCGGGATGGAATTCTTGGGGCGATTCTGGACCCCCTTACAGATAGCGATATGCTGTTGGGCGCCGGAGGGGCAAATTTGCGACGACAGCATGGGCACAGGACGAGCGTGGCTTGGTGTTCCTTGTAGCTTTGCTGTAGAGTGTGGTCCTTTAACTTGTGCAACTTGGACGCGACAGAAATTGCAGCACTTGGCGGTGTTCCAACTCGAGCATTTTGCAAACTAGGCGATGAGACTTGGGGTGACGGAGTGCCGCGACCCCAGGAACCTTCGTTCCCGAACACACGCTGGCATACCGCTTCATGCTTCGCTAGCCGACCTTCGGCAAAACTTCGGCTACAATACGGACAAGTCTCCATGTTCTGGATCACGGGTCCTGGTGTAAATGCACTGGTGGGAGGCTGCGAGCTTTTCCGCTTGGTCACGCTCTTCTTCTTCCGTCTGATTGTTCCGGTATCAACGTCTCTGCGAGGTGCATCAGTATCAACATCTCGACTTGCACGGCGATCCGGTGACTTGGTTGAGTCCTGTACGGCTGTGTCAAAAACTTCTGTACGACTGCTGTGCTGCTTCAGTGGGGTCCTTTCCGTCGAATGAAGTTCCTTGTAACTTGAGCGTCTGCGTCTTGGACGAAGCAGTAGCAAACTATCCTGCATCGATGTAGCGTCTGGTCTGCCGTGTGGTGAAGGGTCAGGGAACGAGGTTGCGTAATGAAGCGATCGCAGCGTGACGTCTTCGGAGATCAATCCTAGGGCCCGCTCAAAACTCAAGTACAGCTGCGACATCCGTCGCTTATGCGACTTCACCGTCGCGCAGTCCTGGAAATGCGCCGCAAGACGCTCCGAAGGCTGCGACTCTCCACAAAACGAGCAGAACAAAGTCGTCTGGCGCACAGAAGCAGACGCCGGGGCCGACGGATGATACCCCAGACTCTGGCGCACGACCGACTCATGCAGCTCCGTCTGCTCTTCAGTAGCCGCCGCCGCCGCCTGCTGATTCTCCTCCTTACTCGAGTTGTAATGACTCGGTCTGCACAAAACAACAACAACAAAAAACCGTCAGCTTCACGTCTTCTCAACCTCCAACAGCCAATCGGCGTACTTTTTCCAGGACGACTCGCGCGTGCGGCGGTTGTAATAGTAAACCCGCCCCTTGGCCGTGTAGGCCTCCTGCCACTCGTCCTCTTGTCCCTTCTCTTGCTCCTCTACAGCGTCCTCTTGACCCGTCTCTTGTTTCTCAGCAGTATCCTCCTCCACCTCGTCCAGCCTGTCCTCTTCCTCCTCCTCCTCCAAGGCCGACGTCCTCCACTGTCCCCCTGTCGGTCCATCTCTGTCCTCCAGCGTCCACCTGTCCTCCATCACCTCGTGCATAAATTCCACGAGTCCTCCGTCCGCCTCCACGTCGCTCTCCTGCGCCTCGTCCGACTCCTCCAGCAGCCGCAAAGCCGCGCGCACGCTCCTCTCTACGTCGGCCTCGTCCTCCTGCGTCAGGTCTTCGCTACTGACGCGCCGCTGTCGACGCGCGGCCAGCGTGGCCAGCGGCGTGACCATCCAGCCGTCGTCGTCTTCGTCCTCGCTCTTGTGGGACGCATCCGAGTCCCAGCTGCGCGGTTCCAGAGCTACATCTTGGTCCGTTCGCTGCGCATTCGTCTCCTGTACATGCTGTGTCAGCTGCGGCGTCTCTAGCGGCTCTGGATCGGGAGATATGGGCGTAGACAGCGAGCCAGCAAATGTGTCGTTAGGGTCCATGTTTCTTACTGAGGCAGAGGAAAAGACGAGGCACTGGGATTGGATAAAATAAGAGACAAGTTTTGGACCAATGATAGAGACCTGCGACGTGTGAACATGGCTACATCAACTTCAAATTGGTACGATATCACGCCCTTGCCGTGTGGACTGTGAGGTTGAGAAGACGAATGAGGTGAAAGGGGAGCCGAGTTTAACGACGCACCGGAAGCCCCTGCAATGTCAACAGCGCGGTCAAGAATTGAGCTGACGAAAGTGTCGGTCACACCAGGAAGCGTCAAGCGGCCGATCAGAGAACGCAACTGTTGGTACTCATTGCGTCGCCTTCTTCCACCTCGAGCGCAGCTTTGAACGCGTCGAGAATTTGCTGCTTGTCCTTGACTTTCATGGCCGCGATCTGTTTCTGAGACGACTTGCTCTCCAGTTGTTTTCTTGGACCATTGAGCTCTTTCTTGAGCTGTTCACGCTGGGCCTCGTTTCGACGGGCAACGCGAACGAGCTCCTCGAACTCGTCGACGTCAATGGATCCGTTGCCGTATTTGTCAATGTGTTCCAGAAAATCTCGGGCTTGATCGGGTGTTAGCTGGATCTCCATCTGCGATAGTGTGTCGATCATCTCTTCGGGTGAAATGCTGCCGTTGCCATCGGCATCGCAGAAGCGGAAGAGGTCGATGACTCGCAGACGTTTGCGCTTCATGTAGCTGTCGATGCGCATCACGATGTCTCGAATCAAAGCTTGTTTTTCCTGTGTACGTTGGTCGGTCGTTTGGTACGTTCCAGCGAAAGCAGTGTCGACAATAACTTCGGCAGAAGAAGACGGAGGAGGAATGCCTGAAGCATTAGCAGGAGCTCCACCCGAGCGCTGAATATTCAACAAGCTGTTCCCACGTTGCAATGTAGGCACTCTTGTTACAGGCGCTGGAGAGGAATTATTAGGTTGAGGAATGGGTGAAGAGCGTGTTGCATCCTTTTGCAAGGCCTTGTTGTCAATCGATCCACTAAAACTCCGTTTCAAAAGAGGTTTTAGTGGTCTAGTGCCAGGGATACCAACTTTTGGAAATCTTGGCATGGCGCTCCTGAAAACAAATAGTACGAGTTACTCAACCAGATCAGGAACGAAACATCGCAGGCTGTACGTACGCGCCCGGAGTGTCTAATAGTTGGTTTGTGTGTTTCTCTTGCGATCTGCTTTCTCCGTCCACTTCAGGTCCCAATGAAGAAGGTTGGTCTCTACCTTCGGCGAGCATTTTCTTGAGCGAACTCTGCCAGTCACAATTTTTTGCACCTCGGTCGCTGACATCTTGCTGATTGTCTTCTGCGCCATTAGTTCCTTGTGTCGACTCATTAATCGATGCAAATAAGCTTCGGCTTGTGGACCCTCGACTCAAAATCGAGCTGTTTGAGGAAACACTGAACAACCCCGATGCAGAATTGGACGATCTTGTGGATTGAGCACGTTTGAGCATTTTGGCGGGCCCCGCAACGGAGAATCGGGTGATGACCCGCGCTTTATAAACCCAAGAGGATAAGTGCTTTCCGTCAAGTCGGGTAGATCTGTGAGCAAGATCTCACCGTCAGCACGTTCATTGCTGCCGTTGCGTGTGCGAGCTGCACTGAGACGCTGAGACTCCTCCAAAATGATTTCATTTCGATCTCATCTACAGCAAAGTTGATGGCAACAACAAGTGAGCTTTTGCCGTAGCTAGTTCAACAACCCAATGTTGCCAAGGTACTTACTGACTTTATCT
This sequence comes from Phytophthora syringae, assembly GCA_012656105.1. Classification (NCBI taxonomy): domain Eukaryota; phylum Oomycota; class Peronosporomycetes; order Peronosporales; family Peronosporaceae; genus Phytophthora; species Phytophthora syringae. The sequence goes on from JAAKBD010000083.1 coordinate 298,701, forward strand.
TGGGCCTCGGTATCCTCATCGTAGCCCAGGACGTAAATGTTTTTCTGCACGCTTCGGATCATTCCGTTGTACATGCGCCCGTCAGCTAACTCCTTCAGGAATCGCGTGCCTTCCGTCATTGACAGCTCTTGTCCGTGCACGGGGGCACCACTAACTCGCGGAACAACTTTCCGAACTCGACGACGTAGGAAGGTGCGAACGACGCCCTGGATGAGCACTAGTCCCTTACGGAATATCACCCCCGACGCGCAGAGGTGAGCGTCACCCTTTTCGCGAACTTCATTTGCTGCGTTATCTTTGATATCGCGATTCGGTATCCGACAAACCTCACACAGTTGGAGGAGAAACTCTAGCGTATCGGGGACGCTCACACCCGCGAGAACCTGTACAGGACTGATGATCAGAAGACAGGAAACGTGTTGACGATCGGAATGGGCACGCGTCAAGAAAGCAGCCTGTAGTAATGGAAACCAATTGCCGTTGTCGTATTCCTAAGTGTTCCAACAATCGTCCCTGTGGGCGCAGACCTCAGAGGCTAAAGTGAATATTGCTATCCATACGACTGAGTTTACGCTGGTCAGAGAACATCCTCCAAATTTGATTCGGTTGTGGGTGGGGCTGTGCTCGCCCGAAAGAGGAAATCTCATTAAGCAACATCAACACCATGTTCACACCAAACTTCGTGCTTCCTGGTAATACAAAGTAGCAACAAACATATTTTTAATGAAATTCTAACGGTTGTGTCAATTTCTTGTGGTTTTCAGCTGCTTCCGTGTTTCGAGCTTTTGACGTCGTGGCTCAGACGCGTGGTACAACGGCTTGTGACGAACTTCCCCAAGGTCAAGTCCTGGTCGCGCTTGAACAGCATGAAATGACGGTGACGGCCAACAATTTCCGCAACCTGCACCGATATGGCTGGTGGTGGTACCGTCGATCATCGAGGAGCTCACGCGCATGCGCATGTGCATCGAGATCAGATCAACCACAAGTAGATCGCGACGTAATCGGTGAAGCGCTGGAGGGAGTGTACGAGAAGCTGTGCTGGAAGGTGCCCAAGAGCGACATTGAGCGCGACGTGCAGAGGTTGTTCGGGCCGAGCTACGAGGAGTACATAACCAAGGAGATGCAAGCTGTGTCAAAGGCAGCTCAAACGTGAATGGAATCGTGTTTAAGTGAAGGCGTACTTTCAGAGCGAGCATCCTAAAAGTAAATACTAGCTGCCGTGATTGTTAGCTTCGCCAATGTCTGACGATTTTTTCAGCTCTGATTTCCGGGGTAAACGTTCAATGGAGCGTCTCTGTTGTATTGGATCCACTCCGCTACAGCACATTGGACGCCTCAAGTATCGTCGATCAGTTTCACTGTCTAATCGCGCTTTAACCCCCAGACAAACTGCGGAACCTTGTCGAACACACTCTGCAATCCAGACCATTTTTCTTTTTGTCATGGTCGGAGAGTATCGTACGGAGAGTTCTCAATGAACATTTTTTCAGCCAGAAAAACCGTATTCGGTGAAGTGTTCGCCGTCTCCTTCTTCACGAACTCCTGGAGCTGGCCGATCGTGGAAACCCCAACACCATTCAAGAACTTCTCCCTCTTATCCCCAATCCTACCGAGCTTGGTCACACTGTCATCCTCCTTCGACGTTTCAAGCTCAATCTTTTGAGAGCCAAATTTCGCAGCCTTTTCCTCTGGCACCACAAAGATTAATGCGACTCGCTCTGCATCGCTTTTCACCATCTCCAATAGTCCCAATTGCTCCAAAGTACGCGCTAGTCCAGCTCCGTCCACAGGATGCTTCTGCGCCACCGTCATCTGGAACAGCCACAGTTTGTCTTGACCATTCAATGTTGTTGCGTCTGGTTCCTTCTTCGGAAAATAAAACGAGTCAATTGCCACAAAGTTCTTCGCACGCGGAACGTGGTATGGCCCATCTTGTAGTATCGACGCGGAGAAGCCATTATCGAAGTAGCAGGAAGACTCGCCCTCTTTCGTTGGAGTTGTCGCTTCGCACTTAAAAATGACTGATTCAGTCTGTTCACCGAGCCGCCGTGCTGTGAAATCATGACCAGAGTTCAGTTTCTCGTGGACACCCATCTCAAATAATGAGCCTCGAAACGAAGCAGCGGCTTCGACACCCTGCAACCAACCAATGATCTCATCCCTGTTTTCCGCCCGGAGCCTGCTTAAGCACTCCGCCAGCAACCGCTTCACGAATAAAGTTGGCTCCGCCAGGCTTTCTTCATCTAGTGGATTCGCTGTGTCTGGCACGTAGTGGCAGATGGAATGATGCGTCGTTGAATCCGCCAGCGTTCGATCAAGAACACGCCGTACGTAGCTGATATCTTGGAATTTCTCGATAGTCGTCTCAATCTTGCGTTGCCGCTTATTGACGAAAAATTCGTCCGTGGATAGGCACTCACAAGCAACACCGCCAACGATGTCATAGCGCTGCTTGACTACGTATGTAACCTTAGCATCGTCGTCATGAGTCTTATCGCTATTTCCATCCGAAGCGATTGCATGTATACGTTCTCGAACCGATGGTCTCATAGTAAGATCCAGCTCTTCAGCGGCAGTTCGGAGTTCCTCGAGATCCCAGAGTGGCATCATTATCTTCGGTCGAGATTTACTTTTATCGAGAAGTTTGAACCACGCCTCGTTTGAACTAGTAAAACAGACCATTTGAGCACCCACCGGATATGTGTCCGGTGGTCCATCGTACAGGTAAATCAACCTCTTCTCCGCCTTTTCGTTCCCCATCTCCTTTTCTTCCTTCATGCGGCCGGCTACCTCTTTCTCCGTTTCCAAAAGGAGCGCTTCGATCACACTTGCTCGATTTTCAGCCTTCCCAACCACTGCGCCGCCTCGCCACACCACGACCTTGTTCATCGTGGAGACTGACCCTTTGGCTTGGAACGAGGCAGAAATGATTGTCATGTCCGGGTTCTCGAAGCTGTAGCGTAGGAGGAAGTACGCGTAGAAGAGAGACTCGCCAATTCCTGCCAATTCAATAACCCACACAGCAGATTTAGAAAAGCTTTAGACCGAAACAAAGACGCCCTGCTCACTCACCTGGTGTTCCCGTGACAGTGACGAATTTCATCCCTTCGAAAGCCAATAGTTCTTGAACTATCTTGTAGTACTGGGGTAACACTCGCGTACGTAGAACTTCGGCTCGTCAAACTCGAACTGCGTGGGTAGGTCGTCAGGAAACGACAGTGTCGTGCTTTCGCCCCACGTCGCCACCGCTTCGCCTGCTTCGTTGATCCGCTGCCACTTCTTCGAGGCCATGGCGTTTTGTTTTCTGGGCGGCAAAACAGAATAACCCACGTGGGTGAGAAGATGTCGGGATAAATCAAATTACCGGAGAGACTACCACAGAAAGTAGACGGAGATATATCATATATTTTACGGTACTTGAGGATGGCATCGCGGTCAAATCCTTAAAGTCCGCGTTGTTCAGAGCATCAAAACCTCGTACGGCATCAAAATCAGAGCGACTGAGACGGTTAGCACCTCGTTCCAATGGTCTAAATAGAATGAGCGATCCCAAGGGACTGACAGAATGTGCGAGTAACGGGGCCTTGAGAATTCATACGTCAGTTTGGCTGGATTTGGCGAGCTTGTTATCACCCCCTTCCGGACCCCTAACCGCCATTCAAGGCAATGTGGCCCGGAACCAAAGAACACCGAAAGGTACCGAAAATACACCGAAAATGGCTCATACTTTCTGTGGTAGCAGCGCACTCCCTAAAAGTTAATGACCTTAGAGCATCTCCACCGCGACCCCTCAACTGCCGACAAGCCAGCAAATTGCTGATAAATTACGGGTATCGCTTTCCACCGCGACCCTCAAACTAGGATGACAGCAAATAAATTTCCGGATTGATAGCAAACAGGTCGGATTTGCTGCCACATTTGATGTAACTTAATTTGCCAGTTGAGTGCACGATTTTGGAGCAAGTCGGGAAATGATCATACAAAACAGCACGATAGTGATTGGGTAAAATAAAACATATCACTGTTCTCATCAAAACTCAGCCAATCACGAGTCCAATTCCTAAATATTGTTCAGACCCACATCAAAAACTGTGATAATTAGTGCGAAGGCAGCTGAAAATTGAACCAAAAGGAAGTGATCAATTTAGTGCACGGTCCTTCCTTCCATCTACACGTCCACGTAAGCTGCCACTTCCTTTGTTACGAGGCGACCCACGATGTCCACGGTCACGCGCGGCTTCTTACGTGGGGTCTGGGGCGCAGGAGGCAGCAGTAGGATGTTGCTGCGGACGTCTTCTTGGATTTCTGTCTTTCTCTTGAGCCATGCGACTTGCCCAGTCGTTCCCTTCGCCCCACCACTTTTAAACACACGAAGACGACGCTGCATGTTAACCAGGGACGGCGGATAGATTCCAGTGCCCTTGAATCCGTTGACAGCGTTTTGGGGTGCTCCATGAGGGCGGAGCGGTACGCACGGCACGCGATAGCGATAGCCTCCTTCTTGGACACGTTTCCGTCTGCGCTGGACAACAACTTCGCCTGCAGGTCCGCCTTTACTACGCTCTTGAACGGCTTGAATACTGCGACGTCCAAAGGCTGGAACAAGTGAGTGGAATTCGGAGGCAGGCGAACAGGCAAAATGCCCCGAGAGCAGCAAGCTGAAATATCCTCTAAATACACATAACCCGATAAAAACGTTATGAATCGCGTATATCCGATTTGAGAGGCAGCCAATATAGGAAATCACCAAACGGGACGTACCAATGTCGACATGGGTAGAGCTGTTGTCCAAAACGAGCACAACTGGGCGCTTCACCTTGTGCTTCTCGAGTTGGGCGTCAAAGAAGTCCAGCCAAATCTTGAACAACCCTGCGTTGATGAATCCCTTGGGAGCTCCTGAAATGCATGCGTCCGGAATGCTAATGGCGGCAATCTCTTCTTTTCTGATCCGCTTTCCGGGGAGAATGATGAGCGGGGGTATAGCGACGCCAGCTGCGCTCACTGCAGCGACAACCGTCATGTGGAACGAGGCCTTAGCTTCTTCTGTCCAGACATTTGTGGAGCCCTTAACAGCGACCACCTTGCCTGCAGTAGTCTTTGGCATGAAGGACGTTTCATCGACGTTGAAAACTTGCTCGGGCCCAACCCGTTTCTCGATAATCAGCTTCGCCATCGTGTAGAAGAGGCTCAGCACAGCTCCCCCTCCACGCTGTTGCGCACGCGTGCGATCTTCTGCGCAACACGGGGCGCGAGGATAGGATGCCGCTTAAGAAACCGCCGATACCAGCCGGTGGTCAGCTTCTTGAGTGGCTCGCTGCGTGTGGGAATAGGGTTTAGGCTCGCGTAGATCTCGTTTGCCTTGGCGAGGATGGCATACGGACCAACGGGAAGCCCAACGCGCTGCATGGCGGCAACCCAGTCCTCCAGATGTTGCTCTAGCGCCAGCGGAATAGCGGGTTTCGTGCCGCGTCGTTTGCCTGCGAGCGTTCGATTCTCGCGCAGATCTTTCGCCTTCTTGAAGAGAGTGCGCAGGGGCACAGACGACGTACGTGCTACACTGGCAGCAGACTCGCCTCTCTGCACACGCTGAAGGGCTTCTGCGAGGTCTTCAAGTGTACTGCCCCGGCGCACCACCATCGCCGCTTTGCGTTTGCAACAAACTGAGAGCCAGCCAGTCATGAAGATTCTGGCAAAACGATATACCTCCAACATTGCACATATATCTCAGGATCTAATACTTTTGTGCACTGAACTGGTCAATTTGTTACCAACCAATCAGCAAGTTGGAAAATTTATTCTGGACCCCTGATTGGTTAACAAGCAGAATCGTGCACCCAACTGGCAATGTGCACTCAACTGGCAAATTAAGTTAGGCAGCAAAAAGGGTGTGGCCAATCATCATTGTCGCCTATTTAATTTTTGTATAGGAACTAGGGCTATTCGACTGGACAAGCCGCCCGCTCCCATTTTGAGATCTTCTCGCACTCTCATCTCAACAATGCCGACCCCCAATGATGCTGGAAAAACATCACGCGGACCGAACTGGGACCATTCAGAAGACAAGGCTCTCGCCAAATCGTGGTTGGTGGTGTCGTGCGACGGCATCGTGGGCACCGACCAGCGCGCCGACCTGTTCTGGGAGCACGTGGCGTCGAAGTACAATGGGATACGGCCTCGTCGCAATGCCCGATATGAGCGCACCCAAAACTCCGTGATGAAGCGCTGGCAGCTTCTACGACTCGCTGTGGGAAAGTTTTGCGTGTGCATCGCTGCAATCGAACAGCTCAATGAAAGCGGAAAGAATGAAGAAGATTGTGTGGAGGACGCCATGCGCATGTGCGAGCAGCTGTATGACGACAGCTTCGACTATCTGGAGGCTTGGCGAGAACTTCGTAACGAACCTAAGTGGAGACAGCTGCCCGCTGCCAACAATGCCAAAACGAGCAGGAAACGCGGTTCCAACCAAGTCGCCACCACGTACGTTGCATCAAATGTTACGGCGGAATCAGAGACGGCAGCATCAACGCCAACGTCAACAGAGATCGGTCAAAGACCCAAAGGGGTCAAGAGTTTGAAAGCGGCACGTTCATTGGAACAAAGCAACAATCGGATGGCAGATGCGGCCGTGGTAATGGCTAAAGCCACGAAGCACAAAGCTGAGTTGGAGGAAGTGCGCATCGCGTTAATGAGAGAGCGCGAGCAAAACCGCGTGATTTTCGCCCCGTTGGAAGGCTTGGACGAGTTGTCCATGAGAATCCTTCGTTTGAAAAAGCAGAGGATGTTGGACGAGATGGAGCAGCTACAGCAGCCTGCACGAGATGACGGCCACGCAGTTGTTGGAGATGGCGAACATGAAGCCCGTCAACGCGTCAACGACGAAAACAATCCAGGGAAACCAATACTTCAAGTTCAGGTACGACATCATTGTTATACTAATTAATTGCTCGCTCATTCGCTAACTACTACATGTTGTTTTTGCCCTTCAGTGCCCACAAGTGATCAATGAGGGCCTTTTTCAAAGTTTTATGGGAGAAAGCCGACTGAAGTTCAAGTCGTCTTGTGATAAATTCCCCACATCCATTACCTCGTCTCTCGTACGTATGCCGCCGTGTCGAGCCCGTGAGGTACTTGCAATACCAGTGACAACGTCATCAAAATGCTCCAAGTTGGTCTCCTCCCACTCATCTTCTATGATCATGTTGTGCATGATAACACAAGCCTTAATAAACGATAGCATATCTTCGGCATACCAAATATGACTTGGCATTTTCAAAATGCGAAAGCGAGACTGGAGGACTCCGAAAGCTCGCTCGACATCTTTCCGGGCAGACTCTTGCTCTTTAGCAAAATGTTTATCTTTTGTCGACCCAGGGCGCGATATGGTCGGGATGAAACGCGCGTAGTCAGGGTAAATTCCGTCGACAAGATAGTACAGCTGCTGAAATTCCTTTCCACCAGCCTCGTATGAAAACGCGTCATAAATCTCGCTGCTAATGACATGCTGACTGATGAGAGGGAGCGCTGCACAATGTTAATGTCTTAGGAAAGCACAGCAAACAATTCGTTAACACTAAGTCGGTTTATATCAATTCACATGACGTACCGTTGTTTATGCCTGCACAACCAAAGAAGAAATGCCAGATCCATAAACGGCGGTCGGCTACCACTTCTATTACAACAGAAGGTTTTCCATCCTTACCGGTAAGTTGTCCCTTAAGTGCTGTAGGACATAACTCCCACTGCCAGTGCATGCAGTCGAGAGAACCAATGCAGCCAGGGAACCCTCGACTGGATGAGAGCTTGAGCTGTCGGTCAATATCCTCGTGAGACGGGGTGCGCAAGTACTTTTCCTCGAAAACATCAATCACGGCCCGGCAAAACTTCTTTGTGTAAGCTGAAATTGTACTTTCAGCACAGCCCATTTTGTCATCCAATGAAAACGCGCTACAGCCGTACACGAGCATTCAAAGAGCAGCACAGCACTTTTGGAGTGGAGACAGGCCCTTGTTCCCCAGGGCATCCACACGCTGCTCAAAGTCTGGGTCTCGAGCGACAACAGCATCTATAATGCGTGTAAAGAGCGCTCGGCTCATGCGGTGCCGCCGACGAAAGTACTTCTCGGGGTACGTAAGGTTCTCAGCAAAGTAGTCGTTCCAGAGTTTGTTATGCGCGGTTTCAAAATCGCGACGGAGGTTTGCAGCTTTGCCGGGAACAGACCCTCCACGTTTTCGCTTAACTGGCGCTTTTTGTGCAGCGAAAAGCAGGAGCATGAGCCTAGATGCATCAACAATGTAGTTAGTGAGACGTATGAAGGGTAGCGCAAGCTATACCGCATGTGTACCTGGGCGTCGTCCCCGTCACTGCTAAACTCGCCGTCTTCGCTCGAGTCGTCCATTGTTGATTTCTGCCCCTCAGCTCTTCTTCTGAACTGAAGGGCCGATTGGGAGGAGGCGAGCTTTGATTGGCTATTTGAGGCTACGCGGTGGGACCAGGTGATTTTGCTATCAACAACAACTTGTCAGCTACTGATTTTCTTTTCAGTTTGCAGATAGTTTTGCTGATACGCGGTGGAGATGCTCTAAGCAAAGCGATAAACCCAGCCGATGTTGCCTGTACGCGTTCTAGCGACATTCAAGGTTTTTTTACCTTCGCACTTACAAAAAGAAGTGGGATTTTCAAGATAACGAATGGTTTTTACGTAAACTACTGGGGTTTAGCTAGCTCACAAACATTAGCCACGTCTCGACCCACGTGTTCATATTACCTGAGTACCGTGAGCAAGGCAGGCGGAGATGACGGGTAAGCTGTTTTGCGCAGGCAACTCCAGCGTATTCCGCGGCTGGAATGGTGTGATCATCCTCGTCGTCAAAGTCCGATGACATGTAGAGCGCGTAGCGCTTGCGGACGGCCGAGATGACGACGCACAAACTAGCAACGTAGCGTGTCTGGAAAGCCTTCAATAAAGAAGGCTGAAAAGGAATAAATTTTGCTTTCAACAGAGACAGGTACAAACTTCCCAACAAAAACAACCTCTCCTTTCTTGAGCTCTGAAATTTCAGAGCTCACCCCGCGCAACGCGCACGGCCTTGTCGTCTTTGGAGCAGGGCTTCGTAGCAGACCCTACTGGCTACAGTATCATGCAGATATAGCATATAATCTTTATCAGCATCAGTATTCACGTTGCGGGCCAAGAGTATCAGTATGAGTGATACGATCAACATCAGATCGGCACTACGTTGATGTCATATTCACTATTGTATTTTTATGGTTTTTAGGGTTAAAAGCACGTCCATTCTACCACGAAGCGTAACGGCCGACTATAAGTATCCACGTTTCTCCTGTTTTCGTATGACCAAGCAGCTCTTTCAGTGCGCTCACTCCAAAACTCGTCGTTAAAACCAGCAAAAAGCAATAAGTGATCATCGACAACCCACAGAAACTTAGACTTTTCCAACGGCAGGCGAAGCAAAATTGTATCAAATACAGTATCAAGTATGTTCATACGATGCTAATACAGATAGCAGCGAATTTCCAGTATGTATGCATCAGTGTGATGCTGCATCGATTCAAATATCTGTATCATTGATACCGTCTAAAACATCGTTGATGCGAAGCCCTGCTTTGGAGACGATAAGTTGCATGGCTGCTTTACAGCACGAAACGGAATCAGACATTTTTCAGTATGAATTTTGCGGCCTGCTCCCTGCCGTGGTGGACTCTGACAACGACGACGACATCCTCACATGCCGCCGCGTGGCGAGGGAGCTGCCTTCTGTGAAGCAAGTTCATGACTGGGAAGCTGCTGTACGACTACGCTGTTCTGGCTTATCAATTCTGTACTTAGTATGTGTCGTGTTCGATTTGGCATCGACAAGATCACGGATGCCTATTCTACTGTTTCACGAACCGACAACACGTCTACTAAGCCGCGATGGAGCTTCTGTCGCAGCTACTTCCTCGTAGCTGCGACAGAAGCTCGAGTCAGCATTCTCATCCTGCTTTACATCACATCATGGCGCTCAACCACCAGCGTGTCGCTCAACTTGGAGGTTCTTGCGGTGAATAAGGAGGGGGCGTCCTGTAGCTCGCCATATCGCCGAGAAGGCTGTCGCTTTCGCTGCTGTCTGTAACAGCAACAGCAGCCATTGCTCTCTTAGAGGGGATTTAGATGTAAAAATGATTTGATGAGCGACTTTCTTTTCGTTGGTGCTGCTTACGTGCCATTTTGGGAGTTCGTTCTGAAATCGCATAACGAAAGTTTTTCGTTGTGAAAGTCGTTTTCGTGCTGCAGCCAGATCGTGGTGCCAGCTTGTTTGCACGCTTCACTTTCGGTACAAAGGAGTAGCCTACACACCCGCATACGAACAAATGCACTACATTCGGCTTCTTCTTCTCGTACATCTCGTACGACGTTTTGTCGTGCAAGGCCTTAGTTTCAGTCCTGTTGTCGACATCCACCACATAGAGAAGTATCGCACCCCACAGACACTCAGGTAGTCCATTCGCCACTAGAATAGCCCTAAGGGCCGTTCTTATTTTCCCGGAGAATCCCAAGCAGGAGGGAGTCCCGAAAATCCCAAGATAAGAACGAACTCGGGACGTCCACAAAACCTCTATAAATCCATTAAAAGCCTGTAACAAATGATATTTAGACAAGTAAATCAATCGTCCCGCTCCCGGCGACGCGAAAACAATTCGGGAGCGGGAGATTTTCGGGCGAATTACGGGAGCCAATAGCCCTAAACCATCATCTATCAGCCATATATATATATAGTATATATATATATAGTAACTAACAGTGTATATAAAGAGACAAGTTCGAGCAAACCTATGTGACAAGCATAGAGTATAAGGTTTTCCAGGTTATAGGTTTTGCACCCGTTGCTTATTCACGCACATTACTGTACTGCACGTACCAGCCCAAACTCTACATGAGGCCGTTTCATTGGTCTAAACGGTTTTATTTCCGCCCGCACTGTAGAGCGTTCCAGACGAAACACCCCACTATAGTTAGTGGGATGAAATCCTTTTGGACTGGTGTATGATCACCCACGTTTGGGTGATTTGGAGGATCGTCCAACTTTTAGAGTGTGTTTGAACCATAATTGTCCGAGAACTGTCAAAGTTTATAGGTTGAAGTTGCTTTATTGCGTCAGTCACACCCTTTTGAGCGGATTTTTCTCACTTTGCTGAAGGTTATGCGATTTTGGAGTGCGTCGGTGAGCCATCGCTGTGAGTCGTGTTTTAGAATTATTGCATTCTATGCGTTATTAGTAGAGAATCGCATCCCAGTAGAACTCTGAAATAAATTTCAGAGAACAACGAAACGAATTTTGCTTAGAATTATCAGAACTTATCAGATTTTCATCAGATTTTCGTTTCGTTCTGAACTGCTCAAGCGCTCTAATGCGAGAAGTGCTCAACTCCGAACGACGTGTTTCTAACGCTGGTTATGTGCAGTATTGTTATGGAATTGAAGCAGTGCCCGAAGGAGACGAACCGTGGTTCTGCGATCGCTGTACTGAGGCGAATGGCTCTCCTGCTGAAACGGTACGCCTGCTTCTCCTTCCGCTTGCCCAAATGATGCAAGTCTGACGCGTGCATGCTTGTTGTAGAAATGCGAGTTGTGTCCCTTGAAACGACCGAAGAGCGCTTTCAAGAAAACATGCGAAAAAGGCAAATGGGTTCACGTGGTGTGCGCGTTGTGGGCCCCAGGTGTTCAATTTTCCGATGTGGAGCGCATGAGTGGAGTGAAGAAGGTGGCTGCTGCCGTCAAGGAGATGAAGGGCACAACTTGTGCTCTGTGCGAGAAGGACGATGGCTGCATCAAATGCTTCCGCAGTTCGTGCTCGACGTACTTCCACCCGCTGTGTGGTCGTGAGACCAGAGGCGTTTACGATATGTTTATGAAAGAAGGGGGACAGCTGCAAGCGTTCTGCAAGGCGCATCGGGTTCACCGGAAGCGTAGTTAGATATTACTGAGGCTTCGGCATGTCCTTCCTAGAAGTCTTCACTGTATGGCCTCTATGATAAAGTAGCGGACTGGTTTGTGCACTAGATCAAGCTGCTTCAAAGCATCTCGTACTTAAGAATTGCTCGCTCCAGTTACGAGTCGAATTGTCGGATCCAGGACTGATCGAGGAAGCGGTTCGACTTCTTGGTCCATTCCAGTTCATCCAGTGCCTTCGCAAGGTGATGGTATTGTATGTAGGCTTATGCTGTCTAGACCGAGATAAGAGCGATAACAGTGGCGAGGGCGATGGTAGACGCAAGCAAATGCGGCAGCTTGGAGTCGTCGGCACTGGATGTGGTCGTGGTGGTGTTCGAGGTGGGGGCGTCCGTGGCTGTCGTGTCGGTACTGACAGCATCGCAGCTGACATTCGCACACAGTGTCGGGTCGGCTATTAAGGTCTTTTCCGAAGGGTGAGAGATGCCGGTAGTTCTTTGTGGTGCGGCCCCCGATTTCTGCGTCCACACGCAGCACGGATCGCCGAGCTCCTGGCCGTTGGTTTGGCCGTCGCCGTCCGAGTCCGCTTTGCACAGCGCCACAGTCCAGATGGCACTGGCCTTGCCGAAAGCGCTACCAAATGCGTTTGTGGCGTCGCGGCCTCCAGAAGGATCTGTGTGGCCAATGGCAGCGTAGCCTTCCACGTTGCCAGCGTTCGGGATCCGTGCGATGAACGTCGATCTGGCCATTGCGGTCGAGCCGAGAAGCGCGACGCCGCCGAGAACCACGAACGATGTTGACACCATCGAGGGTTTCCGACTTGTAAACTGGAAGCGTGTTCTTGCGGCACTGTGAGTTGGGAAGTGAGGCTGGCGATGCACTTTGGACAGACCACCGGATCGCCTTCAGGTGAGATGAGGAGGGTAAGACGAGATGTTACAACCGTGGGAAACTACGGATAGAAGTAAACGGTATCAATGTGCCTTCATTTACAAGCTGCAAAGTGCTCTTAAGTTCCCTAGATTCACAATTTTAAATGAAGTATGGAGTAACTTTCGCAGTCTAAACGAATAGTAGAGCAATTCCCGCGGCAAACGCGAACGCGGAAGCAATCGACTGCATCGCCAACGAGCTGTCAGCCCCAGACGTGTCTGTTTCAGAAATTGTAGAGGCATCGGAGCAATTGATGTTCGCCCATAGAGTTGCGTCAGCCATTTTGTTGCTGAGCGAAGGGTGAGAAACGCCACTTGTCCACTTTGGGGTGTCCCCTGTGCTCCACTCGCAACACGGGTCGCCAAGTTCCTGGCCATTCGTCTGGCCGTCTCCATCGGTGTCAGCTTGACACAATGCCAGTGACCACTTGTTTCCTGCTTTCTCGAAGGCCTTGCCGAACGCGTTGGTTGCTTCACTATCGCCGGTGCCATCGGGTGGCCAATGGAGGAGTAGCCTTCTACGTTGGCGCCGTTGGGAAGTCGTGCAACGAACTTCCTGCTCGAGTCCACTGGCGAGCTGAGCACCGCCAAACTGCTCAAGAGAACGAGTGAAGTAGACACCATTCTGTCGCAGTCAAACTTGAGAGTATCTGGGAGTATGTGATAATGAGGAAGTATATGCGCTTGGCCCCCTCCGCACCTCCAGTCGCTGACCGCACTATTTCCAGAGCTATCATAAGACGCCATTTGCGTACAGCTTACCCCCCGTCGTTGTCTTCATCATCGGAACCAGGGCAAATGCTCAGATAAAATTCTGCGTAGTCCCTTGCGTGCACTTCACGCAACTTCTTCACGGCCTACTACATTTTCACCTCGCGCAATGTTCCCTACTGTCCAGTATACTCCGTACTTCGAAGTAGCTACTTGAGCCGCACTCGAATTGATTCTGAATCCCGTTTCAGTAGACAATAACCCCATGATCAGGTCTGCACATCCAGCGCGAACTCCAAGACGTATCCTGCTGCTTACACCAACTATTAATACAGCAAGTATGTCCTGCTCACCGTAACGTAGCAAAATTGTTTGCTCTCTCACGCTGTGGATCGCACAATCGCAATCAGCGCCAAGACGGACACGAACGGCAGCCACGACTTGAGGAACCCCGCCACCCCAACGTACTTCGCACGGAAGAAGACCCAGAAGCAGAGCTCCACCATGTTCCACCTGGAGCGGCCCGCGTAGCCCGCGTGTTCCAAACACACCGCCACGTGCGAGTGGCAGTTGTCACAGCACAAGTTGTGCATCCTCTTGCCGTAGATCTTGCAGCCAGCAGCCACCGCTTCATCCCAATTGGCCACGTCTTCTGGCTCCACTTTGCACTGCAAGTAGCGGGTCGGGGCGCCAAAGGCGAAGTCGTCGCGGCCAATAGTGTAGGGCCCCGCGAAGTCGAAGATGACCCTGTAAAAAATCATCGTAACTTGGTCAATATGGGCCCTGATTTAACAGTTAAGAGCTTATTGTGAAGCTAAGATCTCACCCTTTGCTGTCGGCAAGGCCTAAGTGCCCGATGAAGGGCAGGAGCCACGTGATGATGGGAATGGGGGACCAAACGATGCAGAACGGGAAGCGGTGCACAGCGGCGTCGATTGTGGCACTCCGAGATCCCCAGAGCCGCAAAAACCAGCAGAATCATCAGAAGAGAGCAGCAGTTCATCGTCATCCACCTCAAGAGTCTTGACGTGGCGCGGGGAAGGCACTGCAGCCGTCGAAGCCAGGGTCTTGGAGGTAGCCATGTTGACGCTTTGAACAGAACGAGGAGGCACGTGATTGGACGAAAACTAGGCACTGTATGATTGGTGGATAAGTGTCATAAAATCGATTAAAACGCGTTACTTGGTTTTTGTATGGAAACTTCAACTTGCCCTTCAGCAAGCCGTCAAAGTCGCTTTCGTTCAGTAATGCGTCAATCATTCAAGTATTTGGCTTCGGGGGATCATAACTCAATCAGCTTTCAAGTCATTTCCAATGAATTCTACCTCCACGTGCTCCACTTTCCTCGATTTCACTTGCGATTTCTCCCTCCAGGCGCAGATCAACTTCATCCCAAGCAAACTTCATGCTCGTATACGCTGCTTCACATCCGTCCGCTGCTGTGATGGCAAATGTGCCTAGTTATCCTCGATTCCCGCCACCTCCAGCTACTCCGTCGCTGGTGAATCCAGTCGTCGACTTGCAGCCTGGTCAGGACGAAATTGATGAATCCGACGCAAGCGACGGCATCGACTTTCGACGCGTGCGAGCTGAGCTGGACCGCCTGCTAGAAGAGGGACTTCGCGAAGACGACGTGGTGGAAGAAGAAGAAGACCACAACACTATCACAGTGTACCCGCCCTACCAACTCAGCCGCTCGAGATTTATGACCAAGAACTTTGGAGCGACCAGGAGCCGCTCGCTCTAAGTGGCATCTCCACTTACATTTTAGTTTAGTGTTCACCCTCTCCGAACACGAAACAGTTCAAGGCTTTCAGACTTTTAGTCTCCTAAGAGGTCCCCTACATCCGCGTCACCCCAGTCGTCAGTGTCTGCAGAGTTACGAAACAACAAACAAAAGAGTTAGTTCATGCTCGACGCACTGCTAGATATCTCCAACATACCTTCTTGTTTGCTTGGTCGCGCCGTCTTCTGAGGTTGTGGAGCTCTTGCTATAGTTGGAGCCATTGTTTGCATTGATGGAGGCGCCACGTACTCACTGCGATCGTTGTCCTCGCTTTCGCGTGTTCGGGACTCGGGAGTGCTGTTTCCATTGCTATACATTGAACCGCGACTGTCTTGCTGCTGTCGTTGCATTTCCTGGGGCTGTCGTTGATAGGACAAAGGTGCTCGTGGTTCATCGTTGTCATCAGCGTTCGAGTTTCTCGATGAGTGGCCGTTCCCTACAGACGGAGTTTGTTGCTGCTGCGGTGGTGGCACTTTCGTGTTCACTGCATTGTCGCGTTCCAGTTTGGCCAACTTTGCCTGGAACCCATCGCAGCGCTGGCCGAGGTCTTTGCAGATTGCAACCAAATACCTCAGACACTCCAAGTTTTCAGGGTAGTCTTGGTGGATCTGCTCGTACAGCACCATGGCCTTCTGGTACGCCCCCATCCGCCGGTAGCAGCTTGTGACCATGAGACGCCACTTGACTTCGTTCGGCTGGATTTGGCTTGCACGCTCGAAGAACTGAATGGCTTTCTCGTACAGCTCGCTTTTGACGTACCAGACTCCGAGCCACGAGATCACATCGAGATTAATGGGGAAGTATCGGTACGACTCGAGATGGTAGTGGAACGCTTGGGTTTCGTCGTCATCCTTGTTGAAGATCTGGCCAATTCGAGCGAGCACGCCTGGGTCTGCTACGTTCTTAGTGTTGCGCTCACGCTTATCGCTGCCACCGAAGGTCGACAACAAGATGTTGAACCATTTGGCCGCTTGTCGATAGTTGCCCATGATATCGTGGAGGTTTGCGATCTGGTAAAGTACTTCAGCGTTGGTAGGAACAATGCTGTGCAGCTTCTCGAAAGCTTGCAACGCCTCATTTAGTACTCCCATCTTGATATTCACCAGACCGAGGTTGTAGATCGCCTCAATGCAATCTGCTTCCACACCGATCGCTTCCAGGAAGAGTTCTTTGGCTCGCTCGCACTCATTCTTGACGTAAAGACAGTTGCCTTTGTTCACGAGAGCCTTGGCGTTGTATCGCTGGTGCCGTACGGCCAACGAAGCATACTTGTCTGCTTGAGCTGTATCTCCTTCCACAAAGTACAGGTAGCTGAGGTTTGTAGCAGCCATCGCCTTATGTGTGGGGTCCTTCTTCTCAAAAGCTTTGAGAACTTCTATCGCCTTGTCGAACTCTTTTTCTTTCAAGAACCAGTGCGCCTTACAAATCTCCATCTCGCTCGCCAAACTCTCTTGATTTTCCTGCTTCAGCGCGTCGATGACCCACGTAAAGCCGGCCAACCAGTCCTTCTTGTCCAGCGCAGGAGCGCACAATTTCGCAGCCACCAACATGTATTCACTCGCTTTTTTCCTTCGAGCACGGATCTCCGCTTTGAGACCGTCGGTTTTCAAAGAGTGAAGATGGTCTTTAGACGATGTGTGGTCGTCGTCACTGATCTTGGATTCACTAGCGAGTCCAGTCTCCTCGTCTTCCTCTTCGGACAATCCATCCATTGGGGTAGTAATAAGGTTCGTGAAGCCCCGCCGCATCTTTTCATGCTCCCCGATAGCATAGTAGCAGATAATGAGGTTGAAGCCCGACTGGAAATCTGCGTTGGCTTCCATGATATCCTCAAATGTAGCCGCTGCATCCTGGTAATGTCCGAGCTTGATCTGTGCAGCACCTATATTGCGCTTGATCTTGTATCGCACCTCTTTGCTAGTATTCGGGATTTGGTCGAGAGCCATGCGGTACATTCGGATCGCCGTCGGGAACTGCTGCTGCTCAAAGTAGATATTGCCCATGTTCACGCGCAACCGGCCACCTTGAGCGTACTGTTTGTTCTTGACAATTGGCGTGTACGACTGGATCGCCTCTTTCCAAAGCCCGTTCAGGTGATACGCGTTGGCGAGACTGAAAAACACGGCGTAGGTCAAGTCGATGTTGAGCAGATCCGCTAACCCGTTCAGCTCGCAGTGCTTGTTGAACGCGCGCTCTTTGCGTCCGGCATCCTTTGCCAAATGCAGAGCTTCTTCAAACTGTTCTCTGGAAATCAACGCGGCAGATTGTTCAATGAGTGAATTTACTGTCCGCTCCAACTCCTTGGCCACCTCCTTCGGTGAATTTTCTGTCTTCTCCACCAACGCAGGAGCGGCTCCGCCTTTCCGACTTTCCCCATAGGATCAAACATCCTTTGGCCGCCTGCAGTTCGAGGATTCGACTAACATGACAACCCGAAGTGGTAAGTACAAGTCAACTGCAACCACCGAAAACCCACAAATATCCTCACGGAAAAGCCTGCTCCGGCCACTGAAGTCATCGGTCGAGCTGTCTCCCCTCCTTGCTGCGCTGTCCCTGGAATTGGTCGCCCCATCTGTGTAGGAGGCGCTCTTCAACATTGAACTAACCTGTCAGAAAACTGAAATTTCAAGGGATATCCCGGTTGGTCGCACCTGAAAGCTGTTCCGGGCGGGTTGTAGCCCCCTCTTGACGCTGGCGCGCCGTACGACGACGCCATGAAGTTATTGGTCGCCGCCGTCTGCGGGGGTGCGAGGTCGATGCTGAAGTTGAAGCCTTCGTACAGATCTTCGTCATCGTCCTCTTCAGTCATGAGTCCATGTCTCGACTGGCCGTAGCCGCCTCCGTAAGCTGCCATTCCGACGTAAAGCCAAGGCCACCCCGTAACAACCTTTGCTATCCAAGAACCCCTGAGCAGCGAGCGGCCGCAATGGGATCGCGGGGCCGTTGCGACGAGTCACTTTTTGTGCGGCGAAACGACGCCAATTTGGCTCGAAAAGTCTTGTCCGACATGGAAAACAACATTTAACAAAAGTACCAAGTGGAGGAGCTTTAGTGGGATTCATATTGGTTCTCTCCGAGTGCTCAGTCGTCTCCGACGCTCAGTCCGAGAGTCAAAATCGTTGCTACGGATATGGCCATGACCACCGTCATGGTTGACGGAAGTTGAAGTGCCCCGGCGAAAGGGATGCGGAAGGAGCAGTCCTCGCCCATGAGCGGGAAATACTCGAGCGTGTTGTTGAACGGCTCGTAGACCATGGCGCAGTAGCAACTTCCGTTCACGCACTCGCCATTCGGATACGAGCAGTTGTTGATGCACATTTCTGCATGAACAGGGAGGATTTCAGGTTAGTAGAGAGCCAAAGTGTATAATTTCGAGGTGTGGGGTACGTACGCGCGTCGCAGTATTTGCCGTACCAACCTTCATCGCACATGCATCGAGAGTTTGGGAACTCCACCGAGCAGTAGCCGTTGCCAGAGCAGTTGTGACCGCAATCTCGGATGGAGCAGTCGTCACTGAGAAATGGAGGTTTACAGATACACTTGCCAAACCCATCGCAGACTCCGTTTGAGTAGTGCGCGTTGTCGGTGCTACACGGGAACTTTTGCACGTTCTCCACGTACGAATCGTTGTCCGTGTGCTCAAAGCCAGAGAAGCAGCAGTGGTTGCAGATTTGAGTCTGGTGAGGGTCGTCGTACACGCAATACGACCCCGGGCAGCTTGAATTCGAGCAGTCTTCGCCGTAGTAGCCGTCGTCACAGCGGCAATTGCCCGCCAGACAAGTGCCGTGTAAGGAGCAGTTCTTGATGCAGCTGTTGAGGTCGTACTGCCACAAATCCCCGAGTGAAGAGGCGGCGAAAGTCACAGCGTCATGATACTTTTCCTCGTGCTTATAGCCGTATCCACCGAAGACGAACATTTTCTTGAAACCCTCGTGATAGACGCTCATATGGCCAGACCGCTGGGACGGATGTTCCCATTGTAACTCAGCCGGTAGATCCTCTCGTCCATCGTGACGATCTCGACAGCCATCCCATCCTGGTGCTTGACGTCGTGCTTGCTCCACCAAAACCCGCTCCTGCGTTGTACCTCGAGTCGGTTCTGCAAAAGCAGAGAACTACATGTAAAGGGGTCAGTGAAGCATGAAACACTTCAGAAATTATTCGCGAAATACGTACCGTTTTGGTGCCGTAGTGGGTTTCCGCGATGAAATAGTAGTTCAGTGGATTGTCAGACAAATTATCAGCACCATATGCGTCGTAGTTGCCACTGTGTGGTAAACGTCGAGCTTCAAGGTCATCCGTGCAGGATTCTGGGTAGATGGGATACACAAGTGCATCCTGCTTAACCCAGCGATGGGCACCTTAGAACAACACAGAATATCAGTCTTGGTTAGATCTTTTCCGAGTTGCACCGATAAACCCTTGAGTACGTACTTGCGTTGTACTGCCAAGTATCATCGTAGTAATAGTTGGAAATGTATCCTCCAAACAGTACGAACACATCGTTTGCGACAATGAGACTGTGATCCACTCTTGGTTCCGGACTCGAGTCGCTGTCTACTACAATTCGCGTCCAAACCCCTGTAGTAATGTTGAATTTCCACATGCAACCCAAGTAATACGGATGTGTAGGGTATGGCGTAAAGCCTCCGTCTCGGGTTCCGAGTGTTCCTCGCCCAGCACCAGCACTCGATGTCGTTGGGTACGGGAAAAATGTACGATATCCTCCATGGATAAAAATTGCATTGTCGAAAACTACCGAAGTGTGGCCAGCGCGTGCAGGAGGCCAGGTCACGACACATTCTACTTCAATCTCATTAAGCAGCGCATCGGCCAGGAGCTTAAGATCTGTAGGACACTCAACTTTCTCGGTAATATTCTGCCAAGTATTGGCGGCTTTGTCGTAGACCCACAGATCGTTGAGATATCCTCCTAACGGGTACTGATTCGCCCCACTCCAGTCATTTCCCTCGCTGTTTTCATGAGCGAATCCATGCCATAGTCGGAACCCACCAAAGACGTACAATAGGTCGTTCAAGACGACGCTGGAAAACTTAAATCGCTTCCCAGGTCCAATTCGTGTACTCCCCAGCTCGATCATCTCGGTCCACGATCCGTCCGAGAAATCGTACAGCCACAAATCGTCGCAATAGTCGTCGCACATTGGCCCGAACCCCCGTAGATGACCATTGAGTCGTCACTGAAAACTTCGGCACTGTGCATCCACCGTTCCGACGGATGGGTACACACTTTTGCACCAAGAACCATCTTGCAGCCTCCCCACTCGGCCCCTTCGTCCAAAAGTTCCCATGAATTGTTAACGCATCCATTATCAGCAAACCTGGTGCAATCTACCAATACCCCCAATAATTAGTTAGCATTGATACAGTTTTCAATCTACACAACCAGCCAGAGTCTCACTGATGTTGTAGCTCCAGACGTCATTGAAGAAAACTGCAACTGGAACTTGAGTCGAGGACGAGTCGTACGCGATTTTGTCTTCGTACGATAAAAACTCGAGTGAGCCGTTGACGCGAGTGATCTCGTAGGTCTTCGGTACGTGGGTGCGTGTGGTATCCTCCGTTCGGCCTCCGAAAACTACCAACTGATTGTCGTACGTCACGAGCGAGTGGCCTCTTCTTGCTGTGGGACTGGAATCATTCACGCTCCACGTCCACTGTCGCCAACAAGATGCAAGTTGGAACAAGCGGCAAAACAAGACGAAACCCAGCACACAACGCATATTTCAACGACGTTTCACGAAAAAGATCCGAGTCAAGTGTACTTCAAATTGTAACCATCGGATACTTATCGGATACTTAGCACAATTCATGTCAAAAGACTTCCCGGCCGAAGGACCTGCCCACAAGTCATCGTTGAGCCTTCCGGCCACTGCACTGCATGTGAGCATGGTAGGATATCTCTAGTCTATTGAATATGCGTCTATACTGGGGGCCACTTTGGCTATCACCACACACGGAGAAGTTCCATCTCCGGTACGTGGTCGTCCTCAACCGTTTCCTCCTCGTCGACGTCCACCAGTTCCTGCAGAAACGGATGCTTGGCCGTGAGCGCCGCGACGTCCCAGAACCCCCTCCTGGCCAGGTACTCGACGAAGCCCATCTTGCCAATGCAGTCGCTCTTGCAATGGGCCGCCAGCCACCTGGCCACGTCTTCATGGCCCGCACTGAGCGCATTCACGACGGCCGACTGCGAACAGCCTTCGTCTCGGTGTGCATGCAGATACTGAATCACCGCCAAGTGGCCGTTCGTGGCCGCGTTGTCGATAGCGTAGTGCGTGGCCCCCTCCTTCCTGTTCCAGTGTAGCCATTGCACCACCGTCAAGTGGCCGTGCTGGGCTGCAAAGTCGACGGCATTGGCCGTGCAGCCTTCCATCCTGTTGTCGTGTAGCCATTTCACGACTTGAAGGTGGCCGTTGCTGGCCGCCATGTCCATGGCGTCCGTCGTGCAGCCCTCCCGCCGGTTCTGGTGTAGCCATTTCACGACGTCCAAGTGGCCGAACTCGGCCGCCGAGTCCATGGCCTCTTTGCAGCAGCGCTGGAACTTGAGCGGGTAGCGGCGACTCAGGCGCTGAACCAGGTGCAGGTGGCCCGACAGGGCCGCACGCATGAGCGACCACGTGGGCGACAGGTCCAGGAAGCTGTTGACGTGCTCCAGCACTAGGTCGTTGGCGGCCCCGAAGCGCTCGCACGCGGCCGAAACGGCCGGCGAGAGGTCCGATGTGGCCATGAGGTGGCCGATTGAGGAATGAGCGGCCACGGGAGTTGAATCATGCGTGTCGTTACTAACTTGCTGCGACGAAACCCCATGCAAGGGAAATGGCTTAGGAAACCGTTCAAAATATTATATTTTTTCGCAACGACGCTGAAAGGAAGTTGCGTGCACGAGACGGGTGATGACCTGTAGAAATACATATAATGGTGATCTGGATGTCATCGGATTTGCAGGTTGTATAGTGCAACACATAGAACTGACCTCTGAGATAAAGGGCTACTCGGTTTGTAACCTTTGTTGCAGCTCGGGAGAGCACTGGATAAAGTGCGCATATCACCGCAGTTTATCACGTATTAGCGCCGCGAAAGGACACACGATCCTGAACCACGAGTGGGGAGATGGCTACATGGCAGCGTGGAGCTTACTGCCTGACGCGGCCTTCGACGATCTGGTGGCTCAGATCCTGTGCGTGCACATCGGCCACAAGGGAATCGCAAATGTCCACCACTGCTAACCTAGGATGTTGCGTTTTGCTGCAGGGTGGAGCCGCAGTCCGCACGTGACGCGCCGTTAGTGCGTCGAAGAGACGATGGATCTACGCTGCTGCACGTAGTGGCAGGCTGGAAGCTCTCGGAACAAATTGTGCGCGATCTGCTGGACGCCGGCGTACCCCAGACGTTCGGGTACGTTACGCAAAACACTGTTGCTATGGTCCAAGCTGACGATCCCCTCTGTTGCTCTGCAGGACGATACCGGGTGGACGCCACTGCTCGAAGCAGCGCAAGAAGGGCAATTTGCAGTGTGCCAAGCGCTACTGGAGGCGGGGGCCACGCCCGATCTCCCGTGTGGGAGGTGACTCCGCTTCATGCTGCGGTGGAAGTGGGCAATGAAGAAATGGTGCGGTGGCTGCTACGTCAACCGGGCACGTGGCCGAGGCGGTACAGCGGAGTGTTCTTTGCCTTCTTGCTGGAGAAAGCTCCGGGTGCTGCGACCGACTACTTGGACGAGTTTGCCACGGTGCTAAACCACTCGCACAAAGGATACGAAGCCGTCAAGTACACGGATCTGAGGGTCATCTACGGCGAGCCTAACGTTCCTGTCAGCGACACGGCCCTTGCTTTAGTGGCGGAGAGCTCTGACGCCCATGTGATCCTGTCCCATCGACTCATGCGGATGATACTACACACGAAATGGCACAGCTTCGCGCGCGCCATGTTTCGTCGAGAACTCGTCGCGTACACGCTTTTGGTCGTGAGCTACTTCATCCCGACGGTGTGGGGAAGTCCGAACTGGATTCACCTCGCTTCGAAAGTGGACAAATGGTGGCCGCGTTGCGGTTCCTGTCGTGGTTACTGAGCATCTTCTTGCTGCTCCATGTAGAGCGCAGTGAGTGTCGAGGGGAGGGTGTGCGGAGATACTTCGCGTCGTTCTGGAACTGGATTGGCGTAACCACTTACACCGCGACCATGTGCTCGATCCCCTGGAGTTCGTGGCGTTCTCCGAAATGACCCAGCAAGTCCGCAACAGCGTGCTAGCTCTGATCGTTGTGTGTCTGTGGATCAACCTGCTTCAGTTTCTGCAAACGTCCCGCAACAGCGGACTGATCATCGCCATGATGGTGCACATGGTCAAGGATATCTACCGGTTCTTCCTGTTGTACTCCGTATTCCTGCTGGGGTTCAGTGGCGCGTTTTACTTATTGTTGCGTGGAACAAATGGCTACGAGACATTCACGACGTCCTTCATCACCGTTTACCTCATGCTCTACGGCCAGCTCACGTACGATAACTTCAAGGAGGCCACCGGATACACTTGGTACACGAGCAATTTTCTGCTACTTGTGCATCTGCTGAGTGCAGTCGTCGTGCTGCTCAACATTCTCATCGCCATGATGGCAACGACGTACGCTGAGGTGTGGGATGCAGCTGAAGCGGAAGCACTTCAGTCGCACGCGAAGGCGATTGTGCGTCTAGAGAAGGCTCTGGCGCCGAACGCGCGTCGTGAAAAGTTCCTCCAGCTACTTGCAGTATCCAAGCCAAAGGCTAACACAAGGAGCACTCGTGAGCGACGATACGTCGTGCAACAAGAGAGTGAGAACAATTTAATGACCGCTCGAGCAGCTCGACGGCAGAACATTATACTTGGTGTTGCTGAGAAAATGAGGAGACTGTCCATTACGAACAAGCCTCCACCCCAACCGAGTGCACCTCCAACCTTGCACCAAAGTCGAGTTGTCCCTGCTAATGATTCCAATGAGGAGTCCGAGTCAACGATACAAGAGCCACCTCCTCCAGTGCTGAAATATCTCCGTCCACGTCTTTCACGAGCCGCAATCCATGAGTTAGCTCGTGATGTTGTTGCTCTCAATGTGGCAATGAAGAACCCCGTCCTCGGTGGCTTAGAGGACGGTGTTCGCTACGAAGTCCCAAAGAAAGTGGGTCGAGCGAAAGACGAGATGCTACTCCAACAATTAGCTCAGGCGCAGCAAAATCGACAACAGCAACAACAACTTGCCAATCTCCAAGCACAAGTGGAACAGCTCACTGCTGCCGTGACAAAACTGCAAACGTCCATTCTTCCCAACAGAATTCGGGGCCCCCGATACCAAAGTATTGACAAGAAATTTATAATTACGCGTGGGGCGATATCTCTACAGGCCAGCTGAACTACTCTACTTGTGCTCTGGTGTCCGCACCATTTGCTGCAACATGTCTTTGGCGTAGCGCAAGCGTTTGGCAAGATCGGGTCGCTCGGGTGTGAGGATTGCGGTGGACGACGAGAAGACGGTCAGATTTCCCTCGCGGTCCAAGAACGTCACTACACGAGCGTCGGTGGACAACATGAGCTTCGACTTGTCAAAGAAGTTGAACTGCACTGTGCCGTTGGATAGCTGGAAAAGCACTGCATGACGAGTCTTGACCCATTTCTTGACAAAAACCATTAACTGGACAGACTCGTCAGTTGTAGTAGCACTGCCAAGTGCACTAGTATCCGTGCCCATTTCACGAGATGAGAGCACGAAGGACCGTGCGAGCTGATTTTCAAGGGTGTCGGCTTCGTCGTTTTCCGCGCGGGCGTCGACTAAATATCCTTTGAAGTGGCCAAGCAGTGTCACCTTCTTCTTTAGTCCCGGATCGTGGCTGTCAAGGGTGTAGCGGACTCGCTGTTCTGGTCCTGGTTTCTGGCTACTTTGGCGCTCGATGTACTCGAATTCTCGGCCGTCTGCAGACGAAATCATCTTGGTGGAGTCGTTGAAGTACACTCCTGATTCACCGTTCGAAAGCATGTAGCCGATGCCGTATTTGGAAGTGTAGTCGACCCATTGAGAGATCCACAGACTTACAGGAACGAGTAGTTGGATCTCTTCAGCCTCTGCACGGATTTCCTTGAGCTTCTGTGCCGCCGCAACAATCGTAGCGGCAGATGATGATTCACTCAACCTCTTGTCCCCATTATCTCCACCGTGAGTGTGCTCTTGAAGAAAGAAAAATCGGGATAGAGACTTGTACGCTCGCTCCAGTACGTTGTGAGATGGGCCCAAGGTCTCCACGGATCCACTGTGTGACGACCTCTCCGCTGCAGAACTGCTACTCGCGGCTAAATTCCTCCGAACGGAGCTAGACAACCCCGAGGTTCTCCCCGAGCCGTCACGCTTATAAGCAGGAGGTGCCGACTGGACCACGGGTGGTGACGCCCCAGGGTCTGAGGCCCGTTGAGTATCAGCATTCACATCCCGATGCCGAAGAGGATACCTTTTGGATGCTGCGGGAGGTGGTGGTACTCTTACACCAGTTGAATTTGCACTGTCACTGTGACGATTAGCGAAAGACTGGGTTTTGCATGATGGTGGCGTAACTAGCAGAGCTGTTCTGGGTAGCGAAGTCGGAATAAATTGGTCAGCCAGGAATGGGTGCTTCAAAATCTGCTCCAGTGATGGTCGAGCGCCTGGGTCACTGCGTAAAATACCGCGAATCAGCGATTGTGCCGACCGTGACACGTGCGCAGTCTCGGGAAAGTCGTACTGGTTGGCGCGGATTCGTTTATAGGTGGTCTTGACATCATCCGTTTCAAATGGTGGTCTTCCCACGATCAAAGTATACATGACAACGCCCGTCGACCAGATATCCACCTCGAAGCTGTGGCCGTCTCCTCGCTGCCCACTGAGAATTTCTGGCGCGATGTAGTTGGGCGTCCCACACATGGTGCGCTTGCGGTCTTCGGGGTTATCCAGCCGCGTCGCAAGTCCAAAGTCTCCAATCATGAGGTGCATCTCCGACGTCAGGAAGAGGTTGCCCAGCTTCAAGTCCCGATGAATCACGAGGTTTTCGTGCAGATACGCCAGCCCCTCCACCAGTTGACGCATGTAGAACCGCACTTCGCTCTCCGACAGCCTCTTCCTCCGACGCATCAAGTCCGACAGGGACTGGTTCCGACACAGCTCCAGCAAGATATACGCGTTGTCCGCGTCTTCGAAAAAGTGCTCAAACTGCACAACCTGCGGGTGATGCAGCGACTTGTGAATCTTGATCTCCGACGTAAACTACAAGTGAGAAAGGACAGCACCACAACCATCAGCATCTTCCCGTCAAAACAACACGTCCAGCCCAGCCCCATGTTTTCTCACTTTCTGCTTGGCCTTTGGCTTGACGAGCGACTTCTTGGCCACCACTTTCCCAGCGTAAATCTTCCCCGTCTGCTCACATTTGAGCTCGTAGCAGCGTGCAAAGCCTCCCTACCACAGCAATAAAAACACAATAAGAACCCCAAAAGTCTACTTCCTTCTTGGCCAGTCGAATAGCCGTTGCGTACCTTGCCCAGGAACTTGCCCTTGATGTACGTGCGGGTCTTGACCAGCCCAGTAGAGTCCAGATACGCCTCGAGGATCTTGTCCGGGACAACTGGCTGCGGCGTGGGCTCCTTCTTCTTCTTGGCCGCCGGCGCGGAGGCCCGGCCATGTCCACATTGTCTTCCTGGTTGCTGGCCGGCTGGTGGCCAGGGCTGGCCGCGCCGCTTCCTCGTCGGCTCTGCACGAGTTTGAACCGGTCGCTGTCGTACACGCGTCGAGCCGCTTCGAGGCTGCTGCGGCGCTTGGCCCGCGCGGCCGCCGACGTGGCCCGGTTGCTGCGGCCCGAGGCGTTCTCCTTCCCGCCGGCCGCTGCCAGCTCCGTCGCCTGCATCGTCATGGCCACCGGATAGGAGTCGAAGGAGGTTCAGCTACGGTATTCAAAATTCAAGTTTCAAATGGCGCCCGCGCGTAAAAACCAGGAGCGGGTGTGGTGCACATGAGGTACGCGTGGGCCACACCGCCAAAGATCTTCCGTTCTAAATATGCGATTTACGAGGAAACCATACTATCAGAGGTTCTGACAAGAGCCAGTTCCTATTGAAACTCGTGAATGGCTACATATGCTACGTGGCAGGTTATGAGGTACCGCAAGTCTTGGGTTGCTTCTGGCCCCCTCGGCCACCGCATTGATCAACGTGCTCTTCGGGACAGAAGACGGCCCTCATCCTCGGCTTCTACGTGGCCGCAAGGGAGACGCCCCGGGCCGCCATGTCGATCCACTTTAAGTTCAAGTCGGCCAAGGAGTTCGACACGGTGACGTTCCCCGGCGCCGTGATCCGCGTGCTGGACCTGAAGAAGGCCATCGTGGACAAGAAGAAGCTGGCCAAGGGCCTGGACTTCGACCTCGTCATCACGGACGCGCAGAACGGGAAGGTCTACGACGACGAGACAACGCAGCTGCCCAGGAACACGAGCGTGACGGTGAAACGCATCCCCAGCCAGCAGCCGGGCAGCGGCCTGCTGGCCCGCATGAAGCAGGAGGCGGCCGTGGCCGCGGCCGCGGCGGCCGCCCTGGCCATCCACGCGTCGCCTCCCGTGGCCCCCATGGCCGGTCCGTCACCGGTTCTACCAGTGGGCCCTACCCCACTCAGCCGTACGTGGCCATTTTAATAGGTTATTGTTGTAGAAAGGAGAGGTTAATGACTGACTTGCTCTGTTTCCTTTTTAAATGGTGATTTTGGTACTTTTTGATTTGGGACAGAATGGCGTCACTGACCTTGAGCACTGGAGATGCAGCAGGAGCACAGACGATGGAGGATGAAATGGCCGCCTTGCAGTCGATTCACGAACAGGCGGAAGATATGAGAGGCTCGAGATTGGGCAATAAGACGTGGACGGCGTCCAGTGGCAGCAACGCCAACCATGTGATGAACTACTATGCGGCCAATAACGGGCCGGGTGGAGATGCAGGTGGACGAGGAGCTGGAGCTGGCGGCCGCGGGTTTGGCCGAGGTGGCCGCGGTGGAGACTTTGGCGGACGAGGAGGAATGATGAATGGAAGAGGCGGGGGCCGTACGGGGCCTGGAGGCCCCGGAGCCCCCGGCGGCCCGAATCTATTGGGCAACCCGCCCCCAACTATGTGTGCTATCGGTGCGGAACACCCGGACACTATATCCAGAATTGTCCCACGAACGGGGATCCCGAGTTTGACCAGCACCGGGTGAAAAGAAAACTGGCATTCCCAAGTCTTTCATGAAGGCCGTGAGTGATCCCAGTGAGATCCCCGTAGGCGCGGGCAAAACGGTAGTGAACGCGCCGTGGGGCGGGCTAGCTGTGATAGAACCGCAGAATAAAAACTTCTCTAAATTAATGGCCCGGTCGGGCGGCTCGGCCACCTTGGACCAATTCATCTCGAATCCACCCGAGCACTTGGCATGTCCCCTTTGCAGACGGCTCATGAGCGATGCCGTGCTCATCCCGTGCTGCCAAGAGGTAAGAAGCTGCTCAAGTTTCCTGCACTGGATTCGGAACTGACTTGTGTGTTTTTTGCTGTGCTTGTTGTTTTGTGCAGTCTGCGTGCGACGAGTGTCTGCGCAGTGCGTTGATCGAGCACAAACTCACGTGTCCGCTTTGCAATGCGAGCAACATGTCACCGGAGAAGCTGTTGCCGAACAAGGTGCTTCGAACGTCTGTCGAAGAATTTCTGCGGCGCGCGCGTACGGAGCAGCAGGAGCGCGAACAGCTAGTCAAGGATGCCGAGGAAAAGGCTTTCGCCAAGCAAAAGGCAGCAGAACTGGCTGCGACCTCAGTTACGCGCCGTTCAGGCGACAGCGCAGATGCTACGCTGGAGATCAAGAAGGGCAAGAAAGGTGACGCTGAGGAAGAAGAGGAAGACGAGTTTGGTGGCGACATTTTTGGTGATGGCGACGAGAACGAAGATGTTTCTTCACCACAGAAGTCGTCCAATCCACCGTCGGCTTCTCCGCCGCAGTCTCAGCAGCAACCTCCATTTTCTAACCAAGAAGGATCGGCAGCGACCGGTGACGAAGCTGCTGATAATCCTTCACGGAAGGCAAGTGATGCGTCAGCTACTGGGGGTGACCTAGCAGCCGAGAATACA
The DNA here is from genome assembly GCA_012656105.1 of Phytophthora syringae. Taxonomy (NCBI): domain Eukaryota; phylum Oomycota; class Peronosporomycetes; order Peronosporales; family Peronosporaceae; genus Phytophthora; species Phytophthora syringae. The sequence continues at coordinate 328,221 of JAAKBD010000083.1, forward strand.
GAGAAGGGTTCGCCCAGTTCAGGACAATCGAAGCAAGGTCCGTCTTCAGGAAATGGCATGGGGCCGCCTGGAAACCAGATGCCATGGGGCCCCGACGGCCCTCGTGGTCCTCCGATGGGGTTTAACGGACCACCTGGTCCATGGTTTGATGGCCCTCCTCGTGGTCAACCTGGTCCGTGGTTTAATGGTCCGCCTGGCCCGTGGTTTGATGGAGGTCGTGGCGGACGCGGTGGCATGAAGGGAGGCCGAGGTGGCGGCCGGGGTCGTGGTGGAATGCCTCCACCAGGATACTTTGGAGGCCCTGGTCCGGAATACTTTGGACCCCGCCCGGACACCCAGACTACTTCGGTCCTCCCCGCCATGGTTTGATGGACCCATGCCCCCATTTGGAGGTCGCGGAGGCGGTGGAGACCGTTGGTTTGAAGGAGGTGACCGAAAGCCACCACGTGGACGTGATGAGGAGCGACGACGTCATCGCTCCTCTTCCCGTGATAGGGATCGCTCCCGTGCGCGTGACCGGTCAGCTGGTCGTGATGGAAGAAGTGAGCGTGATCGTCGAGGTGGCGATGGAAAACCGAGCGACAAGGATTCTCGAGGTTCACGTGATCGGGAACGCGAGCGGAGCAAGCGCAGCCGCAGTCGTAGCCGCAGTCATAAGCCGGCGCAAGGACGCCCGCGCAGCCGTAGCAACTCGCGTGCAGATAAGAAGTCTCGCGACCACACGGGCTCCTCACGGACTTCCTCGTCTCGCCGATCTCGCAGCACAAGTCGCGGCCGCCATCATCGCGAGCACAAGAGGGATAGCAGTCGCGATGGCGCTAAACCAACCAAGGAGTCCGGAACCTCTAGTGATAAGGACAAAAAGCCGAGAGAAGAAGAGAAGAAACAAGAAAGCACGGTTAAGGACGTGAAGCTGGACCAGGTTGCAGCACCTGCCATTGACCTTGACTTTTGGCAGAACCAATGGACGAAGATATGCCTAGCGACAATGACACTCCTGCGACACCAGCGAAGTTGGAGCGCAAAAAGAGCGATGAAAGCATGACAGGCAAGGATGCTAAGGATGACAAGGATCCCAAGGATGACAAGGATGCTAAGGATGCCAAGGATGATGATAAGAAGAGTCCTCGTAAAGACGACGCTCGCGATAAGAAGAACGATAACGGTCGATCTTCCTCTCGTCGATCTTCTTCTCGTCGGCGTGATGGATCTCCCAGTCGTTCAAGCCGCGGACGTGATCGTGATCATGGAGTTACGTCGGAGAAACGAGGACCGTCTCGGGGCGTCGTAGCCGCTCACGCTCGCGCTCACAGTCTCGTCGAGAGTCGTCGCGTGACTCGCGTCGACGCACGGAGGATACCATTTCCTCCTCATCACGTGTGAAGGACCGCGGCAGCGCTGGAGACCGCGGCCGTGATCGCACTGGAGACCGAGACCGTGATCGCGACCGAGTACGTAGCGACGCTGTTCGAGACCGGGGACGCGATCGTGACAGGGAGCGCGATCGCGACCGCGGCCGAGACCGCCCAAGAGACAAAGACCGACCTCGCGACCGCGACAAGAATGATCGTGATCGCCCCCGTGACCGTAAAGAGCGCGATGGAAAACGTGGCCGCGATGCTGCGGACAATGGAACACGTGGTCGCGATGTTGTGGACGACGGAAAGCGTGGTCGCGATGTTACGGACAATGGAAAACGTGGTCGTGACGTTACAGACAATGGTAAACGTGGTCGTGATGTTACGGACAATGGAAAACGTGGTCGCGATGCTGCAGACAATGACACTGCGGTTGGAGGTGATCGGAAACGTCGCCGTAGTGCGGAGAAGGAGCGCGAGCGTCGCGGCGGCGAAAAAGCTGCTGGTGGTTCCAATGGTGGTGGTGGCGGTCGTGTAGTAACTGCGACGACCGGTTCTTCTCGTGGTTCGCGCGGGGGTCGCAATCGCCGTCGCGGAGGCGGTGATGACGACAAGCGGCGGATCGAGGTGGAGGCCGAGGGCAAAAGCGGCGGCAACGACCGCAAGAGGCCCCCACGCAAGAAAAGTGACGACCGTGGCAAGGGATCTGGTGAGACGCCGGCCAAGAAGAGATCGGTGCTGGATCGCCTTGGTCCCAAGATCTAAGTGCAAGTGAGCACGTCGGGATTCGTTGAGAAAAGGTCAAGGAATGCCCGCTTTGCCAAGTCGGATGACGGTTGACGGCTGCAGTTCGTGCGTTTGCATGGCCTCAATGCACGGAGAGCGAGCGCTGAACAACATCTTCCGCCAGGCAGTCCATTTTTTCATTTTGCCCCGCAAAATAATCGAAAACAACCCCCAGTTTTCCCGATTTGTGTCCATCTCGTTTATCTTGGCTTCTTTAGTTCGTAAACCATCAACCTATCGCTTCGCAGTACAAGTTGAAGCTGACCAGCACTCACTAAAATAGGATGATACAAGTTGAAGTTGACCATCACTCACCAACAAGTGTGATTTGTATCCAGGTTCCGTTGCAGCTTTAGTCTCACATGGTTTGATGGGGTTTGCCGTGAGTGAACGTCTGAGAGCTCTCGCCCTCGCCAGGCTCTTGCCATGCTCCATTTTGCTCCTGAGCAGCCAACCGCCTCACCTCAAATCCAACCGCTTCACCAGAACAAAAATCATGATCAACCTCGTGTTCCTGCTCGACATCACTGGGTCCATGGGCAACGAGCTGGAAGGCGTGAAGGAGACCGTGCGCCACCTCGTCGCTTCCGTGTTCGAAGAGGAATACGCCGTCATGATCACCATCATCACGTTCACCGAGAGCTCGCAAGGGTGTTTCGTGACCAACCACAGCTTCACGGACGGCCAAGAAGCCATGGACTTCATTGCATCGGTCAAGCTGTGTGTTCCGCCTGGCCGCCCCTACGTGAGTGCCAATGGCGGAGACGGTGACGAGAACCAGAAGGCCGCGTTCGCTGAAATGTTGACGCTGGACAGCGCGATGCCCACCATCGCCTTCCTCGTCACAGACGCAGGTCCGCATCTCCTCGCTGAAACGCGAACGCGCGAAGCCGAACACGAAGCCAATTTCCTCAAGGAGAAGCACTCGATCGAGGACTCGGACATGTTCAACGTGCTCGCCTTGGTGCAGGCGCATTTCGACGGGAACCTCATCGTGAACGTCGTCAAGTACGTCATGAACAGCGACCACCGGATGTACGGCAGCGTGGCCAAGAAATTGGGCGGAGTGCTCATCGAGCCCAAGGTGCGCAGTGCCACCCAATTAGCCCAAGGGCTCATGGTGATCCTCTCCAAGATGTTCGAGCGCTGTGCTGGAGGAACTGCCGCAGGTGATGACCAGGAGACGTTGAGCTTGGACACGTTCATCTTGTACGACCTGGAAGGCTTCAGTGTTCCGACAAGCGAGGCAGACGTCATGAACAACTCGATCCCCGTGGCGGGAGACACGCGGGACGTGCTCTTTGCCTTCCTCGACCGAGCGACAGTTGTGGTGGGCGATAAGTTCGCCAAGCGAGCGATCGCAGCGTCAGGTTTGAAGGAGCAGGTCGAGCTCTTGATCGTCATCGCGCAGTGCCTCACGGGCAAATTGGGCTACAACGACGCCCTGGACCGAACCACAGCGCTGGTCGATAAGGTCAGCGACTTGCTGCCGGAAGACAACCAGGGCCACCTGAAGCTCACCGCAGAGTCGCTGCCTGGTGTACTGCAACAGACGATCAGCACTTCCAGTGCGCTCGAGGCGTCTGTCAGCGCTATCACGCTGCTAACGACACAAGAGGCGACCGAAGACGCCTTGGAGGAAAGCGATGTGTTTGACCCCAAGACGGTTCTTCAGACCGTGTCGAGCTTGTTCCTAGCACACCTGGCCGTGCTGCAGCTCCCAGTGAAGAACGGCAAGCCGGACTTCATGGACGCTTGGTCGGCCGTCATCACCAAGATGTCCCCGGACGTAGTCACTGCTCGTGATTTCTTGGCACTCATCGGTAGCGACACAGCCACCGGAGGCCTGAGCATTCGCGCACGGGACTACAACTACGCTCAAATGGTGGCCGATCCGGACGATGCACTTGGTAGCGCACTCGTACGTGCAGCGTCCGGCACTCAAGTGCTTGACATCCTGACGGGTTTGTTGTCGGGCGCTCCCGCTGGTCTGTTCTGCCCCAACATGTTCCGTGGCACCGTGGCAGCTTCGCTCATAGCACTGCTGGAGCAGCGCGACGAGCCCTTGAGTGGCTTCCAGTGGGAACTCGCGGCCAAGCTCGTACACTCAATTCGTCTCGTCATGGCCAGCGTGAAGCCCCAGTCGACGATGCCAGTCGACCCAGAAGCAGCTATGGGGAAGCTGTTGTTCCGCCTGCTTCGTCGTTCAGAAGAGAAGTTTGACGCTGAGGCTTTACTGGCAGTACTGAAAGAGCTGCTGGCTACGCGCGTGCACAAGCTCATCCGATACAATGAAGCTCGCTATCTGGGGCTCGTCGAGCGGATGGTCGGGTACACGCATGATGGTGTTGTCGAGGACGCCTTCGACCCGCACGCACTGGACCAGGATGTGTGGAAGTTCGGGCCCAAGCAGGCTGAAAAGTTCGCTGCCTCAACGCAGTTCTTCCAAGCGTTTGAACGCTGTGCCAACAACTTGATCCGTTGTGTGGCCATCTCACCGAAGGTGTATGGAGATGCCACTCAAGCAGTGCCGACACTACTGGAAGTGTGGCCGACGTGCACTGCGGAACTCCCCAAGTTCCTACTGCTGCAGAAGCGATCGGCTCGCTATCGTATCGTTCGAGATGTAGCCGCAACGGATGGAAAACTCGACTGGGAGCTGAACAACACGCTACACGAAAACCTCAACAGTGTGACGTACCAGACGCTGGCGATCCAGACTCTCCGCAAGAAGTACGAAGCGTTCTTACGGGAGCTGCGGGAGCGTCGAGCCAACGAAGAAGCCGAGCAGCGATGGAGCCGAGCGCTGAAGACCGCGCGGGCATCGTCCATGGAGACGTTCTTGGAGAAGCTGACGCTCGTTCATGATTCCTCGAGCCAGGAGCACACGTTGCTCTGGAAGGCGCTAAAGCAGCTTGGAGGCGACGAGAAGAACGAAGTCGAACACTATGAAGAGAAGCTGGAGGTGCTGATCACGGGTCGGCTCCAAGTGGACGGAGGCGAGTACGAGATCGTTTTCAACCGAGGAAACCTGCACCCGCACCCGGATAAGTTGGCTCCGATGAGTGACGCGTTTAAAGCCAAGCTGCGAGAGCTTCGTCGCAAGAACGACTGGCCGATTTGCCACAAGTACCGACACGACAAGCCCAACCGCAATGGCCACTCCAACAAGAAACCTTCAGAGTGGGCGAAGAAGCGCTCGACTGCCGGCAAGACCTTCTGGGAACAAGACTGAGTCGTTTTGCATGAACTAGTATCATTAAGTTGTATAATGCATCGCTTTCCATGTCAGAGAGCCCTTTGCTGACCTTGTCCAGCATTGCAGCAACTTGTGTAGCCATTTGCCCCGAAGGGACGCGAGCCGAAATGTAGCCATGTGTCGCGAAACGACGCGAGCTAAGTTGAAGTTGTTGGGTCTCACTAACGGACTTAATGCCGGGGAGAAACGGCATGCGGCAGGTTTGCTGGGGAGCAGGAGGCCTTGGGGGCCAATTGGAAGTCGGCGCAGTGCGTGACGTCTCTGTATGACTCGTACATCCAGCTGCAACAAGAGAACGAGGAGCTGCGCGAAAATGGCAGGCGATTCCAGCAGGAGAACGAGCTGTTGGCGCTGCAGAGCAAGCAGAACCAGCTGCGGGACCCGGAAGACACTCGATGTGAAGCGTTTGAGCAGGAGATTCGGCTTCTACGCAGTGAAAAGACGAGGATGGAGGAGGCGCATCGGCTTGAACTGCAGAAACTGGAGGCGAGAGCTGCGAACAGCGAAGCGACACAGCAGCGGTTGGTGGCCAAGTACCAAGAGAAGTTCGAGTTCGATCCTCTGGAGGCGAAACGAGCTGCGATGGCGGTGAAGACCATGCAGAATTCGCTGCAGAGCGCGCTGCTGGAGAAGGAGGAGCTTGGAATTCGGCTCGGAGAGCTGGCGACGCAGTACCGCAACTTCCAGAAGGAACACATGGAGATTGTGCTGACTTTGAAGGAACGGGTGAAGGTATTTGAGCACCAAAGAGTGCGAGTCGGACAGCAGCGTGTTGTGAACGCTCTGTCTGCGTGGTCCACGAGTAAACTCCAGAATGCGTGGAGCAAATGGACAGCATTGGTGAGAGAGCAGCAGCAGCAAGAGCAGAACAAGCAGTTGATGACAAGTTTCGAAGTTAAAAGTGATGAGCGTGTTGCTAAGATCCGACGGAATCAGGCCGCGCTGTTTGCGATGAAGCTGCTACAACAATCGGCAAGACAAACGTTTCTGCGGTGGCGATTCCATGTACGGCAGAATGTTGAGAGACGTCGCAAAGGAAAATGTTTTGCAGCAGACCGTGAACGCAGAAGTGTTAAGCGTGGAATGGCACGCTGGAGAGTGGAGTGTACCACGGCAAAAGCTCTACGCAATGGCTCGCTGAAGGTTGAAAAGCTGCTATCATGTCGCTCGCGTAGTTGGGGTATGCGGAAATGGAGCGTCCAAACCTTTCGTCTTGCTTTGGTCGAGAAGGATGAGAAACTAAACTCTTTGAGTGGAACGGTACAACTGCAGACCAAAGCGATCGTAGACTTAGAGGGGTCGCTGAAGGAGGCGCAAACTGCTATTCAATCAATGGAGAAACAGTACGAGGAAGAACGGGCAAGAAATACTGCGCGTATTGAGACGCAAAGAGCTACCGAACTAGCTGTTCGGCAGAAACTGGGGCGATTCTTGACGAAGCAGTCCAGCCGACAACTTCTGAAGGAGGTTTTACGTGAGTGGAAGGTGCTAGCGACTTATCTACGGGGTTTGAATCAGCGAACGGACTTGGCGAGACAGAAACTACGGATCCAGAAACTTCGACGATCAGTGCTCGACTGGCACTGCAGTGCTCACCAAACCCACAAGAAGCGCGTGCAAACCCAACAGATTCTTGGTCGGATGCGTCAGCTTGGCGTTTTAAAGTGCTTCAACTCGTGGAAAGAGCGCGTTAAAGAGGCGAAACAGCGAAAACTTGCTCTGTTGCATGCAGTAAATCGGATCCGAAATCGAGGAGTAGCGCGGTGCTTTACGCAGTGGACCGCATTTCGAGAGCATCGAACGGCACTTCGCCAAGCAATTGAGACGTTGACCAAGTGTGCGCTGAAGCAGCAAGTGTTTTTCCTGTTGAGCACGTGGAAAGAGCGAGTCACCGAACTCAAACTCCAATCGCAGGTGCGGCAGCAAGAACTCATCCAACAGGTTTGGGAGAATCGACTTGTTCAAGCCAAATGGGACTTGAACTTCCAGCGAGAGTGCTTCACGCGCTGGCATGACTCGGTTCTGCAACGACAGAGGCAAGATATCGTAGTGAAAAGGTGTCTAGCGCGCATCAAAAATGGTTCATTGGCGAGAGTACTCGGAAGCTGGCGCAATTTTGTGGAGTGTCGGAAGTCCCAACGAGAGTTTGTGCGGAGGTGGGTGGGTCGATGCCACTCTGGAGTTCTACAACGCGCTTGGAACCGATTGCAACGCCAAATTGTGCTGAAAGAGCAGCAGATGTTGATGTTTCAACTACAGGAAGAACGAGACGCGGAGCTGAAGCAGCTAGCGACCGAGTTTGAAGACTTTCGAAAGGCACAGCAAGTTTTGCGTGAAGAAGCGGAGCAAGTGCAGACACAACAAGAACGAAAATTGCAGGAGACGAACGCTCGCTTACATGAAGAAGCCAAGCGAGCACAACGTTTATCCGGTGCTGTTGTATTGCTGTGCATGACCAGAGAACGGGGATCTGTGCTAATACGAAGCTTCAAGGCGTGGCAAAAAGTCGTTCACAATCGTAAAATGGTGAAAGATTTCCAGCTCGCTGTAAACGTCCGACAAACACTTGCAGTGACGTTGAAATGGAAACAATTCACTACCCAGCAGAAACATTTGAGGACTGTTTTCGAGGCAATTCGATCGCACTTCTCGCGTTGGTGGCAAATTCAATGTTTTGTGGCTTGGAAAGAAACGAGACGACGGAGCAGGGCAGTTCGAGTTTTCTCAGCCGTGTTCATTCGCAACTCCGAGGCGAATATCTGCCGAGATACTTTTTCAGGATGGAGAAAGCTCGCGAAAAAGAACGTTTTACTGCGCTGGACGCTGGAGAAAATCTGGTTAGGCTCAGTCCATGCGAAGATGCGACAACAATTCACGCATTGGGTGGCGCATACCGAAGCGGAGGCTGCAAAGAACAGCTTGAAAAACGAAATGCGGAGCTGACTGCTATACGAGCGAAGGTTTGGTGGAAGCAGTCGGTATCGAGGATGCGGTTGAGCTTTTCGGAGTGGAAAAATACTGTGCAGGAGAGAAAGAAGCACCGTCTAGCAGAGCGAAAACTTCTGATATTCCAGCAAACTCGGCTTGTAACACTGTGCTTCACCACTTGGACGGAATTTGTACGTGTTCGAGAGCGAGAATTTGAACGCAATCAACGCTTTGAACGCTGGTTACGCAAGGTTTTCATGCGCAGAAAGGAGCGAGCGATGGCCGTGTGGAAAATGCTTCTCATCCGAGACCAACAACGGGATCTCAGCGAGTTGAAAAAGCTGCAAACTGGTCAACAAGAAGAACGGGACCGTCAGAAAGAGGAGATCTTGATCCTCAAGGAATCTGCGTATGAAACCGAGCATAAACTCGCTGTCTATGAGCAAACGACGACGAAGATGCAGTACATTCTGGAGTGTGGATTGGTGGCGAAATGTTTCAACGCACTCAAGTTGAAGGTGGCCATGACAAAATACCAACGACAGGCAGTTCTCTTGTTTCAGAAAAATGCTCGTCGACGGCACCTCGCAGAGTTCTTCAGTAGCTGGAGTTCATTTTCCCAGAAATGCCATGCTGTGAAGCTGGCCGTGGTTCAGAAAATCGGACGTTGCCGAGATGTGTTTTCCCGAACAGTCCTACGAGAATGGCACGTTTTTGCCAACCAGCATCGTGTTTTCAAACAGAAGCAGCTAAAACTACAGAAACGAATACGGTCCCGAGTTCTAGCTACGAGTTTCACCGTTTGGCATCAATCAATTCATCGTGAAATGGAAATCTCCACTGCAATGTATCGTTTGGAAGGCATTGTACGAAACCTGAAACTACATGAAGCACTATCGTTGTGGCATCATAAGTGCTTGCAAGAGAAGCACCGAGTGCTTCAACAGAAGGAAAAGCACAAAAGGTCATGCAGTTCCTAATGGGTAGACAAGAAGCAGAGCTCGTGCGAAGCTTTCACTCCTGGAAACAGTTCACACAAACCAAATATGCGCTTCGTTCTCACGCACATTTGCGCTACTCGATAAAGTGTCGTGATATTCTCGCGGAAAGCTGGAGATTCTGGTGCTCAACAGTCCAAACAGTGAAGCTTCAACGGAAGTCGGTTCAAATTATGCAAGGCTTGACCAAGAGATTCTACTACCGGATTGCGTTGTCAAGATGGAAGCGATATCGGTTCATGAGTCAAATCGCATTGTTGCAAACGGGTAATGAAGCTCTCACAAGCCGCTTACAAAGTACAAACACGAGCGTAGAGCAGCTTTCGACCGACTTGATGGAGCTTCAAGACAAACTTTACGAGGTAGAATCGAGATCGTCAGTGGTGAACATGGAAGCCACTTCGCAAGAAGCAAAACTCAAGCAACAGTTAAGCTGTCTGAATATCCTCAGTACGATGACGCAGAAGCGAACGGTATCAAGAGAAATGTCAAAAGCCTTTGCGTTGTGGAGAACGAAGCTGTACAATTTCCGGCGAAGGAATCAGGCTCTGGCAAATGTGGCTACGATTCGACGGAGAAGACGGCGGTGGTTTGCGTTTTGGCTGTGGAAGGTGAAAACGCTGCGACTGCGACAGCTTGACTCGATAAAGAAGTTGTGGGGAAAGAACGACTTAGTCGCAACTGTACGGAGGTGGAGAGCGTATTCTACAGTTCAGGCCAAGTTGAGGCTCTTCCTCACCAAGCGCTGTCTCCTTTCGAACACAAAGCGAAGTTTACCCGTATCGTTTGCATTTACACTGTGGAAAACGAAGGCGGTACAGCTCACAACACTTCAGCAGGTGACGGTACTTCACGCAAGACTTCAAAGCGAGCAAAGCGCGTCTTCTACTCATTTGCGCAGGTTAATGCTGGGTAAATGGTGTTGGCTAGCGTACACTCATCGTCTACGGCAAATGAGGTCGTTCCTCTCGCACTGCTACACGAACTCAATCAAGAACAATGCTGCAAAACATCGCCGTGTAATTGAGGAGATACAGCAGACCAGCGAGGCTGCTCTTGCGAAAATGAAAGAACAGAGTGAAGCTACAGCTCAGCAGGAAATGAGCGCGTTGTCAGCTGCAGAAGAACAGTTGACTGCTGGAGCCTCTTTTCAAGCGCTTCAGACTCTCATCCGTCGTATTTTCCAGCCGACGACCGTGACAGATCTGTTTGTCAGCTTGGCCAGCACTTTTGCGCAAATTTTGCACGGCAGCTCAGCGGTGCTTTTCCTGTTCGACCCCAGTAGCAATGAGCTTTGGACGCAACGTGAGGAAAACCAGCTCATCCAAGTACCTGCTTCCCTTGGCATCGCCGGCAGCACACTTTCCAGTGGATCAACGCTAATTATCGCAGATGTCGGCGCAGATCCCAGGTTCCATCCTATGGTGGATCAATTTGTCTTGAGCGGCTTGCAGCAGGATGATGCAACTTCTGCGCTAATGATGACAACGTCTCGACCAAAAGCTAAGCAAACTGTTTGTTTGGTGTCTTCAGCTCTCCTCTCTAGCGATGGTAAGTACAATTTTGTGGTAATGGTAACAAAACCACAATACCTAACCACTTTGCTTATTTTTTGTTGCAGGAGCCGTGTACGGAATTCTTCAAGTAGCTTTTCCCACGTCAAGTCTGTCATCCATCGCCCGACGAGTGCTAATAACTCAAACGCAGCTCTACGCCAAGACTTGCTGCTTCTACGGTACGTTCGTTGCAAGTTACCAGCTTTTTCACTTTCTTACTTGTTGACTGTTTTATAGTGGAGCAAATTGTTTTCGAGATGCTGCGCAATTGTCGCGATCGGGTTCGAGCGCGAGCCCCGACAAGTTCATCAAGTTATTCAAGCAAAACAAAAACTGGCGCAAATATTACGCCGCAATCGAGCGCAAAGCCAGTGACCTGCAAAATAATCTTCGCAGCGTTCTGGACGAACGTGAAGAGCTGATTCAGTCCAAGCTCGAGCTGCAAAAATCTCATCAAGAAGTAAAGGACAAACTCCAATCGAGCGATCGCAGCACGAAAGACGTAAGCAAACTGGTTCTTGGCTGGAAGAAGAAATTGGCAAAGTGGCAGCTTGTTCTCGCGGAGAAAGACCACGCGATAGCTGAAAAGACGAGCGAACTGGCACAAGTGGAGAAAGAATTCGTGCGCTATCGACGAGAACAGCGCTCGAAGGAATTGCAGAGTGCGCTGTCACCAACACGGAGTGGAGCCAAACGCCGTAGCTCCATTACGTCCCAACCTGATGAAGGCGAGGAGGAGTCAATAGGGCTCAGCGACCGTGGCCAGCTCAGCATCCTGAAAGCAGACCAAACCAGACTCAAAAGTCAACTGGTACGGGCAGAAGCGGACAACCTTTTGCTAGTGAAAGCAATCAGCATGGCGCGCACACAGCACGGTGAGCTGCCGAGGACGATTCAAGCTGAGGTGTCACGAGTTGCCACCCGTGTCTCTCGACGAGCTCCACCACAAGCATAGAGAGCAGAGCTACTGTAGACAAATCAAAGAAGCTGTTAATTGTACGCTTACTTGTCCGACGCCAGCGTGTAGTCCACGGTATCTTTTGACAGCGCAGCGCGGTAGCGGTCGAGCATGATTTCCGATAGAAGTTCGTGCGTTCCAAGAGCTTCCGTGACACGAATGTCGACGGCCGAGTGTCTCGCGCTCACATCGTCGATAATCTCCTCGATGTCGCCCTTCTCGCCGGCGTGACGTCCGTTGGAGAGGAACATCTTGGCCACGACAACAATTCCCTTCTCCACAGTGTAGTGGTCGAGAGCCACAGCCAGCAGTGGGTCATTGAAGTCGTACTCGGCGCCGTCACGACGCTCCATGCAAGCAGTGTCCACCAATTTGACGTGCTGGTTCGTCGTCAGAAGACCGCGCAGTTCTTGCGCCACAAACTCGCGAGACTCGTGGACGTCCCTGTTCGGTGTGCCGTGGTCCACAACGAGGATCGTCACGTCCTCGTTCACCGTCTCAAAGTCCACAACAGCGTGGATACGTTCGAGCAGAATCTGAGCGACACGAGTGTCGGTGGCATTCTCCTGGTCCACAAGACAGCCACCAACACGAACTGAAAACGGTGCCGAAGGCGACGTGGCTGCATTCCACACTTTGTCGATCACCTTGGGCATGAACTCCGTCAGCGTCGAGCTCTTTCCAAAGAACATTGGCAGCACCACAACTTCACTAGCGTTGTCTCCTCTAGCAGCCAAGTGGTATGTAAGCACCATCTCGAACGTCTTGGCTTGCAGTCCGTTCAACTCGTCAGGGTTCACACGGTCCGAGAAGCGGAAGCTGCAGGGCACCACAGCTTGACCCAGCGAACGGCTCAGTCGGAAGCCAATTTGACGCAGATCCAGATAGGGCTCCGCTCGTAGCGAGCCAATGTTCACAAGCACCACCAACCGCTGCATCTCGTCGCCCGGGTGACCTCCTTCTCCTACTTCTCCACGCGCCAGCTTCTCTTCCTCCAGCACTTGAGCGAGAAGTCCTTCACGGTACGTCGGGTAGGTCAACTGGACACCCAGCTCTTCCTTGATCCGTCGATTGGAGCACACTTTGCTCTCCGCGTAGAAGGTTTTGGCCATGGCGCTCATGTTCTTCTCCGCTTCTTCCCACGACTGACTGGGGGCACCTCCACCCCGAGTAGTTCACACGCATAGGCGGTGACTAGGTCAGCAGGTGCCGGTTCGTCGTCGCACAAGTTGTAGACCCCTCCGGGGTTCGGCGGCGGCCGACGCCACCAAAACTTTGACGATGTCGGCCACGTGGATGCGGTTGAACACCCGACCCGGGATGTGGATCCGTGACGCTGTCCCACTACGCACCTTGGTGACGGTTCCTCGACCGGGTCCGTAGATTCCGGCGATCCGGAACACGTGAGTGGGGAAGTCCGAGTCGAGCCACAGACGCTCCGCCCTGATCCGCATCTGAGACCGTTTGACGGACGAGCCGACCGGTGCCGACTCGTCCACGGCCACCCCGTGGGTCTCTCCGTACACCCCAATGGTGGACAGGTACCCGACCCATTGGATCGAGTCTTTCGTGGCACGGATGAGACGGTCCCCCAGAGCTGAAAGCACCGGGTCCTCCTGCCCTTCCGACCGACCGGTTGGCACTGAAATTAACATGTGCGTGACCCCTCCAGCGCCTCTTCCAGGGACTGGGGTTGGCGTCGTCCCATTGCTCTCCGTCGAACAGGAAAACGTTTTGCGCGTGGGTGGAGGAGCTGGTGCAGTGGAATGTGGTCGACTCGAAGTTCGAGAGTTGCAACGCGGCGTCCATGGACCGGACGGTTCCGGATACGGAAAAGCCCAATTGGCGGAAGGCCAGAGCTGCGCGGGACGCAGAATACCCGAGCCCGAACACGAACAGCTTCATGCTTGTTAGTGATTGTGACGTCAGCGGAATGAGGGGCTGGCGGGACAGGACACCGATTGGCTAAAGGCACTAAATTTGTGTTAATTGGATCGAACATGATACTCGTACATTTTGGCACGAGAGCAACAGCCTCCGATTCTGTTCCATCCAGGATGTACGCACCGTAACAAAATGCAGTACCGGCATACTAGTAATATACTAGTTTACTATAGACTGATTAAAGCCGCGCAGCAGCTCTGGATTTTTACTGTTTTCATGTGTTAATATGTCGACTTCATTGATTAATAATATTAATGTTATATTTCTAGTAGTGTCACGTGCTCGGGCTGCCGCCGCACAATTTCATTTTGTATAAATCCATCATGTGATCAGGCTGCCGCCGCAAAAATTGTATTAGTATATCATGTGGCTCGGGCTGCAGCCCTGTAATTTGATTTTGGAAGCCCAACATGTGCTCGGCTGCCGCTGCAACGCATTTGCTCCATAACTGCCGGCCGCAGACGAATCCTGAAAATGGAGCGCGTTGTTAGGACAACATTCACTGGATAAAATAAAGGGTATTTCCCAGGATGTGGACCCTGCCACTGTCATTTTCCCAAAGTGTGGACCTTCAGCACAAGTGCAAATGTTTCTTACCAAGAAATTATGCAACGTTCCGGCGGCTAAGTGCATCCGTGTTGGAATCAGTGGTATCATTCGCTGTCGATGGAGCTGACGGTGTCGCTGCTTCGACAGGAGGGGGGCAATTACAGTGCGGACGCAAACCACGGCGACATTGTGACCACTGCCGCCATCTACTCAGGAGTCATGGGGTCAATATGGGTGCTCGACCCGTACGGTGTCGTGTAGGTCTCATACGTGGCCAATGACGCCGTGGTCGTGTACATTGTCGTAGTGGCAGGGTCCACATCCTGGGAAACACCCTAAAATAAAAATCCGAAAAATATGGGAGGTTACTTCAAAGCAGTTTTGACCCAAACCAAAAGTGAATAGAGAGGTTTCGGCGCAGACACCACCTTCACTTTACCCTCACTTCCTTCAAAGTGAGGGTGAGGGTAATGCAAACGGCAAAGAGGTTTCGACATTGAAAACAGCTGCCAGCTGCCAAACTGGCTGGTTCTCAGTCAGTTTGAAATACAGGCTAAGACCGGCAGAACCACACCCGGGGCGCGAGCGCTAAGTGCGCAGCTAGCGGTGCCGATCGTATCACTTACTACTTGGCGAGTGAAACGGTACGTTGCTGCTCAGGTGCTTTGTCCTAGCAGTGATCTAATGTGCGCGGACGTCGTGAACCAACATCATTCATAGGGAATCAACAGGGAGAAATATAGTGGGTCGACGAACGCAGCAGCAGCAGGCATGTCTTTCACGCAGGTAGAGGCAATGGAATTGCTGCTACATCTTGCTGCTATCGATGAGGAAGACTGCTGGATGCTCATACACGAAGCGGGGCTTTTCGAGAGCCCAGAGCGACCGCTCATACCCGACGTGCGGTTCGATCTCAGCAGCTACGGCTACGCAAACGCTGTTACAGATTTTCGCTTCGATGCCAACGGCATCAGGCTGCTTGGACGCCTTTTTGCTCTGCCCGAGACGATCATTACTGAGGAAGGAGATCGGTGTACGATGGAGGAAGCGCTCGCCATCATGTTGTGCCGCCTGTCATATCCACGCAGGCTACACGACATGATGGACAAGTTTGGGCGCTCGACGCCCGCACTGAGTCGAATAAACTCATGGATGGGTACGTTTGTGTCTTGCTTCGCGACTATCAATTGAAAGTGGTGCTAACGCTTCGTTGCTCTATTTTATTAGTCGACTTTGTAGATGATCGATATGAAGATCTAATGTACTTCCCCATTAGGCTGGTGGAGAAGCGGATGGAGGCGTACTGTACTGCAATTGAACGTCGAAGCTCAGCCAGCGGTATTTTTGCTTTTCCCGATGGGACCAAGGTTCCGATCTGTCGGCCATCTCCACGGCCAGGCTACAAAGGAGAAAACCTGCAGCGGCAGGTGTACAGTGGTCACAAAGGGTGCATTGCCTGCTCTTCCAAGGTAACAATTGTCGCTTTCCTTATCGAATATTAGAGTTTGTTAATCTTTTTGTCTTAAATGCCCCAGGCCTGACAGCTCCCGATGGGCTTTGTATTCATTTCTTCGGGCCATATGAAGGCCGGCGCCATGACACCACCGTGTTTGCAGCCAGCAATCTGGTTCGCTACTTCGACAGCTACGGTGTCTTCCAGGACAAAGCAATTTTTGGCGATCCAGCATACTCAATTAGCAAATATGTCGTCACACGCTTTAAAGGTGTTGTGCAAACGACGCACGAGCGCATATTCAACAAGGAAATGAGTGCAATTCGCACGGCGGTGGAGTGGAACTTTGGAATCATGAAACGAACTTGGGCTTTCATCGACTTCAAGAAGAATCTTAAACTCCGGCTCAGTCCCGTTGGCAAGATTATCCGTGTTGCGATGCTACTGATCAACTGCATGTGTTGCTACCAAGGCGGCAACCAAATTAGCAATTACTTTAGTCTCGCTCCACCAACGCTTCGAGAGTACCTAGAACATTAGAGATGGCAGAATAATATAGACGGCAACCAAACCAAGTTACATTGCAGCTTTACCAGATGGCTACTCTACGCTATCCTCTCTTCGCTAGCAGCTCAAGTAACTGCATAAAACGCTTCTCAGTGGATTGACGATCCAGACGCTCTTGTTCCCACTGTTTTTGCTTAGACTCGAGCTCCTTCTCTTTCTGCTCTCGAATGAGCGCAACAAGCTGGCTGAACTTCTGCGACTTGGAGGGACCCTCGTTGACGTGGTCATCGTCATCGCCATCGGGACGCTTCCGCTTCAGATGCTCGAGGGCAAGCTTACGAATTGTCTCACCCGCGCTTTCTTTTTTAGCCATCTCCTCTGCTTTGATGATCTTCTTGGCCGCCTTCACATACTTGGCATCCTCCATTTTTGACAGGAGCTCGTCAAGAAGGAGGTCCTTCTCCGAATGTGACTCTGTCACTCCAGAAAGCCGTGCCGCTGCAATGTTCTTCTTCTCCGCCGTAGCTAGAGAATTAAAAGGCGCAACCAACAGCATATTTGTCAAGTTTTATAAGTTTAACAAGCAGCATCAGACCCATTACGAACCTAGCAACGCATTCACGCGGTTTTGAGCAGTCTTTCCAGTCAGGTTCTTCCTCAGGAAATCTGGCGCCGCCACGAGCTTGGCAGCAAGGCTATTCCACCTTTCCATGACTTTGCCGTGATCTTGGCTGAACGGATCGTCAGCAAGAGTCTGCTTGAGCAGCAGCACGTCTTCGACGTCCGAGAAATTCTTACGCTTGGTTGGCTCCGTCATCGCAAATCTAACAGTGCGAAAACAGTGATCGCCGCAGGAAATGAATGGCGGAGCTAGTGTGAGGGTAGAGGTGCGGAATCCGCACATTTACGAGTTCCACCAGAAATTGATTTGCCGGGTTAGGGGTGGAATGTGTTTTAAACATAAATGTGAGGGTGAAGGCCGTGAAAACGACCTTCGAAACCTTTCTAATGTTGCTTGTGTCCGGATGGGTCAAAATTCACTGGATATCATAAATATTCGTAAAGTTACTATATATTAGAGGTAATTTAGGAGCTTTAATGATTTTGACATTCAACGGGGCTTTCATTAGTCTAGGATTCTGACGTCATTGCAATCCCGAGTAGGGCTCTGGATAAAATCCAGAGAACATTGTTACATAATCTATGAACTGTTGGTCAGGCATGTCAATATCCTTGTTCGGGGTTGTATTATACTTCCTCCGGATCCTAAAGAGTGCAACAAGCGCCTATCCACAAGACACAGCCTCTAAAACATTATTGGAGTTCCGTATAAAGTTACGCAGGAACAACAATAGGAGAAACCCATCTATATTTATACATCGATGACGATCCTATCATGCATAGCGACAACAGCACGCCGATATAACTCGGGGTCGCAGTCAACGACTTTGGGCAGCCTCCCTTTCTTCCTCATCGTGTCTTTATGCATATGAGGAAGCTTGTAGTCGTTCCCTCCGTCCACACGCATCACACACTCCATCACTTTCTGCAAAGTCAGGAAGATGTTGTCGAGTTTCGTGGCTATCAGCGCGTCGTAGGATTTATTTACTGCGATGATCAGCTCGTCAATGTTGTAGCAGTCTTCCTGATACTGCAGCGCTTGAATCGACGAGAAGTACCCCAAATCCAGTACGTTCATGTCTGGTGAATTTGGCGGCTGGAATATTAACCGAATGTCCCATCCATCAGCGGAGCCAGCTTCGACCACGTCGGGATCGTCCACGGGTACGTGCGGAGTAGCGTTATCCTGTTGGATGTAGATAGGCTGATGCTGTTCTGCCCGTGGCCATTTCGCTTTTATCGACGGGATGACGTGCTGTAAGAGATACCGCTTGTACACCTCGCGGTTGACAGTGTCGAGGTTCTTCGTTTCGATGGTTACAGCAAGGCGGTTACGACTAGCGCGCTGGGACGTGACTTTCCTCGTAAAATCCCATATACCGATCTTGCCATCAAAGGCTACCTGTCTATTGTTATCAAATCTGAAATAAACAAAAATATAAAATGTTAGAGACACAACGACTAAGCAGGGAGCGCGCTTCGTATCGTACCTTGGTCGAGCTACAGCAGCGAGAAACATCGATTTACCGATGAATCTCTTGCTCTTGCGTTCTCGGTGGGGAATCGTCTCCCCGGCAGGATGTAGAACACCTTCTGGTCCTTGTCTTCATTAAACCACTTCTCGTCCACGTGCACCACATTGTACATGGACGAGAAGTGGAAGTGCCAGGACCGTGGACGACGTTTCTGACGGCGTGGCGGAGGCGTGCCCGCTTATTCGCCGCTGTCAGGAGAGGATGAATGGTGCTTGTGTGGCGCAGTAGGTCTCCCTGTTTCAGCGCGTCTTGGATGACCGAGCGCGAGATGCTCAGCTCCTCAGCAATAGCGTTGCGTCATGCGACGTCTCAGGGGAGTGCCCCAATACGCTCAAGTAGTGCAGCCCGGTCGATCTTATGACGTCCACATACCCCTGGTTTCCTGCTGACAACCCCACTAATCCCCTCATCGGCCCTCGTCTCCTGGAATCGCCCCCAGATGCGGCTTACGGTGCTCTTGTCGACTCCAAACGAGATGGCTGCTTCCTTCATTGCTCCGCGGTCGGGAACGCCTCTCACGCTGTGGAAGAGCATGAAGAGGACGACGTCCTGTCGCTCCCTTGTCGACAGGTTCGGCTTGGAGTTCGCGCTCATAAGACTTGGTTACTGCTCGACGAGTATGGAAATGGGCCTGTAATCCGTGAGGTTTTCCCTCGTAATTTTCGTGTTTGTGAAGCGATTTTGACGCTTTGAAGACCGTTAGAAAGCTGAGACTAAATGGCGTTGATTCCGCCAATCAGGGCTCTCAAAGCGAGCCCTTGGGAGAAACGAGATTTCTCCGTATGTTTTTCGTTGCACTTATTTCCATCCGGAGGAAGTACCTAGTATGTCTTCATGCCATTATTTATCCTGTTGGGCCGTCGTACATTCGTATGCAGGCCATAATCGGCGGCCCTGTTGACCACGGAAGCTTCAGATTGCGAAGGGAGGTACCGGTACTGTATTACAACAACCGTGGCGACATCTCGGGCAGTGGGAGTGAAAGCGACGACGACAATCTTTCGGGTCGCGATGATATTGAAGTATATCGGCCGATGACAGCGAAGATGAATTGGATAATTTTTTGAATATTAAGATTAGGCATACCGGTACACGGTAGCTAGTCATGGCCCGACTAATTAGGGTGAACGGTGTAATGGGCTGGTTTAATACAACTGCAAGTGGCAGAGGCTGCAAAATTACCGTAAAATTACCGTACTTCCCAACGGTTGACTCAACGTGGGAGTCAACTGTCGGGGCTAAAGTACAGCAGCTTTGTGGCCCTTTTTGAGAATGGACTTGTGGTATTTTGATAAAGATCCCAACTGGCCACCACGAAATCCCACGTGAATCGCATCGGTATTCATGGCCAGTATAGTATCATGTACAGCTTTGCACAATGGATCTCACGTTGCTTTGTCGGAACAGAGAGAGAATGAGAGGCAGACGAGTCCGGACGAATCGACTGTCTCCGCATGCTACCGCTCATCATGAGGTCACATCATTGAGGTGAGACCGCCGAAGTCTCGGCCGAGTCGCTCAGCGTCGCTGAGTCAGCGATAGACAATCCAGACTAAGATGTCAAAAAGCCACCCACGTCTGCTCACAACGCATTTAGCTCTCAGTCACGCAGGGTGCGCCCATGTTCGGGCCCGATCGCTGTCCGCAGATCAAACTGTCGCCCGAAGACTGCGCACAGTACGACCACGCCGCGAGAAAGTTTCTGCAGGACACAGTGGCCGAGCGAGCCAAGTTCAACCCGAAGGACATCGATCCGCAGCACTGGGCGTTCGTCAAGCGCCGGAAAGAGGTGAGCGTCTTCAACAGCGTGCCGGGGTCCACCAACCAGTCGATCATCGTCATGGTCGGCACGGGTCTCATTGACGGTCGGGTGGAGGACGTCATGGGTGGACTGTACTGCGAAACGACCGACGAGCTGCGCACCGCCAAGGTGTTGCTAGGCTACGACCTCAAGGACGGGTCCGTCCTCAATGCACATGAGCGTCGCACACCCGAAGACCCGTTTCGCTTTGCGGGTATCAAGTGGTTTGCTGGCCGATGTGCGTGGGGGCTCCTCCACGATCGAGACGCTCTCACCTACGAGCGTATGGGGACGACTACCGACGCGCGTGGCCATGAGCTCACGTATCACACGCTACAGTCCATCAAAAGGCCCGAGTGGCCGTCGGAAGCCACGCCCGGTATGCTGCGGCAACACACCGCGTCGTGTTACCTGTACCGGCGACACAAACGCACTAACAAGACGGAGATTTTCCTCTGGGGATCGATCCTCAAGTTCGGCTCCGCACCGGAGAAGGCCATTCAGCTCGGCGTGGCCAGCACCTGGCTCCACGTTGTGTACAGTCCTCTGGGCGGGAGAGCCAAGCAATTCAGCGCTCTCATTGACGAAGCCGACAGCCACCAGTGGTTGCCATCCAGGTACAGCGCCAAACACTTGTTGTTTTTCTTGTACGGTGCAAAGCTAACGTGTGGTCCTGCGTCTTCGTTGTACAGCACGACCTGTCACATCTGTACGCGCAAACCCAAGCTTGGGTCTTACCCACAGTGCGCGGGCTGCCACCAGGTGCGTCCACTGCTCTATACTTGTGGTGGTGGTTGCTCGAGGTCTCACATCATTGTCCAGTCTGTATGCAGGGACTGCTCCGAGCAGCACCGAGTTTTCCGGCTCAGCAAGTCTGGGCGACCCAAGAAGCGACTATTCTGTGCTTTGTGCATCAAGAACGTAACAGGCAATACCCACCTCGGGTCCCGGTCGAATTTGCTTGGATCGGCCTACGACTCGAGCGTTTGCTCCACGAGCGGAACCGACAGCATGAGCAGCAGTCGAAGCAGCGAAAGTTTTCTCAGCCGCACGTTCAGCTTCAAGCGTCCGCCTGACCCTTTCCGCCCGCGCGTGTCTTCTTCCGAGGACGAGGCGCCCAATGAGCTGGACCTCGATTGGTAAGACCTCCATGTCTTCTTCGCGCAGAGGAGCGTGCCCAGCACTCAATATACTAGTAAGCGCGTTAATTTTCGAGACGACTTCAACCTGATGAGTCACGTGCACGTAAGGCCCGCTCTGTCGCGATTTGCAAGACGTTCGTGGTCGCACCATCGACTGTATTACGCCACATTATAATACATGTACGGTGCAAACCGTTGCCAACTTGGTGGTGTACATGTAAAGCGGAGACAGTCGATTCCCATGTCCACCAAATTGGTACGTGTCAATGCAGCCTCACCATCGAACTTGAGAAAAACATGTTCGTGGTGGTCCGCAGACTGTGCGGCACAGCGCTGTACGCACAGTGCAACGCTTGCGCTTCTGTCATCCGGGAATCCCGGCGGGGATGCCGGTACACTGTACACTGCTTTCATCCGTGGATGTCGACCAAACGGACGATTGGAATAGGCTGGATCAACTCAGCGTTTTGTAACAAAAAAACGAGTACAATCCAATCTCTGGATAAGTTTATACTGTCTATGTGCCGGAAATGTGCCGGAAAACCCGGCAGCGGTCTCTGCGTTGAAGTCAGGATTGACCTCGCCTGTGCCGCCTGTGCCGCCAATGTCTTCTTTTGCTTTCCTGCTTTTGGTATCAAACAGAAAGCGGCTCCACAATTTCAACCAATCATATTCCACCTCCATATCGTCGCAGGTTGCTTCTACGTTTTCTCAAGTCAATTGAATACTTCAATACATTGTATTGGGGACCTCGGTACGAGATCATCATTGGTGATCAAACAAAATCAGCTACTATGGTGCTTCTTACACACCTGAAACTATTGCTTGCGATGTTACGTTTCTGAAGAACACCGCTCCAGACTGGAGTCCACATCGACTTAGAGCCCGACGACGAGGGCTCAGCAATCGCCCACGTGTGCTCTCTCGTTAAAGCAACCAACCTATGAGCGATTTTGCTCACCTATAAGTGGCCCATTCAAATTTTTCCGGATTAACTCCCGGTCAAACACCAGCTAGTATTATAAGCGACGGAAACCTGCGTTCAGCTAGAGCGCGTTGATCACATTCACTCTCCAGAAGAGATGCAAGTACTTTAGCTCGCGTCGCGTGAATGTTGCTAGAGATATCGTCGCGTGAATGTCGTGAATGTTGATGGACATAACGTCGTACTCGCCCAAAGTCTCTATCAGCAGCTTGTGCAGGAACGTGAACGGAGGTCTGGCCAGTACCTTGCGACTCACGGCAGTCGTTTGCACGACGCCCATGAGCGCCTGGTAGGTGCGCTCCACAAGAAAATCACCAGACATTGCTGATAGTGTCGTGCAGTTCTGGACTGGTGAGGGTAAACGTGCGGCACGTTACGTTACGATCTATTTACGCTTCAACGACGGTACAAGTTGAAGCTGACCAACACTCACCAAGTGTGATTGTACACTTCAACTTGACCTATTTTAGGCCTTTGCCTATGTTTAGGAAACTGCTTTTTGATTGGATGTCACTTTAGTTTGGAATTAAATTAAATTTTATTAAGAAAATGCACGTGAAGCGCCCGATGTCTCGCACCGAGCGTCGACGGCTGGTGGCGAGCGCCAGCACGAGCGGCTCGGAGGCTTCGGAGGACGACAAAACTCTGAGCTCCACCGCATCGCCCAAGAAGCGCAAGAACGAGGCGTCCGAAGGCAAGAAAACCTCAAGAAAAGCTGACAAGGTCCTAAATGAGGCACTGGAATCGTAATTGCTAGATACAAGAAAGGGGTTTGGAGGTGATTGAGAGATATCGACAAAAATGTTTTTGGTCAGTTCTGCCCCATAAAGCAAAACGCCATGGCCTCAGAGAAGCGGCAGCGGATCAACGAAGCAGGCGCAGCAGTGGCGATTTGGGTCGAAAGCACGACACTGGCATTTCCAGGTGACCTACCCATGCAGTTCGTGCTTACCGAGCCCAAGTTCTACGTGCGCGAGTGTTACCCCAGTACTACAAAATGGTTCTTGGCCTGTTGGCTTTCAAATGGGTGGAATTTGTCACTGTCACGGGAACACCAGGTGAGTGAGCAGGGCGTCTTTGTTTCGGTCTAAAGCTTGTCTAAATCTGCGGTGTTGGTTCGTGAATTGGTAGGAATTGGTAAGTCAGTCTTTTTCGCTTACTTCCTTCTACGCTACAGCTTCGAGAACCCGGACATGACGATAATATCGGCCTCGTTCCAAACCAAAGGGTCAGTCTCCACGATGGATAAGGTCGTAGTGTGGCGAGGCGGCGAAGTGGTTGACTGGGCTGCGGATGACACACTCGAGAGGAATGCCCTCATTCGGAAAATGACGAAACAAGAAGAGGTCTGCGTGAAAGAAGAAAAGGAGATGGGGAAGGAAAAGCCGGAGAAGAGGTTGATTTACCTGTACGATGGAACACAGGACACATATCCGGTGAGTGCTCAAATGGTCTGTTTTACGAGTCCAAACGAGGCGTGGTTCAGACTTCTCAAGAAAAGTAACACTCGACCGAAGCTGATAATGCCACTCTGGGATCTCGAGGAACTCCGAACTGCCGCTGAAGAACTCGATCTTACTATGGGACAATCGATTGGAGAGCATATACGTGCAATCGCTTCGGGTGGAAAGATCGTTACGCCATCCTACACTCATGACGATGATGCCATGGTTACATACTTGGTCAAACAGCGCTATGACATCTTTGGCGGCGTTGCTCGTGAGTGCCTATCCACGGACGAATTTTTCATCTATAAGCAGCAACGCGAGATTGAGACGACTATCGAGCAATTCCACGATATTAGCTTCGTACGGCGCGTTCTTAATAGAAAGCTGGCGGAATCAACGACGCATCATTCCATCTGCCACTATGTACCAGACCCAGCGGATCCAACGGAGGAAGAAACCATCGCAGAACCAACTACATTTGTGAAGCGGTTGCTGGTGGAGTGCTTAAGCAGACCCCGGTCGAAAACGAAAAGTGATATCCTTTACTACTTGGGGCATATCTCCCGAGCCGCTGCGTTTCAAAACACAGTATTTGAGATGGGTGTCCACGAGAAGCTGAACTCTGGCCATAATTTCACAGCACGGCGGCTTGATGAACCGAATTCAGTCCCATTTAAGTGCAAAGAGACGACTCCAACCAAAAGAGCGAGCTCTACTGCTACTTCGATAATGATTTCTCCGCGTCGCTGCTAAAAGATGGCCCATACCACGTTCCGCGTGCGAAGAACTTTGCATCAATTGACTCGTTTTATTTCCCGAAGAAGGAACCAAACGTAACAACATTGAATGGTCAAGACAAACTGTGGCTGTTCCAGATGACGGTGGCGCAGAGGCATCCTGTGAACGGAGCTGGACTAGCGCGTACTTTGGAGCAATTGGGACTATTGGAGATGGTGAAAAGCGATGCAGAGCGAGTCGCATTAATCTTTGTGGTGCCAGAGGAAAAGGCTGCGAAATTTGGCCCTCAAAAGATTGAGCTTGAGACGTCGAGGAAGAGGACAGTGTGACCAAGCTCGATGGGATTGGGGAGAAGAGGGCGAAGGCCTTGAATGGTGTTGGGGTTTACACAATCGGCCAACTGCGGGAGTTCTTGAAGAAAGAGACGGCGAACACTTCAACGGATACGGTTTTCTGGCGGAAAAAGCAATGCATTGAGAACTCTCCGTACGATACTCTCCGTCCATGACAAAAACGAAAAATGGTCCGGATTGCAGAGTGTGTTCGACAAGGTTCCGCAGTTTGTCTGGGGGTTCAAGCGCGATTAGACAGTGACATTAGCGGCTTGATCGACGATACCTGTGGCGTCCAGTGTGCTGTAGCGGTGTGGATCCAATTCAACTGAGATCCTCTATTGAAGGTTTACCTCCGGAAATCAGAGCTGAAAATCGTGGGGAACATTGGGCAGTGTGTCGAGGAACGTTACGAATCGAAGCTAACAATCCCGGCAGCTAGTACTGACTTTAAGAATTCGCTCTGGAATTACGACTTCACTTACACACGATTCCATTCACGTTTGAGCCGCCACTTTGACACAGCTTGCATCCCATATACTCCTCGAAATCGCTCTTGGGCACCTTCCAGCA
The DNA here is from genome assembly GCA_012656105.1 of Phytophthora syringae. Classification (NCBI taxonomy): domain Eukaryota; phylum Oomycota; class Peronosporomycetes; order Peronosporales; family Peronosporaceae; genus Phytophthora; species Phytophthora syringae. The sequence continues at coordinate 353,692 of JAAKBD010000083.1, forward strand.
CAGCTTCTCGTACATGTCCACCAGCACTTCACCGATTACGTCGCGCACATATTGCAACTAGATTTTTATTTTTATTTTTTATTTTTAGCGGTAAACGCCGGTGAGCGCTCAGGGTGAGCACAGCTTCAACCCCGCTGACCAGGTATCTCCTCTCCATACCTGGCGGCTCCGACATATTGCAACTAGAGCCCCGAAGCGCACGAGCGGCTCCACTTGTGGATGAGCATTCCTCGATGATCGACGGGTTGTTGCAGTACCGGTACCACCAGCAGCCGTACGGGTGCAGGTTGCGGAACTTGTTGGCCGTCACCGTCATTCCGTGCTGCTGGTTCCCGCCGTGGCCAGGAACTTGACCTTGGAAAAGTTCGTCACAAGCCGTTGCAAACTTGTACCACGCGTCTGAGCCACGACGTCAAGAGCTCGGAACACGGGAAGCAGCAATGCGCGCTGAGAACCGCAAGAAATTGACACAATCGTTAGAACTTCATGTTTGCTGCTAAAATGTAGCAAGGAAAAACGCAATGCAAATGCGTTTTCGCGTACCAGGAAGCGGCCGCTGGTGATGCACCCTGGATCAGTGTGAACATGGCATTGATAAGATTTCCCCTCTTTCGGGCGAGCACAGCCCCACCAACAGCCGAATGAGGATGTACTCCAGGAATTCTTTACAAGACGAATTCGCTGACCAGAGAAAACTCTTGCGGCATTTGAGACCGAATGTCTGATGTTCAGTTTTTGTTTAATTCTTGGTAGGGACGATTGTTGGAACACTAACAACGGTAATTGATTGCAGATAATACATGTAAGCGAGCGTCAACGGCTTTGTCCAGCCGTCCATCCGACCTCCTTTTGCACTTGGAAGTAAAATCCTACGAAGTCTTCCAATCCGCCTGCCAACTCCTACCTTGCCAGTTTCACCAGTCCTGGTCAAACAAACATCCACCGTTTTCAGCTCCGACTTCCTAGACCATCCAACGATCCATTCCATTCCACAGCCAGGTATCGTCGATTAAGCAAAACAATTCGCCATCTCATCGTCTTCAACCCCCAGACGAACTGCGGAATGGAGTCGAACACGCTCTGTAATCCGGACCATTTTTGCTTTTCATCATGGTCGGACAGTATCGTTCGAAAAGTTCCAAACGAAAAGTTCTCCGTCAGAAGATCCGTCTTCGCTGCGTAGTTCGCCTCCACCTTCTCCAAAAGCTTCCGAAGCTGGCCGATTGTAAAAACCTCAACGCCATTCAAGGACTCGTCCAGCTTCTTCCCAATTCTCTCGATCTTGCCCACACCATCGTCGTTGTTCGACGACTCAAGCTCAATAGGTCGGGGTTCAAAGCTCGCCGCCTTCTCCTCTGGCACCACACAAAGACTAATGCGACTCGCTCTGCATCGCTTTTCACCGTCTCCAAAAGTCCCAATTGCTCCAAAGTACGGGCTAGTCCTGCTCCATTCACAGGATGCGTCTGAGCCCACATGTTCTGGAACAGCCACAACTGACCTTGGTCATTCAAAGCCATTTCACCTGCTTCTTGCTTTGAAACATAAAAGAGTCAATTGATGCAAAGTTCTTCGCACGCGGAACGTGGTATGGCCCATCTTTTAGCAGCGACGCGGAGAAATCATTATCGAAGTAGCAGTAGAGCTCGCCGGTTTTGCTCGGAGTCGACATTTTGCACTCAAATGGGACGGATGGCAGTGAATTGGTTTCGCCAAGCCGCCGTGCTCTGAAAGTATAGTCCGAGTTCAGCTTCTCGTGGACACCCAACTCAAATAATGTGCTTTGAAACGAAGTAGCGGCTGGGGCGATATACCCCAAGTATTAATAGTAGAGGATATCACTTTTTTTTCGCCCGGGGCCTGCTTAAGCGCTTCACCAGCAACCGCTTCACGAATAAAGTTGGTTCCGCGATGGTTTCTTCCCCATTGGATCCGCTGGGTCTGTTACATAGTGGCAGATGGAGTGATGTGTTGTCCAATCTGCCTGCGTACTATCGAGAATTATCTGTACGTAGTAGACATCATTTAGCTGCTCGATAGTCCTCTCAATCTCGCGTTGCTGCTCATTGACGAAGTTTTCGTCTGTGGCCAGGCATTCACAAGCAACGCCACCAAAGATGTGGAACCGCCGCTCGACAAATTCATCAACCATACGTTCATCGTCATGATCATGGGGTGGAGTAACGATCTTTCCATCCGAAGCGATTGCACGTATATATTCTCGAATCGATTGTCCCATAGTTAGATCGAGTTCTTGAGCGGCAGTTCGGAGTTCCTCGAGATCCCAGAGTGGCATCATCAGCTTCGGGCGATGTGGACTCTTCCTGAGAAGTCGGAACCACGCCTCATTTGGACTCGTAAAACAGACCATTTGAGCACCCACCGGATAAGTGTCCGGTGTTCCATCGTACAGGTAAATCAACCTCTTCTCCGGCTTTTCCTTCCCCATCTCCTTTTCTTCTTTCACGCGGGCATCTTCTTGTTTCGTCATTTTCTAATGAGGGCATTCATCTCGAGTGTGTCATCCGCAGCCCAGTCAACCACTTCGCCGCCTCGCCACACAACGACCTTATTCATCGTGGAGACTGTCCCTTTGGTTTGGAACGAGGCCGATATTATCGTCATGTCCGGGTTCTCGAAGCTGTAGCGTAGAAGGAAGTACGCGTAGAAGAGAGACTTGCCAATTCCTACCAATTCACGAACCAACACTGCAGATTTAGACAAGCTTTAGACCGAAACAAAGACGCCCTGCTCACTCACCTGGTGTTCCCGTGACAGTGACGAATTCCGTCCCAAAAAAGCCAATGCTGCTTGAACTATCTTGTAGTAGTGCGGGTAACACTCGCGCACGTAGAACTTGGGCTCGGTAAGCACGAACTGCATGGGTAGGTCACCTGGAAATGCCAGTGTCGTGCTTTCGACCCAAATCGCCACTGCTGCGCCTGCTTCGTTGATCCGCTGCCGCTTCTCTGAGGCCATGGCGTTTTGCTTTATGGGGCAGAACTGACCAAAAACATTTTTGTCGATATCTCTCAATCACCTCCAAACCCCTTTCTTGTATCTAGCAATTACGATTCCAGTGCCTCATTTAGGACCTTGTCAGCTTTTCTTGAGGTTTTCTTGCCTTCGGACGCCTCGTTCTTGCGCTTCTTGGGCGATGCGGTGGAGCTCAGAGTTTTGTCGTCCTCCGAAGCCTCCGAGCCGCTCGTGCTGGCGCTCGCCACCAGCCGTCGACGCTCGGTGCGAGACATCGAGCGCTTCACGTGCATTTTCTTAATAAAATTTAATTTAATTCCAAACTAAAGTGACATCCAATCAAAAAGCAGTTTCCTAAACATAGGCAAAGGCCTAAAATAGGTCAAGTTGAAGTGTACAATCACACTTGGTGAGTGTTGGTCAGCTTCAACTTGTACCGTCGTTGAAGCGTAAATAGATCGTAACGCACGTTTACCCTCACCAGTCCAGAACTGCACGACACTATCAGCAATGTCTGGTGATTTTCTTGTGGAGCGCACCTACCAGGCGCTCATGGGCGTCGTGCAAACGACTGCCGTGAGTCGCAAAGTACTGGCCAGACCTCCGTTCACGTTCCTGCACAAGCTGCTCATAGAGACTTTGGGCGAGTACGACCTTTTCTCGGAGCCTCAAATGGAGTTTTCTGTCTTAACTACCAAGCAAGCCAAGTTGAGTGCCCTCCACTCGACTACTCTTTTCCTATTGTAACTCCGTTTAACGTTTCCATGACTGCAGGCTGCTTTCTTGACGCGGGCGATCGCATTCGTGACTTTCGCGATGAAGGCCCATTCCGATCGTCAACACATTTCCTGTCTTCTGCTCGTCAGTCCTGTACAGGTTCTCGCCGGTGTGAGCGTCCCCGATACGCTTGAGTTTCTCCTCCAACTGTGTGAGGTTTGTCGGATACCGAATCGCGATATCAAAGACACCGCAGCAAGCGAAGTTCGTGAAAAGGGTGACGCTCACCTCTACGCGTCGGGGTGATATTCCGTAAGGGACTAGTGCTCATCCAGGGCGTCGTTCGCACTTTCCTACGTCGTCGAGTTCGGAAAGTTGTTCCGCGAATTAGTGGTGTCCCCGTACACGGACAAGAGCTGTCAATGACGGAAGGCACGCGATTCCTGAAGGAGTTAGCTGACGGGCGCATGTACAACGGAATGATCCGAAGCGTGCAGAAAAACATTTACGTCCTGGGCTACGATGAGGATACCGAGGCCCAAGATAAAGTCAGTAAGTACCTTGGCAACATTGGGTTGTTGAACTAGCTACGGCAAAAGTTCACTTGTTTTGCCATCAACTTTGCTATAGATGAGATCGAAATGAAATCATTTTGGAGGAGTCTCAGCGTCTCAGTGCAGCTCGCACGCGCAACGGCAGCAATGAACGTGCTGACGGTGAGATCTTACTCACAGATCTACCCCACTTGACGGAAAGCACTTATCCTCCTGGGTTTATCAAGCGCGGGTCATCACCCAATTCTCCGTTGCGAGGCCCGCCAAAAATGCTCAAACGTGCTCAATCCACAAGATCCTCCAATTCTGCATCGGGGTTGTTCAGTGTTTCCTCAAACAGCTCGATTTTGAGTCGAGGGTCCACAAGCCGAAGCTTATTTGCATCGATTAATGAGTCGACACAAGGAACTGATGGCGCAGAAGACAATCAGCAAGATGTCAGCGACCGAGTTGCAAGAACTAATGACTGGCAGAGTTCGCTCAAGAAAATGCTCGCCGAAGGTAGAGATCAACCTTCTTCATTGGGACCTGACGCGGACGGAGAAAGCAGATCGCAAGAGAAACACACAAACCAACTTTTAGACACTCCGGGCGCGTACGTACAGCTTGTGATGTTTCGTTCCTGATCTGGTTGAGTAAGTTGTATTTTTTTCAGGAGCTCCATGCCAAGCTTTCCAAAAGTTGGTATCCCTGGCACTAGACCACTAAAACTTTTGAAACGGGGTTTTAGTGGATCGATTGACAACAAGGCCGTGCAAAAGGATCCAACACGCTCTTCACCCATTCCTCAACCCAATAATTCTTCTCCAGCGCCTGTAACGAGAGTCCCTACATTGCAACGTGGGAACAGCTTGTTGAATATTCAGCGCTCGGGTGGAGCTCCAGCTAACGCTTCAGGCATTCCTCCTCCGTCTTCTTCTGCCGAAGTTATTGTCGACACTGCTTTCGCTGGAACGTACCAAACGACCGACCAACGTACACAGGAAAAACAAGCTTTGATTCGAGACATCGTGATGCGCATCGACAGCTACATGAAGCGCAAACGTCTTCGAATCATCGACCTCTTCCGCTTCTGCGATGCCGACGGCAACGGCAGCATTTCACCCGAAGAGATGATCGACACACTATCGCAGATGGAGATCCAGCTAACACCCGATCAAGCCCGTGATTTCCTGGAACACATTGACAAAGACGGCAACGGGTCCATTGACGTCGACGAGTTCGAGGAGCTCGTTCGCGTTGCCCGTCGAAACGAGGCCCAGCGTGAACAGCTCAAGAAAGAGCTCAATGGTCCAAGAAAACAACTGGAGAGCAAGTCGTCTCAGAAACAGATCGCGGCCATGAAAGTCAAGGCCAAGCAGCAAATTTTCGACGCGTTCAAAGCTGCGCTCGAGGTGGAAGAAGGCGACGCAATGAGTACCAACCAGTTGCGTTCTCTGATCAGGCGCTTGACGCTTCCTGGTGTGACCGACACTTTCGTCAGCTCAATTCTTGACCGCGCTGTTGACATTGCAGGGGCTTCCGGTGCGTCGGCTCCCCTTTCACCTCATTCGTCTTCTCAACCGCACAGTCCAAACGGCAAGTGCATGATATCGTACCATCACCTTGCGAAGGCACTGGATGAACTGGAATGGACCAAGAAGTCGAACCGCTTCCTCGATCAGTCCTGGATCCGACAATTCGACTAGCAACTGGAGCGAGCAATTCGTGAGTACGAGGTGCTTTGAAGCAGCTTGACGGAGCTAGTACACACGGTAAACCAGTCATCTACATTATCATAGCGGCCATACAGTGAAGACTTCTAGGAAGGACAAGCTCGAAGCACGAGGTGACGGTGACGGCCAATAAGTTCCGCAACCTGCACCGGTACGGCTGGTGGTGGTAACAGTACTGTATCCACCCGTCGATCATCGAGGATCTCACGCGCATGCGCATCGAGATCCTGAACCAGACCATCCACAAGTGGAACCACTCGCGCGACGTAGTCGGTGGAAGCGCTGGAGGGAGTGTACGAGAAGCTGTGCTGGAAGTGCCCAAAAGCGACATCGAGCGCGACGTGCAGAGGTTGTTCAGGCTGAGCTACGAGTTGTACAAGGCCAAGGAGATGCAAGCTGTGCCAAAGGCAGCTCAAACGTGAATGGAATCGTGTTTAAGTGAAGGCGTACTTCCAGAGCGAACATCCTTAAAGTCAATACTAGCTGCCGGGAGTGTCAGCTTCGCCAATGTTCCTGACGATTGTCAGCTCTGCTTTCCGGGGTAAAACTTCAATGGAGGATCTCTGTTGTATTAGATACACACCGCTGCAGCACACTGGACGCCACAGGTATCGTCGATCAAGCCAACAATTTCACTGTTTCATCGCGGTTTAACCCCCAGACAAACTGCGGAACCTTGTCGAACACACTCTGCAATCCGGGCCATTTTTCTTGTTTGTCATGGTCGGAGAGTATCGTACGGAGAGTTCTCAATGAAATGTTGGTTCCCGCCAGAAAACCCGTATTCTCCTTCAAGAACTCCCGGAGCTGGTCGATTGTGTAAACCCCAACACCATTCAAGGACTTCTCCCTCTTTTCCCCAATCCTACCGAGCTTGGCCACACTGTCATCTTCCTTCGACGTTTCAAGCTCAATCTTTTGAAGGCCAAATTTCGCAGCCTTTTCCTCTGGCACCACAAAGATTAATGCGACTCGCTCTGCATTGCTTTTCACCATCTCCAATAGTCCCAATTGATCTAAAGTACGCGCTAATCCAGCTCCGTTCACAGGATGCTTCTGAGCCACCGTCATCTGGAACAGCCACAGTTTGTCTTGACCATTCAATGTTGTTGCGTTTGTTTCCTTCTTCGGAAAATAAAACGAGTCAATCGCCACAAAGTTCTTCGCACGCGGAACGTGGTATGGCCCATCCTTTAGCAGCGACGCGGAGAAATCATTATCGAAGTAGCAGTAGAGCTCGCCGGTTTTGGTTGGAGTTGTCACTTCGCACTTAAATATGACTGATTCAGTCTGTCCACCAAGACGCCGTGCTGTGAAATCATGACCAGAGTTCAGCTTCTCGTGAACACCCATCTCAAACAGTGAGCCTCGAAACGAAGCAGCGGCTTCGACACTCTGCAACCAACTGATGACCTCATTTCTGTTTTCCGCCCGGAGCCTGCTTAAGCACTCCACCAGCAACCGCTTCACAAATGTAGTTGGTTCTGCGATGGTTTCTTCCTCCGTTGGATCCGCTGGGTCTGGTACATAGTGGCAGATGGAATGATGCGTCGTTGATTCCGCCAGCTTTCTATTAAGAACACGCCGTACGAAGCTGATATCTTGGAATTGCTCGATAGTTCTCTCAATCTCGCGTTGCCGCTTCTTGACGAAGGATTCGTCCGTGGATAGGCACTCACGAGCAACGCCACCAAAGATGTCATAGCGCTGTTTGACTAAGTATGTAACCTCAGCATCGTCGTCATGAGCGTAGGATGAAGCCAGTCGAATCGACCGTCTCATAGTTAGATCGAGTTCTTCTGCGGCAGTTCGGAGTTCCTCGAGATCCCACAGTGGCATCATTATCTTCGGTCGAAATTGACTTTTCTTGAGAAGTTTGAACCACGCCTCGTTTGGACTAGTAAAACAGACCATTTGAGCACTTGCCGGATATGTGTCCGGTGGTCCATCGTACAGGTAAATCAACCTGTTCTCCGACTTTTCCTTCCCCGTCTTTTTCCTTCATGCCGCCGGCTACCTCTTTCTCCGTTTCCAAAAGGAGCGCTTCGATCGCACTTGCTCGATTTTCAGCCTTCCTAACCACTGCGCCGCCTCGCCACACTACGACCTTTTTCATCGTGGAGACTGACCCTTTGGTTTGGAACGAGGCAGAAATGATTGTCATGTCCGGGTTCTCGAAGCTGTAGCGTAGAAGGAAATACGCGTAGAAGAGAGACTTGCCAATTCCTGCCAATTCAATAACCCACACAGCAGATTTAGAAAAGCTTTAGACCGAAACAAAGACGCCCTGCTCACTCACCTGGTGTTCCCGTGACAGTGACGAATTCCACCCATTTGAAAGCCAATAGTTCTTGAACCATCTTGTAGTACTGGGGTAACACTCGCGCACGTAGAACTTCGGCTCGGTAAACACGAACTGCGTGGGTATGTCACCCGGAAAAGCTAGTGTCGTGCTTTCGACCCAAGTCGCTACTGCTTGGCCTGCTTCGTTAATCCGCTGCCGCTTCTCCGAGGCCATGACGTTTTGTTTTATGGGGTGACAAACAGAATAACCCACGTGGGTGAGAACAAATCGGGATAAATCAGATTACCGGTACCGTACCACGTGGGTTATTCTATATTACCGGTATGGTACCGGTAATCTGATTTATCCCGATTTGTTCTCACCCACGTGGGTTATTCTGTTTGTCACCCCATAAAACAAAACGTCATGGCCTCGGAGAAGCGGCAGCGGATTAACGAAGCAGGCCAAGCAGTAGCGACTTGGGTCGAAAGCACGACACTAGCTTTTCCGGGTGACATACCCACGCAGTTCGTGTTTACCGAGCCGAAGTTCTACGTGCGCGAGTGTTACCCCAGTACTACAAGATGGTTCAAGAACTATTGGCTTTCAAATGGGTGGAATTCGTCACTGTCACGGGAACACCAGGTGAGTGAGCAGGGCGTCTTTGTTTCGGTCTAAAGCTTTTCTAAATCTGCTGTGTGGGTTATTGAATTGGCAGGAATTGGCAAGTCTCTCTTCTACGCGTATTTCCTTCTACGCTACAGCTTCGAGAACCCGGACATGACAATCATTTCTGCCTCGTTCCAAACCAAAGGGTCAGTCTCCACGATGAAAAAGGTCGTAGTGTGGCGAGGCGGCGCAGTGGTTAGGAAGGCTGAAAATCGAGCAAGTGCGATCGAAGCGCTCCTTTTGGAAACGGAGAAAGAGGTAGCCGGCTGCATGGAGGAAGAAAAGAGATGGGGAAGGAAAAGTCGGAGAACAGGTTGATTTACCTGTACGATGGACCACCGGACACATATCCGGCAAGTGCTCAAATGGTCTGTTTTACTAGTCCAAACGAGGCGTGGTTCAAACTTCTCAAGAAAAGTCAATTTCGACCGAAGATAATGATGCCACTGTGGGATCTCGAGGAACTCCGAACTGCCGCAGAAGAACTCGATCTAACTATGAGACGGTCGATTCGACTGGCTTCATCCTACGCTCATGACGACGATGCTGAGGTTACATACTTAGTCAAACAGCGCTATGACATCTTTGGTGGCGTTGCTCGTGAGTGCCTATCCACGGACGAATCCTTCGTCAAGAAGCGGCAACGCGAGATTGAGAGAACTATCGAGCAATTCCAAGATATCAGCTTCGTACGGCGTGTTCTTAATAGAAAGCTGGCGGAATCAACGACGCATCATTCCATCTGCCACTATGTACCAGACCCAGCGGATCCAACGGAGGAAGAAACCATCGCAGAACCAACTACATTTGTGAAGCGGTTGCTGGTGGAGTGCTTAAGCAGGCTCCGGGCGGAAAACAGAAATGAGGTCATCAGTTGGTTGCAGAGTGTCGAAGCCGCTGCTTCGTTTCGAGGCTCACTGTTTGAGATGGGTGTTCACGAGAAGCTGAACTCTGGTCATGATTTCACAGCACGGCGTCTTGGTGGACAGACTGAATCAGTCATATTTAAGTGCGAAGTGACAACTCCAACCAAAACCGGCGAGCTCTACTGCTACTTCGATAATGATTTCTCCGCGTCGCTGCTAAAGGATGGGCCATACCACGTTCCGCGTGCGAAGAACTTTGTGGCGATTGACTCGTTTTATTTTCCGAAGAAGGAAACAAACGCAACAACATTGAATGGTCAAGACAAACTGTGGCTGTTCCAGATGACGGTGGCTCAGAAGCATCCTGTGAACGGAGCTGGATTAGCGCGTACTTTAGATCAATTGGGACTATTGGAGATGGTGAAAAGCAATGCAGAGCGAGTCGCATTAATCTTTGTGGTGCCAGAGGAAAAGGCTGCGAAATTTGGCCTTCAAAAGATTGAGCTTGAAACGTCGAAGGAAGATGACAGTGTGGCCAAGCTCGGTAGGATTGGGGAAAAGAGGAGAAGTCCTTGAATGGTGTTGGGGTTTACACAATCGACCAGCTCCGGGAGTTCTTGAAGGAGAATACGGGTTTTCTGGCGGGAACCAACATTTCATTGAGAACTCTCCGTACGATACTCTCCGACCATGACAAACAAGAAAAATGGCCCGGATTGCAGAGTGTGTTCGACAAGGTTCCGCAGTTTGTCTGGGGGTTAAACCGCGATGAAACAGTGAAATTGTTGGCTTGATCGACGATACCTGTGGCGTCCAGTGTGCTGCAGCGGTGTGTATCTAATACAACAGAGATCCTCCATTGAAGTTTTACCCCGGAAAGCAGAGCTGACAATCGTCAGGAACATTGGCGAAGCTGACACTCCCGGCAGCTAGTATTGACTTTAAGGATGTTCGCTCTGGAAGTACGCCTTCACTTAAACACGATTCCATTCACGTTTGAGCTGCCTTTGGCACAGCTTGCATCTCCTTGGCCTTGTACAACTCGTAGCTCAGCCTGAACAACCTCTGCACGTCGCGCTCGATGTCGCTTTTGGGCACTTCCAGCACAGCTTCTCGTACACTCCCTCCAGCGCTTCCACCGACTACGTCGCGCGAGTGGTTCCACTTGTGGATGGTCTGGTTCAGGATCTCGATGCGCATGCGCGTGAGATCCTCGATGATCGACGGGTGGATACAGTACTGTTACCACCACCAGCCGTACCGGTGCAGGTTGCGGAACTTATTGGCCGTCACCGTCACCTCGTGCTTCGAGCTTGTCCTTCCTAGAAGTCTTCACTGTATGGCCGCTATGATAATGTAGATGACTGGTTTACCGTGTGTACTAGCTCCGTCAAGCTGCTTCAAAGCACCTCGTACTCACGAATTGCTCGCTCCAGTTGCTAGTCGAATTGTCGGATCCAGGACTGATCGAGGAAGCGGTTCGACTTCTTGGTCCATTCCAGTTCATCCAGTGCCTTCGCAAGGTGATGGTACGATATCATGCACTTGCCGTTTGGACTGTGCGGTTGAGAAGACGAATGAGGTGAAAGGGGAGCCGACGCACCGGAAGCCCCTGCAATGTCAACAGCGCGGTCAAGAATTGAGCTGACGAAAGTGTCGGTCACACCAGGAAGCGTCAAGCGCCTGATCAGAGAACGCAACTGGTTGGTACTCATTGCGTCGCCTTCTTCCACCTCGAGCGCAGCTTTGAACGCGTCGAAAATTTGCTGCTTGGCCTTGACTTTCATGGCCGCGATCTGTTTCTGAGACGACTTGCTCTCCAGTTGTTTTCTTGGACCATTGAGCTCTTTCTTGAGCTGTTCACGCTGGGCCTCGTTTCGACGGGCAACGCGAACGAGCTCCTCGAACTCGTCGACGTCAATGGACCCGTTGCCGTCTTTGTCAATGTGTTCCAGGAAATCACGGGCTTGATCGGGTGTTAGCTGGATCTCCATCTGCGATAGTGTGTCGATCATCTCTTCGGGTGAAATGCTGCCGTTGCCGTCGGCATCGCAGAAGCGGAAGAGGTCGATGACTCGAAGACGTTTGCGCTTCATGTAGCTGTCGATGCGCATCACGATGTCTCGAATCAACGCTTGTTTTTCCTGTGTACGCTGGTCAGTCGTTTGGTACGTTCCAGCGAAAGCAGTGTCGACAATAACTTCGGCAGAAGTAGACGGAGGAGGAATGCCTGAAGCATTAGCTGGAGCTCCACCAGAGCGCTGAATATTCAACAAGCTGTTCCCACGTTGCAATGTAGGGACTCTCGTTACAGGCGCTGGAGAAGAATTATTGGGTTGAGGAATGGGTGAAGAGCGTGTTGGATCCTTTTGCACGGCCTTGTTGTCAATCGATCCACTAAAACCCCGTTTCAAAAGTTTTAGTGGTCTAGTGCCAGGGATACCAACTTTTGGAAAGCTTGGCATGGAGCTCCTGAAAAAAATACAACTTACTCAACCAGATCAGGAACGAAACATCACAAGCTGTACGTACGCGCCCGGAGTGTCTAAAAGTTGGTTTGTGTGTTTCTCTTGCGATCTGCTTTCTCCGTCCGCGTCAGGTCCCAATGAAGAAGGTTGATCTCTACCTTCGGCGAGCATTTTCTTGAGCGAACTCTGCCAGTCATTAGTTCTTGCAACTCGGTCGCTGACATCTTGCTGATTGTCTTCTGCGCCATCAGTTCCTTGTGTCGACTCATTAATCGATGCAAATAAGCTTCGGCTTGTGGACCCTCGACTCAAAATCGAGCTGTTTGAGGAAACACTGAACAACCCCGATGCAGAATTGGAGGATCTTGTGGATTGAGCACGTTTGAGCATTTTTGGCGGGCCTCGCAACGGAGAATTGGGTGATGACCCGCGCTTGATAAACCCAGGAGGATAAGTGCTTTCCGTCAAGTGGGGTAGATCTGTGAGTAAGATCTCACCGTCAGCACGTTCATTGCTGCCGTTGCGCGTGCGAGCTGCACTGAGACGCTGAGACTCCTCCAAAATGATTTCATTTCGATCTCATCTATAGCAAAGTTGATGGCAAAACAAGTGAACTTTTGCCGTAGCTAGTTCAACAACCCAATGTTGCCAAGGTACTTACTGACTTTATCTTGGGCCTCGGTATCCTCATCGTAGCCCAGGACGTAAATGTTTTTCTGCACGCTTCGGATCATTCCGTTGTACATGCGCCCGTCAGCTAACTCCTTCAGGAATCGCGTGCCTTCCGTCATTGACAGCTCTTGTCCGTGTACGGGGACACCACTAATTCGCGGAACAACTTTCCGAACTCGACGACGTAGGAAGGTGCGAATGACGCCCTGGATGAGCACGAGACCCTTACGGAATATCACACCCGACGCGTAGAGGTGAGCGTCACCCTTTTCACGAACTTCGCTTGCTGCGGTATCTTTGATATCGCGATTCGGTATCCGACAAACCTCACACAGTTGGAGGAGAAACTCAAGCGTATCGGGGACGCTCACACCGGCGAGAACCTGTACAGGACTGACGAGCAGAAGACAGGAAATGTGTTGACGATTGGAATGGGCCTTCATCGCGAAAGTCACGAATGCGATCGCCCGCGTCAAGAAAGCAGCCTGCAGTCATGGAAACGTTAAACGGAGTTACAATAGGAAAAGAGTTGTCGCGTGGAGGGCACTCACCTTGGCTTGCTTGGTAGTTAAGACAGAAAACTCCATCTGAGGCTCCGAGAAGAGGTCGTACTCGCCCAACGTCTCTATCAACAGCTTGTGCAGGAACGTGAATGGGGGTCTGGCCAGTACCTTGCGACTCACGGCAGTCGTTTGCACGACGCCCATGAGCGCCTGGTAGGTGCGCTCCACAAGAAAATCCCCAGACATTGCTGATAGTATCGTGCAGTACAAAGTACTAAATGGCTCCCACGACACTCAGGAGACGAGAACACCAACACAAAGCTAGTAGCAGTAAAGTTATCACCGTACATGTTGAAGTTGAAACTGAAGTTGACATCTCAAACAATAACTGAAGTTGACATCTCTAACAATCACTGAAGTTGACATCTCTAACAATATCACAACAAGTTTAAATTGCAATCGAACCTAAGAACCGCCATTCGCTATATTTTATATTGCACTTGTCATTGGTCTACACGATGCACAAAATATCTAGAAAAACTCAGTGCCAGTATTCTTTCCCCCGCTCTGCTGCTAATGCAGAGCGGGGGAAAGTATACTGGCACTGAGTTTTGCGCTTCACGTAATAACATAACACCTAATTATTACTACGGAGTAGGTTTTAGGAACAATATGCTCCTTTAACTACCGAACTGCGAACCCGGCGGCCCAACAGGCCGCAAACACAATATTCTCCGTGCCACTACTTTGTGGTACAAATTGAAGTTGACCATCACCCACACAAAAATATAATGGTACAAGTTGAAGCTGACCTACACTCACCAAGTGTGATTGAACACTTCACCTTGACCTATTTTAGGACTTTGCCTATGTTCAGGAAACTGCATTTTGATTAGCTGCCACTTTAGTTTGGTATTTTAAATAAAGATTTATTTAGATTATGCACGTGAAGCGCTCGATGTCTCGCGCCGACGGCTGGTGGCGAGCGCCAGCATGAGCGGCTCGGGGGCTTCAGAGGACGACAAAACTCTGAGCGCCATCGTCGCGGCCAAGAAGCGCAAGAACGCGGCGTCCGAGGCGTCCGAAGGCAAGAAAACCTCACGAAAAGCTGACAAGGTCCTAAATGAGGCACTGGAGCCCCTCATCGAAGAACAAGATGAGGCGGAAGTGCAACTGTTGGCCATTGAGACTCGTCGCCTCGACTTTGAGGTGGCCAAGTGGAAACGGCAGCAAACGCTGAGACGAGAGACGCTGCAGCTCAAGAAGGAGGAAATCAACTCGAAAGAGGCGACGACCAGCAGCAACAGACGGAGCTCATGCAGGTGCGAGCCAGAGTTCTGAAGGCTCTGGACGAGGCTGGCAAGTCCCCGGTTCAGACGAGAGACTACCTCGAGCTGCTGGAAGGGTGAGGACAATGGAGGACAACATGAACCTTTCTCAGACGACAGCAGTGAGTGCTGCGCGCATATTGGCATTCTTGATGGTGGTTTATACGTCTAAATCCGTTACCTTTTGCCCATTTGTACATTTGTTTCAGCAGGCGACATCTTAATGAAGCTGAAACCCTCGACTTCTCGAGTTGCACGACCACAGCAGCGTCTATAGCGCCATATTCGTAGTCGGATGGAGGGTTGCGCACATTAAATGTCAAATTTTGACGAAGTGGTCGAGCTTCGATACACTGGGGAGAACTATGACGTGGGCCTTGGCTTAGTTGGTCTTCACGATGGCTTCACCACCAAGAGAGGCCCATCAATCAGAAAAAGGCATCGTAATTGCCCGTCCGACTAGATACGAGAAAGGGGTTTGGAGGTGATTGAAAGATATCGACGAAAATATCCTGGTTCATTTCTGCCCCCATACAACAAAACGCCATGGCCTCGGAGAAGCGGCAGCGGATCAACGAAGCAGGCGCAGCAGTGGCGATTTGGGTCGAAAGCACGACACTGGCATTTCCAGATGACCTACCCATGGAGTTCAAGTATGACGAGCCCAAGTTCTACGTGCGCGAGTGTTACCCGCACTACTACAAGATAGTTCAAGCAGCATTGGCTTTTTGGGACGGAATTCGTCACTGTCACGGGAACACCAGCTGAATGAGCAGGGCGTCTTTGTTTGGGTCTAAAGCTTGTCTAAATCTGCAGTGTTGGTCCGTGAATTGGTAGGAATTGGCAAGTCTCTCTTCTACGCGTACTTCCTCCTACGCTACAGCTTCGAGAACCCGGACATGACGATAATATCGGCCTCGTTCCAAGCCAAAGGGTCAGTCTCCACGATGAATAAGGTCGTTGTGTGGCGAGGCGGCGAAGTGGTTGACTGGGCTGCGGATGACACACTCGAGATGAATGCCCTCATTTGGAAAATGACGAAACAAGAAGATGCCCGCGTGAAAGAAGAAAAGGAGATGGGGAAGGAAAAGCCGGAGAAGAGGTTGATTTACCTATACGATGGAACACCGGACAAATATCCGGTGAGTGCTCAAATGATCTGTTTTACGAGTCAAAGCGAGGCGTGGTTCCGACTTCTCAGGAAGAGTCCACATCGCCCGAAGCTGATGATGCCACTCTGGGATCTCGAGGAACTCCGAACTGCCGCTCAAGAACTCGATCTAACTATGGGACAATCGATTCGAGAACATATACGTGCAATCGCTTCGGATGGAAAGATCGTTACTCCACCCCACGATCATGACGATGAACGTATGGTTGATGAATTTGTCGAGCGGCGGTTCCACATCTTTGCTTGTGAATGCCTGGCCACAGACGAAAACTTCGTCAATGAGCTGGAACTCGAGATTGAGAGGACTATCGAGCAGCTAAATGATGTCTACTACGTACAGATAATTCTCGATAGTACGCAGGCAGATTGGACAACACATCACTCCATCTGCCACTATGTAGCAGACCCAGCGGATCCAATGGGGAGCTCGCCGGTTTTGGTTGGAGTCGTCTCTTTGCACTTAAATGGGACTGAATTCGGTTCACCAAGCCGCCGTGCTGTGAAATTATGGCCAGAGTTCAGCTTCTCGTGAACCCATCTCAAACACTGTGTTTTGAAACGAAGCCCAAGTAGTAAAGAATATCACTTTTCGTTTTCGACTCGAGTCTGCTTAAGCACTCCACCAGCAACCGCTTCACGAATAAGTTGGCTCGGCCAGGCTTTCTTTCCTCAGTGGATTCGCTGTGTCTGGCACGTAGTGGCAGATGGAATGATGCGTCGTTGAATCCGCCAGAGTTCTATTAAGAACATCCCGTACGAAGCTAATATCGTGGAATTGCTCGATAGTCGTCTCAATCTCGCGTTGCTGCTTATAGATGAAAAATCGTCCGTGGACAGGAACTCATGAGCAACGCCGCCAAAGATGTCATAGCGCTGTTTGACCAAGTATGTTACCATGGCATCATCGTCATGAGTGTAGGATGGAGTAACGATCTTTCCATCCGAAGCGATTGCACGTATATGTTCTCGAATCGATTGTCCCATAGTTAAATCGAGTTCTTCCGCGGCAGTTCGGAGTTCCTCGAGATCCCAGAGTGGCATCATCAGCTTCGGGCGATGTGGACTCTTCCTGAGAAGTCGGAACCACGCCTCATTTGGACTCGTAAAACAGACCATTTGAGCACCCACCGGATAAGTGTCCGGTGTTCCATCGTACAGGTAAATCAACCTCTTCTCCGGCTTTTCCTTCCCCATCTCCTTTTCTTCTTTCACGCGGGCATCTTCTTGTTTCGTCATTTTCTAATGAGGGCATTCATCTCGAGTGTGTCATCCGCAGCCCAGTCAACCACTTCGCCGCCTCGCCACACAACGACCTTATTCATCGTGGAGACTATCCCTTGGCTTGGAACGAGGCCGATATTATCGTCATGTCCGGGTTCTCGAAGCTGTAGCGTAGGAGGAAGTACGCGTAGAAGATGTCCCGAGTGGACTGGAACGGTCTGGTGAAGGCCAGCGGCTGGGTCATGAAGAGAGCCACGAGTTGACGGGCCGCGACTTACGTGATCGCCTCCTCGGTGACGAGCTTGGCGACCAAGAGAGACCTCTGAGGATGGGAGGCACTGGCGACAGCCGCTCGCGGACCGGTTGGCAAGCCTAGCGCTGTGGGTGTGCGCCTCCTACGTCCCGGACGGTGGCGAAAGGTTGGTATTGGTGGGAGCGCAGACCGGACTCCGATGCCCGGAAATGATGTCGAAGACCGGCGCGAGGACGGACGTCGTGGTCCTGACTCCGGCTTTAGTGGCTTGTGGAAGCCCCCTTCACCAGGAGGGTGAGCTGGGGTCCTACTGGAGCGTGTGTGTGCGTTGCTAACAGGACCAATACAAAAATATGTAAAGGATTATTAGCTTTGCGTTCAACTAGTGAAATTCGTGACTGACCTCGTCCTCCAGCGCAGCCCAGGCGGCCCGAATCCACGAAGCCCCGGAGGCACACGGCGGGCGACTCACTCATCAATACAGTATTGCTCTCTACACGCCGGCTGACCGTCCCTAACTAAACCTTCGTAACACGTGGTGGAAACTGGGGGTACGGACTTTTGGGGTGAGAGAGCAATTCGAGTACGGGGTATCGTCTGACTCTAGACGCAAGGTTTCATTCACAGCCGACTGGATCGACCGGAGAAAGTTTGACAGAGCGGGCGTACTGAGAAGCTGATCTAGAGAGACGCAAGTCGGAGACGTGAAGAAGGACGAAGATACGGGCGGGAAGCAAGGGAGAATGGCTGAAAGAAGAGGAATCGAAGGAATCGGGTTCGACGCGCCGGTGAACGCCGGTGCTGCGTCGGGTGGGCAGCCGGCTACGCTGATGGAGGAGCTACGGCAAGATGAAGAAGACGAAGAAAAGGAGAAGGATGAGAAGAAAGGAGACGACGCTGGGGAGATCAAGCAAGAACCTGGCGCCGAAGCGGAAGTGAAGTCTGAAGCCGAGTCCGGTCCTCCGGTGGGAGGGGTCAGACCGCGTTTGACTATTTCTTTAATAGTAACTGACCTTCGCTGCCAGCTGATGCCGCGGCCGCAGCTGAGGGGATCCCGACGAGACCGAGTCTGAGGACGACGAACGGAGCCCGAGCGGGTTCCGGGCGCAGTATACCGGCCCGGAAAGGCGTCGGCAGAACAAGCCGAAGCTCGACTGGGCTTGGGGCGCTACGGGTGCGTCCGCGGGCCCGGAATCGTGGATGAATTCGGAGCCGTCGCCGGTGAGTTTCAAACCCGAGCAGATGCAGGGCTGGGACCAACTCCCCGCGGCAACACAGACAGTGGTGCAGGCTTACTGGGCTGAAGCAAACAAGGTGGCGTCTACGCCGAAGCCCGGGAAGCCGCCCGGAAAGGCGTCGACTCCGGCCAAGAAAACTCCGCCCGCAAAGACGACCAAATCTGCACGACATGGGGTGATGCAACTGTCCGAGCTGGACCTGTCCAAGCTGGAGGCTCACAAGGTGAAGGTACTTCCCTACTTTCAATCGGACATGTCGACGGTGGAGAAGGCCAGATACTTTTGGGACCTATTCTCCACCCATACTGAAGGACTACCGGACAAGTAGAGGTTGCTCACCTTCCGGCAGAAGTTGAAAGGCAAGGAGGCGGAACGATGGTGGGGTAACTCCAGTATCCGGCCATTCAAGACGTTGAAAATCCGTTTTCATAACCATTTCTTAAGTCAAACGTCGGACCAACTTTGGTCTCGCCTGAAGACAACTAAGCGAGAACACGGGGAGTCCGTCGAGGAATGGGGAGACCGCGTTACCGAGCTCTGTGAGTCGCTCGATTACCCGAACGCTCAGATGCGGTATCAATTGTTCCGGCGCGGCTTGAGAAACAAGCGCATGCTAGCCACTCTCGACTCGAGTCCGACCAACGACATCCCTGAAGCCTGCGAGTGGCTGATGTTTAAAGACATGCATAGGCCCATTGAAGAAGAAGATGAGTTCTCCGATGGAGGCCGCGCCGCGGCGACAAACGCCCCTATCGCGAACTCCCTGGACGCACTAACGCAGCCTTTCCAAGACTTCATGACGAATCAGAGGCGCTGGCAAGAACAGCAGACGCCGCAGCAAACTCGGTCGCGTTGGCAAGGGCCGAGATCTTCGCGAAATCGGACGCCTACGGTGAACGCCACCGTGAGCCCGTCTCCGGTCATGAATGCTGGCGGAGCCGGTAGACCGTTCCGTGGGATTTCTATGGCCTCTGATGAGCGGACACAGCAAGGCGCCCCCGTGTGTGGTCCATGTGGCTACATGGGACACGGACGTGCCACCTGCCGCCGGGCTGCCATGGACTGTCGCCGCTGCGGAGAAGCTGGTCACATCCGAGTCGAATGCGACCGCTACGACGGTGGAGGCGTGACTGGTGGTTGCTTCTTCTGTAAGCAGAACGGTCATTTGGTGGCTGACTGCCCTGCGATAGCCGCCCTGAGAGCGCTGGCTCCGGCTAACACCGGAACCTCGCCTCAATGAAGTGGGCGTGAGAGAGGAGAGGAGAGAGTCACTCCTCTCTCGGAACGGAGAGGCGACTTGGGGGACGACGGTCATGGAGGAGACGTGATACCGGCGGTTGTCCTGGCGGAGAGGGCGGAGGAGGAGACGAGCGCGACGGACGGGAGCGCGCTGAGAGCGGAACGAACGGGAGGAGAAGTGGAGAGTGGACGGTGCGCGTCGGCGCGCCTAGACGGAGGAGTGGTTGGTCATGGCCTAGGAGATGGGGCTGAGACGGAGGAGGAAGTGAGGAGCACGGTGACGGGGATCGTGCCAAGAATAGACGTGCTGATCTCGGAAGAGAAGGAGACGGTGGCCGACGTGGCCGCCCTCGTGGATGAAGAGATGGTGGCTGGCGTGCCCTCGAGGAAGGAGAAGCGGTGGTCGAGGTGGCTGCCTTGGAGGGGAACAACCGGCGGAGTTGGCCGCCCGCGGAGGCGTTGAGATAGCCCCTCAGGTGGTCTCGTTCGGGACCTCGGACCCGTACGAGAGCGACGATGAATACGCGGCCGCTCCATTACGATTGCGCCCTGTGTTCGGCGTAAGATTGAAGGTCCCGTTTAAGAGCATACTGAAAACGTCCAATGGTACCAAGAAAGCGTGGAGTGAGTGGATGGCGCCCGAGGCCAGTGACACCGAAGGCGTCGGCTTGGGGGATAGCTCGTTCACCGAGTGGGCGTCTAATGACCCCGAGGATAAGAGAGCCGACGCTCCGGTTGCCTCTCTGACCCGTGGCGAAACTGTGAGACCAGTCGGTGGGGTCGCTGAAGGAGAAAACCCTCGGCGGAGGTCCCTATGGTGAGCATGGACCCCGACGAGGCGATGAAGAAACTCTACAAGCGACTTTTCACCGACGCCGAGCTCGACGCCATGGAGGAGTGCGCCCCGGAGATGAAGGCACCGTCCTAGCCGGTACCAAACTGGACGTCGAGGAAGAAGTATATGACAAGGAGTTCGAGGATAGGCCGCGGCCCTAAGATGAGGAGAAGCTGATGCAAAGAGTGAAGATCAACGCGGGGACGCAGAAGGAGCCGTCCCTCGCGGCCATGGCTAAGTACTTGGACCTACCCGAAGAAGTGCTGGAGCGAACGAAGGAAGCCTCCACTGGTGGCTCCTCGTCGCCGGAACACTGGCAAGAGTGGTTCGCGGAAGCGCTGATGAACTCCGAAGAGGCCAAGCGGGCCAACTGCGACTTCAAGCCGGAAGGCGTCCCTTTGGTGGCCAGCGTGGTCGAGGTGGCGCTCGAAGAGTATCCGCTGAGCGACAAGGCCCTGGCTGAGAGCTGGACCTGGACCGCCCCGAGGTGGTCGACAACGTCCGCGATCCTGACTTGGAGGCCGCGGTGATGGCCAACGTGGTCGTCCCGTGGCACGACGAACCACGAGCTAAGAGAAGGTCGTCGCCGCACGACCTAAGAACTCTGACGCCGGCCCTAATGCGTAGATTCGACCGGATAACCGTATATGCACTGTTGAGAGAACTAAAGGGCGCGTCCGAGAAGGAAAACGACCGGGACTCGGAGCCACCGTTCGACGAAGGCCGGTTGCGACCGCATGTTGACCGACTACTGACGACCGAGGGACTAACGCTCGGATATGCTAAGCTTCTGCTGATCTGGGCGAAGCAATATTACTCGGAACATGCCGGAGACGTGTGGAGCAGGCCCCTTGACCGAAAAGGGCGGCCGGAATCGGCCAGAGCTCGTAGACAGCGGCGAAGAACCCGATCTAGGCGGCCGGTGTGCTTCGACTGTACATCCCTGTACGGTCCTCGGGCTGAAGCCTTGAATGCCTGGGGTTTCCGCCGTGATGACGACGAAGACGCCTCCCATTACGTCGAAGTGGTTCGACCCGAACCCGAGCGACCGATGCCGGTCCCCAAACGAGGATTGACTGAAGTGGTGACTGTGACTTTGCCGGATGGGTTCGGCATGAGATACGACGAGGAGGAAGACGATCCTCCTGACATCGTGAGCAGTGGCAAACGGGTGGTCTACGCGGTTGGCAGCTACGAGGCCCTCTCGGGCGGGTACATCGATTTTTGCCTTCTCAGGTGCTTGCCGACACCGGCGCCACCTTGAGCTTGGTGGACCGAGCCGTTCTAAAGAGGCTGGGGCGAGGCGCGGAGAAGCTCGTGCCGTACGAAGGCAAGGTGAAGAGCTCGTCCGGTCAGCGTTTGCGAATTCGCGGCTGGATTGGCTTGCCGATCCGGTTGGGCTCCGTCGAAGTGGTGCTGAACTTGCTGGTCGCTGAGCAACTGCACGTCGATGCCATCCTGGGTGTCGATGCGCTCGGGGCTCTGGGAGCGGTGATCGACGTCGAAGACCGAACGCTGACGCTGAAGAGGACCGGCGAAGTGCTGGCGTTGGGATTCACGGTCGTGCATGCGTCCTATCTTGCGGCGATGACTACGTCCATCCATCTCTCTCCAAAGAGCAGGCGCTGGTCGTGTTCGAGGTAATCGGTGATGCTGAGGAAGGAGCTGGCGTGCTGGTGGAAGGGTCTCTCGGTCTGCCGCCGACTCTGTGCGTTGCTCGCACGCTGTGTTCGGTCCAGACCGGTAAGGTCTTAGTCGAGATCTGCAATGTGTCTACGGATGGCTGTGGGTGCGGCGCGGAACCATCGGCGCATCCGCGTCGGTAATCCCGGAGTCCGCGTTCGGTTTCGAGCAACCGGAGGTGAGTGCTGACGCTCAGGCTGCCGGTGTAGCTGCTGCTGTGACCGAACCCGAAGCCCGAGTAGACGCCGAGACCGCGCCTGTCGACAACATCGAGGAGTACAGGCAACGAAGCCAGAGATTCCGCCGGACAAGCTCGAAGATGTCCATGGAACAAAAGCTCTTTTCCAAGGAGAATTGGATCGTTTTGCGCACATCTTTGTGGAGTCCTCCAAAAGCCCGGGAGAACTGACTTACTAGAGTTCGAGATCGACACGGGCGACAGCCGCCCGATCAAACAACAGCCTTATCGAGTTTCGATGTCGGAGGGTGAGATTATGGAGGCCGAGAACCAGCAATACCTGGAATTGGGACTAGTCCGGGCTTCTAACAGCCCGTGGGCAAGTCCGATCTTGATGATCCGGAAGCCGGATGGCGGAATCCGGTTTTGCAGTGATTACCGCAAGCTGAATGCAGTCACGGTTAAAGATTGTTATCCTATGCCGCTAATCGACGACATTTTGGACGTCTTGGGAGAAGCCCAGCTCTTTTCGACTATGGATATAGCTTCCGGGTATTGGAATGTGCCGATGCACCCCGGAAGCGTGTCTCGTACTGCTTTTACCTGTAAGTACGGCCTGTTCGAGTGGCTCGTGATACCCTTCGGGCTTTGCAACGCTGTTCCTGCTGTCGAGCGGCTCATGGAGACGGTAATAGTGGATTTGAAGTGGCGCATTTGTTTGGTTTACCAAGACGACTGCGTAATATTCAGCAAAGACTTTCCTTCGCATTTGGTCCGGTTGCGGCAAGTCCTGACTCGGTTCGAGCAGGCTGGCTTCAAGTTGAAGATGAATAAATGCCATTGGGGCCGGAGCCAAGTCGCTTTCTTAGGTCACATAGTACTCCATCCGGGATCCTCCCACATCCGGAGAAGGTCAAGTCTGTGATGAATGTACAGAGACCTCGTGATGTTCATGGGATCCGGTCGTTTCTGGGCCTCACCAGTTATTTCCGGCGCTATATTCCTGGGTACGCGTTGATTTCCGCGCCCTCGAGCGACTGAAGGTCAAGGACGCTCCGTTCATATGGAACGAAGATTGCGAGGCGGCGTTCCGACAGCTGAAGAGGGCGCTAGTGAAGCCGCCTATCCTCGTGTACCCCGACAGCAAGAAGAGGTTCAAAGTGTATGTCGACTCCTCGAAGTACGCCGTCGGGGCTTACCTCATGCAAGAGGTCGACGGGCGAGACCGTGTTGTCGCGTATGCGAGCAAGCTGTTGACCGGCTCTCAGAAAAATTGGATCTCGAAGCAAGACGGAATCTCGGAAATCGAGTGCTGGGGGTCGTTTGGGCGACACGAAAATTTCGATGCTATTTGGATAAACGGGAATTCGATCTCTATACTGACCATCAAGCTCTCACTTGGATCTTCAGTCACGGGAATCGGACTTCTAACGCTAAGTTGGTCCGCTGGGCTCTTGAGCTGTCGAATTTGAAATTCCGAGTACACCACAAACCCGGTACGACCATGGGGCATGTAGACGGCCTGTCGCGACTTCCGGCCGACCGAGCCGACTCGATCTCCTTGGCCGAGTTGCTGAATCCGGAAGTTACGTCCGAGGACGCAACTCCAGCTCAGTCGGGGAGCGCCCTCGACTTCCGGCGAGACGAACGAAGGTCGGGGTCGCGGAGTTACTGAATCCGGAGGACTCGCCTCCCGACGTGCCTCCTCTTTCAGTCGGGGAGCCCTTGTCGGTCGAGCCGGATGTAGGAGCGACTCCTGAACTCACCCGAATCGGACGAGACGCCAACCTGAGCGACGAGGACGTCGACTGGACATCTACGAGGACGACCCGGACGACGATGGCTTGGGCGAGGACGAAGAGGGGAACTAACGTCGATGACCCCGGAGGCAGCGGTGAACACCTTCGGCCTGGACACCGAACAGTTCCGGGAAGAGCAGAGAAAGGTGTCGTGGATCACGGCTCTTTCGGCGTACTTGACGGTCGGCGCGGTACCGCTCGACCCTTTCCTGGGCTAAGGTGGTGAAAATGGCGCCTCGTCACGAAGTGAAAGACGACATTCTGATGCGGCTCGTTCCCCCCGGCGGCCGTGGGGCCGGCCCATACCGTGACTGTGCCCGTCGTTCCGCCCCGATACGTGACGACGGTGTTGCGAAATTGTCACGATGACCTGTTGTCGTCGCACTTGGGTCTAACGAACACGCTCGAGAAGGTCAAGTGCCATGGTTACTGGCCTGGGTGGCGAAAAGATGTCGCCGAGCACGTACGCGAATGTACCCTCTGCGGGAGTGAGAAGGGAACGAGACCTATACGAGCCGGCCAAATGCAGCGGATGCCGGTGGTCGATTTGACCGGTCCGTTCTCGTTGTTGGTAGTGGACGCCATTGGGCTTTTGCCCGTCACCTGTTCCGGGAACAAGTATATCTTAGTTTTTGTCGACTATTTCACGAGGCCTTTGCGGTGGTGGCCCTCGACTCAGTCACCTTTGTGGATGTGATGATCAACGGCATCGTATCGCGACACGGAGTGCCCTCTCGCCTGCTCAGTGATAACGGGTCCAATTTCACGTCCGAAGTCGCTCGATCGTTCTATGAGACTTTAGGCCTACGGAAACTGTATGGCGCCGCCTACCACCCCCAAACACAGGGTCTGGTAGAGCGGTTCAACGGAACCCTCATTGGAATGTTACGGATGCATGTGGACGAGGCTCAGTCTGATTGGGATCTGTATCTACCGAGGGTCTTATTCGCCTATCGCACCGCTTATCACGAGGCACTGGGCGAATTCCCTTTCTTCTCACTTTACGGTCGCGATCCTGTATTACCGTTAGACGTCGCTTTCCTGAATGTGGGGAAGCGCTACAAGAGTAACGAGGTCGCCGCCTACCGGCGAGAATTGTATCGGTCGATGAAGGATTCTAGACACTTGGTGGAGCGTCAACTCGTCCGGGCGCAAGATCACCATGAAAAGCGTCTGAGTGGGCAGCAAGCCGTCACCAACGAAGTCGGTGACCCTGTCTGGGTATACCAGTTTTTCCGTAAGAAGCGAGGCGAGGAGCGGAGCAAAAGTTGGCGTTTGCGTGGCACGGCCCGTACCGAATACTCGCAAACGTCGGTGATAATGCCTACCGAGTGGACATCCCCTCGCATCCGGCCAAAATAGTCACTGTGAACGTTAACTGACTGAAGCGGTTCCGAGGCCGGTGGACTCGCCCTTTCATGGACGAGGTCCCCCTTGGGGTTGAGACCGGTGGCGAAGATGATGTCGAGGGGCCGCTTGAGGAAGTCGATCTACCCGCGTCTAGCTTCACCGAACGTCTACCGGTGGGAAAAGACAATATGATAATTGCCGGCGTCGATTCTCCTCTCCTGGAAATAGTGGCGAAGAGGAAAGTTCGGCAGGGCATTGAGTACCTGGCGCTGACGGCGAACTACGAGACTTTCTGGTTGGAAAGGGCTCTACTGGTGCCGGACTTCCAGGATCTGATCACCGCCTTCGAGAATGCCGAAAGGAAGAAGAAGGGGTTGCCGCCGTTGCGGAGGAGTGCTCGTCTGGACGAAGCGAATGCTGACGTCGCGGACGACGATCTGCTGAAGATATAGTCATCAGCCAAGAAAATGGAATTCGAGTTCTTTGTGGATTAAGATGACGTGCAAGTGGACTGAAGAACGCGAGATTGGAATGGTGGTGGAAGGCGGATTTTACGTGCTTATGATTTCATGTATTTTTTTTGTTGGGAAACGCTAAGTGATGACCGGAAATACTAGCGGAAGGGGAGGGGCGTTCCCCGAGCGGTCAATTTTCGGGCTTGGGCTTCTTGGCGTCCGACGGCTGCGTCTCGGCCGGGATGGGGGCCTTCCTTCGTACTCGTCCGGTTCTTCCTCGTCAAGTTCGGTGCTGTCCAGTTCGGCGTTGTCACCGCCCTCGTTGTCCTCTGACTCGGACGACTCCGAGACCGTACTACGCTTGCGCTTACGGGAGGGCGGGATGTCCTCCTCGTCGTCGTCATCGTCGCTGGTGAGGCCGGTGTGCGACTCGCCCCTTCTTCGTCGGAGGCCACGGCGGCATCTTGAGCTGTCAAACTTGACGGTGGTTGGATGGTGGGGTCGCCGTTGTCGTCTTCAAAGTCTGAATTCTCTCCTTCCAGTTCCTCGGGCTTGAAGGGTTTCTCGGTGGGCGCCGGCTTGACGTTGTTGTGCACGGTGATAGCGAGGCTTGTCTTGCTTGAACAAGGTGACCTAGTCCGATGCCCCTGGTCTGTCTGTCTGCCGCTGCTTGCTTCTTGGCCTTGACCGAGTGTTTGGCGGCCTTTCCTCCCAGCCACATCAAGGTGTCGTGGGAACCGTTCTCGAACAGCCCCATGAACTGGTAGAACCCCAGAACCACGATGTCCAAGCTGACAAACAGGAGCCGGGCCTTGTTCGCGTTGGTCTTCTCTTTGCGGCGGCCTTTCGCGTCGGCCAACGGCGGGTAGAGGGCACAGAGCCAGATGAACTCGCGAAACTGCATCCAGAACCGCCAATGGGCGAGGTACAGGTCCTGGTGCTCCTTGGGGTCGTACCACGTCCGCTGTCCGGCGAACGGGTACGCCAACCGATACGGGGTCGGTTCTTCTTGGCCGCCTTGCGCAGGACTTTACCAATGTCTTTCAGGATCTGCACGGGCGTGTCATCCGGCAGGTCGAGTGAGTATAAGACCCGCTTGGCGATCCCTTTGGACGCGTCAGTTTCCTCTTCTTGACAGGCGGCTCGCGCCGGCCCTTGCGGTGCGAAGCCGAACTCTTCGGAACTGGGTTCGGGGCAGGGGCGTCGAAGACTGCGTGTGGTACGGTCTGGCCCGGTGGCATCGAGTCGGAAGGCGGCAGCGCGACTACGACTCCTCCGAGGGCGGTCGGGGTCATGTCGTCCGCCAGCAAGATGGCGATGGCCAAGTCGTCAAGGTGCGCGAGGCCTTGAGAAGAACCGTTGGTCGAGATGAGCGGCCGAAACCGCTGCCAGTAGGCGAACATAATGCGTAGCTCCTCACGATCGGCGAAGGTACGGTCGGCGAGCAAAGCGACGAGACGTTCGGACGGTGTCTGGATCGGCGGACTGGTCGCCTTGACCATGGCGAGCACGAGGCTGGCAGTCTCGCGGTCTTGAGTGGTTGGGTGCGAATTGGCTAATGACGCTCGAGCTACCGATCGCAGCCACACGACCATCTTCTCGATTGACGGTTTGCGGTCACAACAACTCGGCTCGGCTAACCGCCTGGTCGATTGCCATCAATTGGTTGAAGTTGGCTTCCGCCAATCGGATTGGTCCAACGGGGAAAGTGACCGGAATTTCCCGTTTTGATGGTCGGATGGTTTTCTCGGGTGCCCTCTCGAACGCCTCGAAAGAAGGCGGACACGATAGCCGATGACTTCGTCTAAGTCTGCGGAACTTTTGACAAGCCCCTGTCCAGATTGGCGTGGGTGAGCGACGCCCGTGCGAAGTGATGGCTATTGGTGATGGCCGCGAGACTCAAGGTCGGCGAAGTTACCGAAACGATTGTACCCCAAAGAACGACGTGTTCTCTCGGTCGAGCCGTGCGATCCATTCAACAATATCCTGCGCCGGCGATGGACGTCGCCTTGGGAGCTTTGCAGTGGGGCTGGGTGGCGGGTGCTGCTGTGTGGGAAGTGGCCTGCCGCTGTCTGTACTCCTACTGGCGCGAGCTGCTGTGGATCGCTTGTGGCGCCGTCTTTTGGGGCCTCACGCCGGTCCGGCATGTGGTGACCGAGCTGGGGTCGACCGTCGGCCGCTTCGCATACACGTGGGGCTGTCTCTGCCAGACCGTCTTTCGCAGCTACCGGAAATACGCTACGGGGAGCGTCTACGCGCCAAGACCCGAAAGGAGCAACGATGGTGCCTGTACGAGGATCTGCTAGCGACACCCATGGCTGTCCTAGAGGCTAAGAAGGAGCACCTGTACACGGGCTAGGCCGCCTGCTCTACAAATGGCTGGACGCGCTTCATGTGTCTCCCTACCTGATGCCGTGACGAACGGTCTGGTCGCTGTTGTGCGGTATCACGGCTGGTTCAAGTCGGCCCTGTGGTGTTCGTGGAACCGCACCACGAAAACGCTTTGGTGGTGCTGGTCTGTGGTGCAACTGTCATGCTACACAGTCGTCTACACTTTTTCTACTTGTACGAGTGGACGGAATGGATTGCCGTGGTTGGCCGGGCGTGGCCGTTCTGCTGACGGCCGGAAATTACTATTTTGCTCTTTACCAGGACGTGGAGATCTACAATGGGATCGCGGAACACCGCGAGGCATTGATAGCGAGTGGAACTTTCGCGGTTATCGGTTTCTGCAGCCGTCTTCGACGCTGGTACGCCAAGTGCTCGGACGGCCGTGGCGGTGCGAATGGCCGAGGCCCGGTACGCGGCCTGGCTCCGAGACATGGAAGAACAAGAGCAGTCGGAGCGACTCAGCGAGGCGATGTGGCGCCTAGATGGTGCCGACCCGACCCAACCTCGACCTCACGTTCCTACTCTTAGTGCCCGTGAAGCCGAACGACGTCGACTACAGGCTCTCATCGCGGCCGCCCGGCGTGAGGAAGCGGCGTTACTCGAAGAATCAGAACTGGAACTGGGTCGTCGACGAGGACGTCGCCCGGCGGTCGGGGAGATTGTCTCGAGTGGACTGGAACGGTCTGGCGAAGGCCAGCGGCTGGGTCATGAAGAGAGCCACGAGTTGACGGGCCGCGACTTACGTGATCGCCTCCTCGGTGACGAGCTTGGCGACCAAGAGAGACCTCTGAGGATGGGAGGCACTGGCGACAGCCGCTCGCGGACCGGTTGGCAAGCCTAGCGCTGTGGGTGTGCGCCTCCTACGTCCCGGACGGTGGCGACAGGGTGGTATTGGTGGGAGCGCAGACCGGACTCCGATGCCCGGAAATGATGTCGAAGACCGGCGCGAGGACGGACGTCGTGGTCCTGACTCCGGCTTTAGTGGCTTGTGGAAGTCCCCTTCACCAGGAGGGGTGAGCTGGGGTCCTGTATTGATGAGTGAGTCGCCCGCCGTGTGCCTCCGGGTCCTTCGTGGATTCAGGCCGCCTGGGCTGTGCTGGAGGACGAGGTCGGTCACGAATTTCACTAGTTGAACGAAAAGCTAATAATCCTTTACATATTTTTGTATTGGTCCTGTTAGCAACGCACACACACGCTCCAGTAATCTTGCTCTCTACACGCCGGCTGACCGTCCCTAACTAAATCTTCGTGACAAAGAGAGACTTGCCAATTCCTCCCAATTCACGAACCAACACTGCAGATTTAGACAAGCTTTAGACCCAAACAAAGACGCCCTGCTCACTCACCTGGTGTTCCCGTGACAGTGACGAATTCCGTCCCTTGGAAAGCCAATGCTGCTTGAACTATCTTGTAGTTGTGCGGGTAACACTCACGCACGTAGAACTTGGGCTCGTCATACTTGAACTCCATGGGTAGGTCATCTGGAAATGCCAGTGTCGTGCTTTCGACCTAAATCGCCACTGCTGCGCCTGCTTCGTTGATTCGCTGCCGCTTCTCCGAGGCCATGGCGTTTTGTTATATGGGGGCAGAAATGAACCAGGATATTTTCGTCGATATCTTTCAATCACCTCCAAACCCCTTTCTCGTATCTAGTCGGACGGGCAATTACGATGCCTTTTTCTGATTGATGGGCCTCTCTTGGTGGTGAAGCCATCGTGAAGACCAACTAAGCCAAGGCCCACGTCATAGTTCTCCCCAGTGTATCGAAGCTCGACCACTTCGTCAAAATTTGACATTTAATGTGCGCAACCCTCCATCCGACTACGAATATGGCGCTATAGACGCTGCTGTGGTCGTACAACTCGAGAAGTCGAGGGTTTCAGCTTCATTAAGATGTCGCCTGCTGAAACAAATGTACAAATGGGCAAAAGGTAACGGATTTAGACGTATAAACCACCATCAAGAATGCCAATATGCGCGCAGCACTCACTGCTGTCGTCTGAGAAAGGTTCATGTTGTCCTCCATTGTCCTCACCCTTCCAGCAGCTCGAGGTAGTCTCTCGTCTGAACCGGGGACTTGCCAGCCTCGTCCAGAGCCTTCAGAACTCTGGCTCGCACCTGCATGAGCTCCGTCTGTTGCTGCTGGTCGTCGCCTCTTTCGAGTTGATTTCCTCCTTCTTGAGCTGCAGCGTCTCTCGTCTCAGCGTTTGCTGCCGTTTCCACTTGGCCACCTCAAAGTCGAGGCGACGAGTCTCAATGGCCAACAGTTGCACTTCCGCCTCATCTTGTTCTTCGATGAGGGGCTCCAGTGCCTCATTTAGGACCTTGTCAGCTTTTCGTGAGGTTTTCTTGCCTTCGGACGCCTCGGACGCCGCGTTCTTGCGCTTCTTGGCCGCGACGATGGCGCTCAGAGTTTTGTCGTCCTCTGAAGCCCCCGAGCCGCTCATGCTGGCGCTCGCCACCAGCCGTCGGCGCGAGACATCGAGCGCTTCACGTGCATAATCTAAATAAATCTTTATTTAAAATACCAAACTAAAGTGGCAGCTAATCAAAATGCAGTTTCCTGAACATAGGCAAAGTCCTAAAATAGGTCAAGGTGAAGTGTTCAATCACACTTGGTGAGTGTAGGTCAGCTTCAACTTGTACCATTATATTTTTGTGTGGGTGATGGTCAACTTCAATTTGTACCACAAAGTAGTGGCACGGAGAATATTGTGTTTGCGGCCTGTTGGGCCGCCGGGTTCGCAGTTCGGTAGTTAAAGGAGCATATTGTTCCTAAAACCTACTCCGTAGTAATAATTAGGTGTTATGTTATTACGTGAAGCGCAAAAACTCAGTGCCAGTATACTTTCCCCCGCTCTGCATTAGCAGCAGAGCGGGGGAAAGAATACTGGCACTGAGTTTTTCTAGATATTTTGTGCATCGTGTAGACCAATGACAAGTGCAATATAAAATATAGCGAATGGCGGTTCTTAGGTTCGATTGCAATTTAAACTTGTTGTGATATTGTTAGAGATGTCAACTTCAGTGATTGTTAGAGATGTCAACTTCAGTTATTGTTTGAGATGTCAACTTCAGTTTCAACTTCAACATGTACGGTGATAACTTTACTGCTACTAGCTTTGTGTTGGTGTTCTCGTCTCCTGAGTGTCGTGGGAGCCATTTAGTACTTTGTACTGCACGATACTATCAGCAATGTCTGGGGATTTTCTTGTGGAGCGCACCTACCAGGCGCTCATGGGCGTCGTGCAAACGACTGCCGTGAGTCGCAAGGTACTGGCCAGACCCCCATTCACGTTCCTGCACAAGCTGTTGATAGAGACGTTGGGCGAGTACGACCTCTTCTCGGAGCCTCAGATGGAGTTTTCTGTCTTAACTACCAAGCAAGCCAAGGTGAGTGCCCTCCACGCGACAACTCTTTTCCTATTGTAACTCCGTTTAACGTTTCCATGACTGCAGGCTGCTTTCTTGACGCGGGCGATCGCATTCGTGACTTTCGCGATGAAGGCCCATTCCAATCGTCAACACATTTCCTGTCTTCTGCTCGTCAGTCCTGTACAGGTTCTCGCCGGTGTGAGCGTCCCCGATACGCTTGAGTTTCTCCTCCAACTGTGTGAGGTTTGTCGGATACCGAATCGCGATATCAAAGATACCGCAGCAAGCGAAGTTCGTGAAAAGGGTGACGCTCACCTCTACGCGTCGGGTGTGATATTCCGTAAGGGTCTCGTGCTCATCCAGGGCGTCATTCGCACCTTCCTACGTCGTCGAGTTCGGAAAGTTGTTCCGCGAATTAGTGGTGTCCCCGTACACGGACAAGAGCTGTCAATGACGGAAGGCACGCGATTCCTGAAGGAGTTAGCTGACGGGCGCATTTACAACGGAATGATCCGAAGCGTGCAGAAAAACATTTACGTCCTGGGCTACGATGAGGATACCGAGGCCCAAGATAAAGTCAGTAAGTACCTTGGCAACATTGGCCTTCTGATCTGGAACTAGCTACGGTAAAAGCTCACTTGTTGTTGCCATTCCTGTGCCAATTTGCTGTAGATGAGATCGAAATGAAAATCATTTTGGAGGAGTCTCAGCGTCTCAGTGCAGCTCGCACACGCAACGGCAGCAATGAACGTGCTGACGGTGAGATCTTGCTCACAGATCTACCCGACTTGACGGGAAGCACTTATCCTCCTGGGTTTATCAAGCGCGGGTCATCACCCAATTCTCCGTTGCGAGGCCCGCCAAAAATGCTCAAACGTGCTCAATCCACAAGATCCTCCAATTCTGCATCGGGGTTGTTCAGTGTTTCCTCAAACAGCTCGATTTTGAGTCGAGGGTCCACAAGTCGAAGCTTGTTTGCAGCGATTAATGAGTCGACACAAGGAACTAATGGCGGAGGAGACAATCAGCAAGATGTCATCGACCGAGGAGCAAAAACTAGTGACTGGCAGAGTTCGCTCAAGAAAATGCTCGCCGAAGGTAGAGATCAACCTTCTTCATTGGGACCTGACGCGGACGGAGAAAGCAGATCGCAAGAGAAACACACAAACCAACTTTTAGACACTCCGGGCGCGTACGTACAGCTTGTGATGTTTCGTTCCTGATCTGGTTGAGTAAGTTGTATTTTTTTCAGGAGCTCCATGCCAAGCTTTCCAAAAGTTGGTATCCCTGGCACTAGACCACTAAAACTTTTGAAACGGGGTTTTAGTGGATCGATTGACAACAAGGCCGTGCAAAAGGATCCAACACGCTCTTCACCCATTCCTCAACCCAATAATTCTTCTCCAGCGCCTGTAACGAGAGTCCCTACATTGCAACGTGGGAACAGCTTGTTGAATATTCAGCGCTCGGGTGGAGCTCCAGCTAACGCTTCAGGCATTCCTCCTCCGTCTACTTCTGCCGAAGTTATTGTCGACACTGCTTTCGCTGGAACGTACCAAACGACTGACCAACGTACACAGGAAAAACAAGCTTTGATTCGAGACATCGTGATGCGCATCGACAGCTACATGAAGCGCAAACGTCTTCGAGTCATCGACCTCTTCCGCTTCTGCGATGCCGACGGCAACGGCAGCATTTCACCCGAAGAGATGATCGACACACTATCGCAGATGGAGATCCAGCTAACACCCGATCAAGCCCGTGATTTCCTGGAACACATTGACAAAGACGGCAACGGGTCCATTGACGTCGACGAGTTCGAGGAGCTCGTTCGCGTTGCCCGTCGAAACGAGGCCCAGCGTGAACAGCTCAAGAAAGAGCTCAATGGTCCAAGAAACAACTGGAGAGCAAGTCGTCTCAGAAACAGATCGCGGCCATGAAAGTCAAGGCCAAGCAGCAAATTTTCGACGCGTTCAAAGCTGCGCTCGAGGTGGAAGAAGGCGACGCAATGGGTTCCAACCAGTTGCGTTCTCTGATCAGGCGCTTGACGCTTCCTGGTGTGACCGACACTTTCGTCAGCTCAATTCTTGACCGCGCTGTTGACATTGCAGGGGCTTCCGGTTCATCGTCAAACTCGGCTCCCCTTTCACCTCATTCGTCTTCTCCACCTCACAGTCCAAACGGCAAGATCATGATATCGTACCATCACCTTGCAAAGGAACTGGAATGGTAAGAAGTCGAACCGCTTCCTCGATCAGTCCTGGATCCGACAATTCGACTCGCAACTGGAGCGAGCAATTCGTGAGTACGAGATGCTTTGAAGCAAAGTAGCTGGGTGGAGGAAGGTTCGCTAGTGCACACGGTAAACCAGTCCGCTACATTATCAGAGGTCATACAGTGAAGACTTCTAGGAGGGACAAGCTCGAAGCACGAGGTGACGGTGACGGCCAACAAGTTCCGCAACCTGCACCGGTACGGCTGCTGGTGGTAACAGTACTGCATCCACCCGTCGATCATCGAGGAGCTCACGCGCATCGAGATCCTGAACCAGACCATCCACAAGTGGAACCACTCGCGCGACGTAGTCGGTGGAAGCGCTGGAGGGAGTGTACGAGAAGCTGTGCTGGAAGGTGCCCAAAAGCGACATCGAGCGCGACGTGCAGAGGTTGTTCAGGCTGAGCTACGAGTTGTACAAGGCCAAGGAGATGCAAGTTGTGTCAAAGGCAGCTCAAACGTGAATGGAATCGTGTTTAAGTGAAGTCGTAATTCCAGAGCGCATTCTTAAAGTCAGTACTAGCTGCCGTGATTGTTTGCTTCGCCAATGAGTTCGACGATTTTCAGCTCTGATTTCCGGTGGTAAACCTTCAATGGAGGATCTCTGTTGTATTAGATACACACCGCTGCAGCACACTGGACGCCACAGGTATCGTCGATCAAGCCAACAATTTCACTGTTTCATCGCGGTTTAACCCCAGACAAACTGCGGAACCTTGTCGAACACACTCTGCAATCCGGGCCATTTTTCTTGTTTGTCATGGTCGGAGAGTATCGTACGGAAAGTTCTCAATGAAATTTTGGTTCCCGCCAGAAAAACCGTATCCTCCTTCAAGAACTCCCGGAGCTGGTCGATTGTGTAAACCCCAACACCATTCAAGGACTTCTCCCTCTTTTCCCCAATCCTACCGAGCTTGGCCACACTGTCATCTTCCTTCGACGTTTCAAGCTCAATCTTTTGAAGGCCAAATTTCGCAGCCTTTTCCTCTGGCACCACAAAGATTAATGCGACTCGCTCTGCATTGCTTTTCACCATCTCCAATAGTCCCAATTGCTCCAAAGTACGCGCTAATCCAGCTCCGTTCACAGGATGCTTCTGAGCCACCGTCATCTGGAACAGCCACAGTTTGTCTTGACCATTCAATGTTGTTGCGTCTGGTTCCTTCTTCGGAAAATAAAACGAGTCAATCGCCACAAAGTTCTTCGCACGCGGAACGTGGTATGGCCCATCCAGTAGTAGCGACGCGGAGAAACCATTATCGAAGTAGCAGTAGAGCTCGCCCTCTTTGGTTGGAGTTGTCGCTTCGCACTTAAATATGACTGATTCAGTCTGTCCACCAAGCCGCCGTGCTGTGAAATCATGGCCAGAGTTCAGCTTCTCGTGAACACCCATCTCAAACAGCGAGCCTCGAAACGAAGCAGCGGCTTCGACACTCTTCAACCAACCGATGACCTCATTTCTGTTTTGCACCCGGAGCCTGCTTAAGCACTCCACCAGCAACCGCTTCACGAATATAGTTGGCTCCGCCAAACTTTCTTTCATCTGTGGACTCATTGTGTCTGGCACGTAGTGGCAGATGGAATGATGCGTCGTTGATTCCGCCAGCTTTCTATTAAGAACACGCCGTACGAAGCTGATATTTTGGAATTGCTGGATAGTCGTCGCAATCTCGAGTTCCCGCTTATTGACGTAAAATTCGTCCGTGGATAAACACTCACGAGCAACGCCACCAAATATGTCGAAGCGCCGTTTGACTAAGTATGTAACCTCAGCATCGTCGTCATGAGTGTAGGATGAAGTAATGATATTTCCATCCGAATCCACTAGAATCGATTGACTCATAGTAAGATCGAGTTCTTCAGCGGCAGTTCGGAGTTCCTCGAGATCCCAGAGTGGCATCATCAGCTTCGGTCGAAATTGACTTTTCTTGAGAGTTTTGAACCACGCCTCATTTGGCCTCGTAAAACAGACCATTTGAGCACTTGCCGGATATGTGTCCGGTGGTCCATCGTACAGGTAAAACAACCTGTTCTCCGACTTTTCCTTCCCCGTCTTTTTTTTTTTCATGCGGCCGGCTACCTCTTTCTCCGTTTCCAAAAGGAGCGCTTCGATCAGACTTGCTCGATCTTCAGCCTTCCTAACCACTTGGCCACCTCGCCACACTGCGATCTTTTTCATCGTGGAGACTGACTCTTTGACATAGAACGAGGCCGATATTATCGTCATATCCGGGTTCTCGAAGCTGTAGCGTAGAAGGAAGTACGCGTAGAAGATAGACTTGCCAATTCCTGCCAATTCAATAACCAACACAGCAGATTTAGAACAGTTTTTGTCCAAAACAAAAGGCGGGCTGCTCACTCACCTGGTGTTCCCGTGACAGTGACGAATTCCGTCCATTTGAAAGCCAACAGGCCAAGAACCATCTTGTAGTACCGGGGTAGCACTCGCACACGTAGAACTTCGGCTCGTTAAACACGAACTGCGCGGGTAGGTCATCAGGAAACGCTAGTGTCGTGCTATCGACCCAAGTCGCTACTGCTTGGCCTGCTTCGTTGATCCGCTGCCGCTTCTCCGAGGCCATGGCGTTTTTTTGTATGGGGGCAGACCCAGCACATTTTTGTCGCTATCTCTCAAAAGTCACCGTTCTCGTATACTGTCGCAATTTTCGACGTGATTTAGTCTGGAGTAATTGCGATGCCTCCTCTTATGAAGATCCCAAGACCTACGTCATAGTCATGTCAAGTTTTCTTCCCCAGTGTGTCGACGCTCGACGACTCGTCAAATGTGCGCCATCTGACTCTGAATATGGCGTTGTAGACGCTGCTGTGATCGTGCAACTCAAGAAGTCGAGGATTTCACATGATTTTTCTTCATAAAGATGTCGCCTGCAAACAAATGTTCAAATGGGCAAAAGGTAACGGATTTTAGACCATCAAGAATGCCAATATGCGCGCAGCACTCACTGCTGTCGTTTGAGAAAGTTTCATGTTGTCCTCCATTGTCCTCATCCTCTAGGTAGTCTCTCGTCTGAGCCGGGGACTTGCCAGCCTCGTCCAGAGCCTTCAGAACTCTGGCTCGCACCTGCATGAGCTCCGTCTCTTGCTGCTGCTTGGTCGCCGCCTCTTTCGCGTTGATTTCCTCCTTCTTGAGCTGCAGCGTCTCTCGTCTCAGCGTCTGCTGCCGTTTCCACTTGGCCACCTCAAAGTCGAGGCGACGAGTCTCAATGGCCAACAGTTGCACTTCCGCCTCATCTTGTTCTTCGATGAGGGGCTCCAGTGCCTCATTTAGGACCTTGTCAGCTTTTCGTGAGGTTTTCTTGCCTTCGGACGCCTCGGACGCCGCGTTCTTGCGCTTCTTGGCCGCGACGATGGCGCTCAGAGTTTTGTCGTCCTCTGAAGCCCCCGAGCCGCTCATGCTGGCGCTCGCCACCAGCCGTCGGCGCGAGACATCGAGCGCTTCACGTGCATATTCTAGATAAACCTTTATTTAAAATACCAAATTAAAGTGACAGCTAATCAAAATGCAGTTACCTAAACATAGGCAGTCCTAAAATAGGTCAAGTTGAAGTGTTCAATTACACTTGGTGAGTGTAGGTCAGCTTCAGCTTGTACCATTTTATTTTTGTGTGAGTGATGGTCAACTTCAATTTGTACCACAAAGTAGTGGCACAGAGAATATATCTTGTTGTAATGAGTAGTAGCCTCCAGCTCTAGGCCCAATTTCACAGGAATCTTTCTTCATCTCTACTTCAGGCTCCCTATTATCATCGAGCACTGCAATCTGGTTTCGTGCCGCTAGATATTCCTCGCTCGTTGAAGCGTAAATAGGTCGTAACGCACGTTTACCCTCGCCAGTCCAGAACTGCACGATACTATCAGCAATGTCTGGGGATTTTCTTGTGGAGCGCACCTACCAGGCGCTCATGGGCGTCGTGCAAACGACTGCCGTGAGTCGCAAGGTACTGGCCAGACCCCATTCACGTTCCTGCACAAGCTGTTGATAGAGACGTTGGGCGAGTACGACCTCTTCTCGGAGCCTCAGATGGAGTTTTCTGTCTTAACTACCAAGCAAGCCAAGGTGAGTGCCCTCCACGCGACAACTCTTTTCCTATTGTAACTCCGTTTAACGTTTCCATGACTGCAGGCTGCTTTCTTGACGCGGGCGATCGCATTCGTGACTTTCGCGATGAAGGCCCATTCCAATCGTCAACACATTTCCTGTCTTCTGCTCGTCAGTCCTGTACAGGTTCTCGCCGGTGTGAGCGTCCCCGATACGCTTGAGTTTCTCCTCCAACTGTGTGAGGTTTGTCGGATACCGAATCGCGATATCAAAGATACCGCAGCAAGCGAAGTTCGTGAAAAGGGTGACGCTCACCTCTACGCGTCGGGTGTGATATTCCGTAAGGGTCTCGTGCTCATCCAGGGCGTCATTCGCACCTTCCTACGTCGTCGAGTTCGGAAAGTTGTTCCGCGAATTAGTGGTGTCCCCGTACACGGACAAGAGCTGTCAATGACGGAAGGCACGCGATTCCTGAAGGAGTTAGCTGACGGGCGCATTTACAACGGAATGATCCGAAGCGTGCAGAAAAACATTTACGTCCTGGGCTACGATGAGGATACCGAGGCCCAAGATAAAGTCAGTAAGTACCTTGGCAACATTGGCCTTCTGATCTGGAACTAGCTACGGTAAAAGCTCACTTGTTGTTGCCATTCCTGTGCCAATTTGCTGTAGATGAGATCGAAATGAAAATCATTTTGGAGGAGTCTCAGCGTCTCAGTGCAGCTCGCACACGCAACGGCAGCAATGAACGTGCTGACGGTGAGATCTTGCTCACAGATCTACCCGACTTGACGGGAAGCACTTATCCTCCTGGGTTTATCAAGCGCGGGTCATCACCCAATTCTCCGTTGCGAGGCCCGCCAAAAATGCTCAAACGTGCTCAATCCACAAGATCCTCCAATTCTGCATCGGGGTTGTTCAGTGTTTCCTCAAACAGCTCGATTTTGAGTCGAGGGTCCACAAGTCGAAGCTTGTTTGCAGCGATTAATGAGTCGACACAAGGAACTAATGGCGGAGGAGACAATCAGCAAGATGTCACCGACCGAGGAGCAAAAACTAGTGACTGGCAGAGTTCGCTCAAGAAAATGCTCGCCGAAGGTAGAGATCAACCTTCTTCATTGGGACCTGACGCGGACGGAGAAAGCAGATCGCAAGAGAAACACACAAACCAACTTTTAGACACTCCGGGCGCGTACGTACAGCTTGTGATGTTTCGTTCCTGATCTGGTTGAGTAAGTTGTATTTTTTTCAGGAGCTCCATGCCAAGCTTTCCAAAAGTTGGTATCCCTGGCACTAGACCACTAAAACTTTTGAAACGGGGTTTTAGTGGATCGATTGACAACAAGGCCGTGCAAAAGGATCCAACACGCTCTTCACCCATTCCTCAACCCAATAATTCTTCTCCAGCGCCTGTAACGAGAGTCCCTACATTGCAACGTGGGAACAGCTTGTTGAATATTCAGCGCTCGGGTGGAGCTCCAGCTAACGCTTCAGGCATTCCTCCTCCGTCTTCTTCTGCCGAAGTTATTGTCGACACTGCTTTCGCTGGAACGTACCAAACGACCGACCAACGTACACAGGAAAAACAAGCTTTGATTCGAGACATCGTGATGCGCATCGACAGCTACATGAAGCGCAAACGTCTTCGAGTCATCGACCTCTTCCGCTTCTGCGATGCCGACGGCAACGGCAGCATTTCACCCGAAGAGATGATCGACACACTATCGCAGATGGAGATCCAGCTAACACCCGATCAAGCCCGTGATTTCCTGGAACACATTGACAAAGACGGCAACGGGTCCATTGACGTCGACGAGTTCGAGGAGCTCGTTCGCGTTGCCCGTCGAAACGAGGCCCAGCGTGAACAGCTCAAGAAAGAGCTCAATGGTCCAAGAAAACAACTGGAGAGCAAGTCGTCTCAGAAACAGATCGCGGCCATGAAAGTCAAGGCCAAGCAGCAAATTCTCGACGCGTTCAAAGCTGCGCTCGAGGTGGAAGAAGGCGACGCAATGAGTGCCAACCAGTTGCGTTCTCTAATCGGCCGCTTGACGCTTCCTGGTGTGACCGACACTTTCGTCAGCTCAATTCTTGACCGCGCTGTTGACATTGCAGGGGCTTCCGGTTCGTCGTCAAACTCGGCTCCCCTTTCACCTCATTCGTCTTCTCAACCTCACAGTCCACACGGCAAGGGCGTGATATCGTACCATCACCTTGCGAAGGCACTGGATGAACTGGAATGGACCAAGAAGTCAAACCGCTTCCTCGATCAGTCCTGGATCCGACAATTCGACTCGCAACTGGAGCGAGCAATTCGTGAGTACGAGATGCTTTGAAGCAAAGTAGCTGGATGGAGGAAGGTTCGCTAGTGCACACGGTAAACCAGTCCGCTACATTATCATAGAGGTCATACAGTGAAGACTTCTAGGAAGGACAAGCTCGAAGCCTCAGTAATATCTAATTACGCTTCCGGTGGGCTCGATGCGTCTTGCAGAACGCTTGCAGTTGTCCCCCTTCTTTCATAAACATATCGTAAACGCCTCTGGTCTCACGACCACACAGCGGGTGGAAGTACGTCGAGCACGAACTGCGGAAGCATTTGATGCAGCCATCGTCCTTCTCGCACAGAGCACAAGTTGTGCCCTTCATCTCCTTGACGGCAGCAGCCACCTTCTTCACTCCACTCATGCGCTCCACATCGGAAAATTGAACACCTGGGGCCCACAACGCGCACACCACGTGAACCCATTTGCCTTCGCACGTTTTCTTAAAGGCGCTCTTCGGCCGTTTCAAGGGACACAACTCGCATTTCTACAACAATTATGCTCATGTCAGACTTGCATCATTTTTGAGCAAGCGAGAGGAGAAGCAGGCGTACCGTTTCAGCAGGAGAGCCATTCGCCTCAGCACAGCAATCGCAGAACCACGGTTCGTCTCCTTCGGGCACTGCTTCAATTCCATAACAATACTGCACATAACCGGCGTTAGAAACAAGTCGTTCGGAAGATGGGCGAAGCCCCAGCACTTACCTGGTGAACGGCAACAGAGCACTTCTCGCATTGCACGATAGGGTCGTCAAGGAATCCTTGGTCGCTGAAGCACACGCGGCACCACATCTCGGTGTCTTCTTGGGGTCAACGTCGTCCTCGGCAGCCTTCCGTGATTTAGCTCCAAGCTTTGCCTTCTTGCGCGGACGACTTCGAGAAGACTTATTTTCTGTTTCGTCGTACTCCTCTTCCTCCTCTTCTTCCTGCTCCTCCTCTTCTTCCAGTTCATCCTGTTCTTCTTCCTGTTCCTCCTCTTCTTCTTCCAGCTCGTCCTGTTCCTCTTCATCTGAGCCACTCGCGACATGTTCTTCTTCATCCTCCTCAGCCGCTCGCCTACGGTCCGGTTGCTTGCTTTTTGTTGGAGTAACCTCCGCTGGTTCTGCATCTTCTGGCGATTTGCTAAGCTTCTTCTGCACCTTTTTAAATTTGCTTGCCACATTCACGACACTGAAATCGTTGGTGCTCGTTGATCGCTTGAGCGAGATGTGAATACCACTGAGCATACGACCACTAGGCGAAGACGCCCGAGACTTTCTGCCGCCAGAAGTTTGGCGTGCCGCCTTCTTGCGCTTGGGCTGATCAACTTCATCTTCAGCTAATTCTTCGTCGTCGCTCTTGTACACCTTCTGATCCTTACTTCGACCGTTTGCTTTTGGTGTGCGTTTGTGGCCGCCCCCTTTTTAATTTTCGGCGTCTGTTGTTTCGGCCCGTCAAGGAATTCAAGATACATCAACTGGTCTCCAACATCTTGGCTACGCCGACGTCTGGGCCGCTCGATTACCTGAAGCCACTCAGTGGCCACCTCACGAACATTCACAACGCCCTTGATAATGCAACCAGTAACTTTCAGCTCAATCAAGACAGCAAGAACTTGATCTGCGTCTGCCAAAGACTTGCCCCGTTGTCGCTCTTTTACGACTGCGCGAGCCAGCTCACGCAATTGTAACAAGAATTCTTTAACATCTTCTTGCGAGGCCTTCTTAAGCCAGCCTTCTTGGACCTTCGTCATGAGCACCTGCACAGGCTTTGGACCAAGAACCTTCTCCCAGAATTTCTCGTCGTTGAAATCAATCGTCGAGTCTGCCGATTCGGACGTAAATGTCGCCTTCGAAAACGACAGAGCAGTTGATTGAGAAGGAGCTATCGGTTTTGCATCAGTCTCGCCGTCTGCACTGTTCTCCTCTTCCCCATCGGCATTTTGACCAGTTTTCGTAGGATCATATCGAATCGTTCGACTGTTCGACAGCAGATGATCGATATCAAGCTCGTTGATGGCGCGGTTTTCAGGGTCCTGCTCATCCTCTTCGCCCATGATAGCGTACGCGCCATACCTAATCATCATTTCGACCTTGTCGCGATCCAACGACATCAGAGACATCATGTTGCCGCTACTGTCGTCTTCACCATCAAACTCGTTGCGCACTCCACCAGTCTCAAACACAGCGTGGTGCATTCCGAGTTTCTTCGACGCAATCTCAAACATCTGCGCTTCGTAGGTTTTCTTCGTCACCAAACGGTAGATGTTCACTGACTGCGTTTGGCCGATACGGTGGCAACGCGCTACGGCTTGAAGATCGTTCTGAGGGTTCCAGTCGCTATCGAATAAAATCACTACAGACGCCGCGATCAGATTAATACCCACACCACCCGCGCGGGTACTCAGCAGGAACGCGAACGTGTCGGACTCGGGGTTATTAAATCGATCAATTGCCGCTTGACGAGAATTTCCGCGAACAGAACCATCCAGACGCTCCATGCTGTACCCTCGTAATTGGCACATGTCTTCAATAATGTCGAGCATAATCTTGAACTGAGAGAAGATAAGCACCTTCTTATTTTCCTGTTTGAACTTTGTCAGCAGTTTATCCAGTAGCACCGTTTTACCACTTGCTTGGATCAAAGCCTTCATTCGCTGCTGCTCGTCGAACGCAGCGCACTCTTTATCCTCGACACCACGAATCAAGAACGGATGATTGCAGCACTTGCGCAGTTCCATTTCCACGTTGACCAGATTGGCAACAGTGCCCGTAGCACCCATGTTCAAGAACTGACGGTTCCGCTCAAAGATAGCGCGATAATACTTCTTCTGCATTGTAGTGAGTTCCACATCAACGATCGTCTCTTCTTTCGGCGGAATGCTTTTCTCGACATCCTCTTTCACGCGACGCAGCATATACGGCCTCAACTGCTCATGCAGCTGAGCAACTTGTTCCGCAGTATTAAGATCACCAAACTCGTCGTAAAATTCCTGCTGACTTGGGAATTTGTCGGGCTCGATGAAGTTTAGCAAACACCAAAGTTCGAACACGCCATTCTGCAACGGTGTACCCGTCATTAGAAGGCACGAATCCCACGTGAAATCATGGAGCACCTGGAGGAGCTTGGCCTCACGGTTTTTCAGTTTGTGAGCTTCATCAATCACGATGTACCGCCAATGAATGGAGTCAAGATACTCAGCATCCATCATCAGGGTTTGGTACGATGTGACTAAGACGTTAAACTTATAAATCCCGCGTTTGCGATGAGCATCACTCGCGAAGTGAAATTCCTGTTCACGGATGAAAGCGCGGATGTCGGATCCTCCCTCCGAGTCGTGATACACGACACAGTTCATCGAAGTCCACGTCTCAATTTCTCGTTTCCAGTTCCCCAGCGTGGCAAGCGGGGCAACGACAAGGAAAGGGCCTCGAATAAACTCTCGTTGGCGCAAATGTTCGAGGATAGAGGTTGCTTGCACAGTCTTACCCAGACCCATCTCGTCGGCAAGAATACAATTGCGACGGTTGTACCAGCAGAACGTCATCCAGTTAAGACCCTCCAGTTGGTACGATCTGAGGGTGTTCTGGTTGTTGTAGGCTGGAGACTCCAAATACTTTGCCCACGTACTTGGTTCCGGTCGAACATCAGCATACGTAGCAGGGTGTGCACCATTAATAATTGGAGGATGGTTGAAACGCTGGAATGCGGCGATCTTACGATCGTCGGTAAGCTGATCTTCCCACTCCCACGTGCAATCGACGTAGCTCATGTCACGCCACTTCACAAGGTACTTAATACCCTTCCTTTTTGGAACCTTAGGTTCGTCTTCTTCCGTGGCGCTAGCATCCTTCTCGAGCAGATGGACTAGGTACGGGTTCGGTTCCACAGGCTCCTCGACCTCCTTCGCGTTCAAAATACGGTCCACTTCAATGTACGAGTCACTGAAGTAGTTGCTGAGATCTTTCTCTTTGCCAACAACAACGGTCTCCCGCGCCTCCTCCACTTGGCGACTATTCTTCTGAAGATATCGCTTCATTCGCTGGATCGCGTGTTGACCGAACTTTTCGATTTCTCTGACAGACAACCAGTTCACATGAAGATATGAAGAGTTCTTCCACTTGATCAGGAACTCCATTGAGACCTCAGAGTCCTTGGGGGTGTCCTTGTGGAATCGCACGCTAACAATTTTATCAATTTGGGGACCCTTCGGAGCTGCCTTCGGTTGGGGCTTGTCGT
This sequence comes from Phytophthora syringae, assembly GCA_012656105.1. Taxonomy (NCBI): domain Eukaryota; phylum Oomycota; class Peronosporomycetes; order Peronosporales; family Peronosporaceae; genus Phytophthora; species Phytophthora syringae. Next base: position 398,505 of record JAAKBD010000083.1, read on the forward strand.
TCTTCTCTTCGTCACTGTGCCCGAAATCAAGCTCCTCCGCCACATACTTCTTCTTCGCTTTGCCAGCGTTACGTCCTGACCGACGAGCGGGTTGTTCTTCCTTCAAAACCTTCGGACCCGAAAATTCATCGTCAGAGTCGCTTTCATCATCATCTTCATCTGAAAACGCTTTCTTCTTCTTTCCACGTCCTCGCTTTGACTTTTTAAGCGGCTTAGCAACAATGACAGGAGCGAAGTTTTTCCGTTTTTCGATCAGCGCCTGGCTGGGTATAGTTGTGAGCTGTTGTCTTCAACGCGCGGCTTAGGATTTCATTGGGAATGTTGCCACCAGTTGAAGTGAACTTGAACACCATAATCTGGGCACGTAGTTGCTCCTTTTGCTCCATCGAGAATGCAGCACGAAGAAGCGGCCTCCGACGCTGGACTGGTTGCATTTCGCGCACGTTAGACATCGCGACAGGGATATTTGCATTGCCTCCGTTGCCAGCAGGGTTCATGAACTGGACTGCTCCATTGCCGTATGTTTGGTGAATGTACTGGTTGTATGACATGGCTGCTTCTTTCTCCGTTGAGAAAACTCCCAGTCGTCGAATACCGCCGCCATCCACGTGTAGCTCCGCAGCCCACTGATTTGGAGATATATATCTAACACCCATGTGCCACATACCAGTTGTGAACAGTTGAGGGTTGTCGAGTCCAACAATCGACGTTTGTTGTCCCTTCCGATATCCATGAATGTCGCGGTTAATACTGCTAGCAAGTCCATTCCCGCCGGGACGTTTGAAGCGCAATAAAACAGGTCGGAGTGACTTGAGACGTGAAACGACACGGGCAAAGTCATCCTGGCTCTGAACGAGAAATCCGTCCACTGCAATCAGGTCATCACCCACAGAAATCATGCCACTCGCTTCAGCTGGTCCCATCAAATTTCCTTCAGGACGGCGAAAGCTCGTCACAGTCACCGATCCCAAGCGAACGCTCATGTTCATGCACAACCCGATAGATCCCTTTTGAAGCAGGACCTCATACTCATCACCGGGAAATGGGTTTTCCAGCCGTGTGCCTTCGTGTTTTCTGCACCAATTGAGGCACGCAGAACATCAACTGCAAGAGCACTTGCCTGTGCAGGGGTAGATGCATTTTTCGCGTATGCCCCCATGCGGCCCAAATTTGCACGTTCTAGGGCGTACGAATTTTCATCCAAACGCTGCGGAATGAGTGATTTAACTGGAAACGGAGCTGGGGTCAATCCTGGATCGCCACCTCCTTGTTGCTGTACACACAAACATCATGTGACGTGTAATATTAGTAGCATAAACCAATACGGTCTGGTTCACAGTAATACGTACGCTGGACGCCGCAGTGGAAGGGCTTCTTGTCGTGGGAGCTCCCGGTGCTGGCTGTGCGTTCCAGTTCGGATTGTTCTGGTTGTTCTGGTTGTCCATGTTTGCAGAGGTGGGCTGGCCCTGCAATTGCTTGTTATCCGAGAATTGGTCGATCATAGCAGGCCCAACTGGCGGGCCATCTTGCGGCGTCGTGTAAAATGACGGCGCGTTCGTCTGGTGAAAGAACATCTGCGACTGCGAGACCGCATTGCCACTCGCAGCCGCAGCCGCGTTGTTTGTGGCACTACCGGTAGCGTCCGACTCAGCAGTAGGAGAAGCTCCGTTTGTGCTGCTTGGTGCGTCAGCCTCATTTCCAACGTCACTCTGGTCCTGTGGTTGCTGCTTCACAGCACGCGGATCGCCATCCAGCGGACGAATGGGCGTCGGCGACACCGCCAAGAAGTTGGACGGCGCAAACGGGAACTGCATCTGCCGGCTGGCCGTCTGCTGCGTGTCGACGCTCAGAGCGTCGGCCTTGACGCTCTCACCTTCCAAAGTGTCCGCCTCACTGTTCACCTTCCCATCCTCCGAGGGCTCGTCCACAGATTCATCCTTCTCCTCCTTCAATTGCTGCGTCTTCTCCTGTTCCTGGTCCTCGTCGTCCTCCTGCTTGGGCTCTTCTTGCTCCTGCTTGGGCTCCACTGGGTCACTTGAAGCCGACGTTTCTGTAGCAGTTGAAGCCTCTACAGCTGTCTGGTCCGTCTCCGCCTTGTCCACCGGCGTCTCCTCCGTCTCTTCCATCGCGGTTGCGTCCTCCTCCGCCGCCTCGTCATCTTGCGGCTGTTCCGTTGTCTCCTGGGGCTTCTCGGCGTCCTCTTCGTCCTCCTCCGGTCCCTCCATGGGCTCGTCCAGCGACGCGTCGCTCTTCTGCTCCGGCTGCGGCGCCTCTCGCTCTTCTTCGGGGCTCCTTTCGGCCGTCTCCTCGCGCAAAGCGGGCTCCACGTCCTCCATCGGGGCAGCAGCGCGCGTCCTCTTCTTCTTCTGGCGAGCGTCGGGCTCTGGCTACTCGTGCGGCGCCGGATCTTCCGCCAGAGGAGAGTGAATGCGCTCCTTTCCTTTGGCTTCTCGGCTTCTCCGCATTATGCGCGGCTCGTCGTGCGGGCCCCCTACTTTGCGCGCCTCTCATTGGTTAAAACTAAATGCCGAGAAAAACCTCTTGGGTAAACTATCCGCCAGTAAAACCTCGAGCTGGATTCGATAGGGACACTTTGCCCGCCTGAGCTGTCCGAAATTATATGTCCCAAACGTCAATGCGCAA